>NW_004624733.1:36934455-36962276 GCF_000247695.1 Heterocephalus glaber | reverse complement strand
ACTAAAAGGTATAATAGATAATGTGAAATAGGAAGAAAAGGGGCAAAGGGGAAGGGGAAGTGGGATGGGTCGGGGAAAGGAAAGGAGGGAATGGAATTAATATGAGAAAATGAAAAAATGGAAACAAAGTGTTTGTAAATAGGGAGGGATGGAGGGGTTGAAGGGAGGGTAGGGGAAGGGGGAAAAATAAGAACCAAGAGAGATTATGAAAAGGTGCAAATTTCCAATGATGAATGTCATATTGTATACCTAAAATGTACCAATGAAATAAAATTTGAAAAAAAAGGAACCATGAAAAATGGATCCAACAAGTGCTAGATAATGCAAAGAGGACTAATCTAAGAATAGTAAAAAATCAGAACATAGCACAAAGGGCACAAAAACCTGTTTAGAGAAATAATAGCAGAAAACTTTGCAAATATGGGGAAAGAATTTAACATTTCAATAAGTGAGACATATAGAACCATACATGGTCATGATGAGAAAAGAACTTCTCCACAACACATCATCCTCAAAAATCGCAAAAGTCCCACATGAAGACGGAATCTTAAAAGCTGGTACAGAAAAAGAACAAATCACTTGTAAAGGTAAACTCATTAGAGTCACAGCAGACTTCTCAGCACAGTCATTAAAGGCCAGGAGAGCATGGAGTGAAGTGTTTCAAGCCCTAAAGAAGACCAACTTCAAACCTATACCTGCACATCCTGCAAAAACTACTTTTTAAAACTGATGGAGAAATAAGGAAAGAGCAGCTTAGTAAATTCTTGACCACCACCAAATCAGCACCCCCCAAAATTCTCAAGAACATCCTAAAAAGAAAGAATGCCAAAAAAGTCAAATAGAATGAATATACCACACAGGGTAAGTAGTTAAGCAGACAGGGAAAAGGGAATCAGCAATAGGAAAATAATGCAATAACAGTAATTAATCAATGTCTTTCAATAATAATTCTCAATGTGAATGGTCTCAGTTCCCCAATCAAAAGAGATAAAATGACAGAATGGATCAAGAAACAAAACCTACCAACATGGTGAATACAAAAACCACATTGATCCAAAATGACATTAATTGACTAAAAATCAAAGGATGGAAAACCATGTGCTATGCAATGGAAGCCTGAAAACAAGGAGTAGTTATCCTATTTTCAGACAAAGTGGACATCAAAGCCAAACTGATTAGAGGAAAGACAGTCACTACATATTAGTTAAGGGAACGATTAAACAGGGAAGAGGTAATGATTATAACATATATGTACTGAACACCAGCACACTCAACTTCATTAGATAAACAGTACTGAATATAAAAAATTAGATAAACTTAAAACAATTATAATGGCAGACCTCTGTACACCAGTGTTACAAATAGATCAACTAGACCAAAAAAATCAACAAATAAATACAATGTACCTTGGTTCATGAACTTAATTCTTTCCATTGCAAGCATAGTACTTATGCTCTTGCAATTCAGTTACAGCTAGAATCATGGAATGAATTAAGTTCATGAACCAAGGTACCACTGTATCAGAGCTGAACCAAGGCTTTTGAACAAATGGACTTTATAGATATGTACAAGTTGTTAACAGCAATAGAACACACATTCCTCTTATCAATACAAGAACTTTCTCCAAAATAGACTACATACTAGCCAATAAAGCATACTTAGGTAAATGCAAAAGAATAAAAATTATCCCATGCATTTTATCAGGTCATAGTGCAATGAAACTAGAAATCAGTGGACTAAAAAACAGCAGGAAAAAACAAAAAAACCACCAGCAGTTACGCAAACATGGAAATTAAACAATCCCATCTTGAATAAACAATGGATCACAAAAGAAATCAAAGAAAACAGTTCCTAAAATCAAATGATAATGACAATATCAGAACCTATGAGATTCAAAGGAATCCTAAGAGAAAAGTTTATAGCTGTGAACACCTACATTAGAAAAACCGAGTGAGCCCAAATAAATAACCTGATCACGTACCTCAAATTCCTAGAAAAATGAGAACAATACAAATCTAAAACTAGTACAAGAAAGGAAATTATAAAGATGAGAGCAGGAATTAATTAAATTGAGGCAAAAACATACAGAATCAGTGAATCAAATGGCTGATTCTTTGAAAGAATAACAAAATACTCATAACCTTAGTCAGTCTTACCAAAAAAGAAAGAAACAACCCAATTCAATGCAATTAGAAATGAAAAAGCGAAATCATAATGAACATCACAAAAGTTCAGAAGATTAATAGTAACTACTTTGAAAACCCACACTCCAAGAAATTGGAGAATCCAGAAGAAATGGATATATTCCTAGATACATATGAATTACTGAAACTGAACCAAGAAGATATAGAAACTCTGAATAATTCAATAACAGGCAATGAAACTGAGGCAGTAATAAAAACACATGACCCAGGAGATTTGCTGCTGAATTCTATAAGAACTTCAGTGAAGATCTAACACCAATATTCCTCAAACTCTTCAATAAAATTTTAAAGGATTAGCATTTTCCTGATTCCAAGACCATACAAGGATCTCACCAAGAAAAGGAAACTACAAGCAAATCTCTTTAATGAACATAAGTGCAAAAGTCTTCCGCAAGATATTGGCAAGCAAAATGCAACAACTCATCAAAAGGTCATACATCATGACCAAGTAGATTTCATCTCTTGGATACAAGGATGATTCAAAATACACACATCAATAAATGCAGCACATCACATAAACCAAAGAAAGGGCAAAAATCACATAATCATCTCAATTGACACAGAAAAAGCCTCTAACAAAATCCAACATCAACTCATGATAAAAACCCTGAAGAAAATAGGCATACAAGGACCTTATCTCAATCTGATAAAGGCAATTTATGACAAACCAGTGGCCAACGTCATGGTAGATGGGGAAAAGCTGACAGCTTTCCCTCTAGAATCAGGAACAAGATAAGGATGTCTGCTATTACCACTCCTATTCAATATAGTACTCAAAGTAGCCAGAGCAATTGGGCAAGAGAGAGAAAGAAATGGGATTTGTATAAAAAGGAAAAAGTAAATTATCATCATTTGCAGATGACATAGAACTCTCCATAGAAGACCCCAAAAAACTCCATGAAAAAACTCCTAGAATTTATAAGCAAATTTAACAATGTAGCTGGATACAAAATCAAGACGCAAAAATCAGTAGTGTTATTATACATCAATAATGAACTCACTAAGAAAGAAATTAGAAAAACAATGCAATTTGCCATAGCGTCAAGAAAAACTAAATTTTTACAAATTAACCTGACCAAGGAAACCAAGTTAAAGACCTCTAGAAGGAAAACTATAGTACTGTGGAAAAGGAGATTGAAAAAGACAATAGAAAATAGAAAGACATTCCTTGTTCCTGGATCGGTAGAACCAATATAGTCAAAATGGCTATACTTCCAAATCTATATACAAATTTAATGTAATTTCAGTCAAAATAACAAGAGCATTCTTTAAAGAACTAGAAAAAACAATCCTAAAATTCATATGGAACCAGAAGGGACCCAAAAGAGCAAAAGCAACCCTGGGTAACAAGAGCAAAGCAAGAGGCATCACAATCCCAGACCTCAAGTTATACTATAAAGCTATCGTGCTAGAAACAGCATGATATTGGCACAAAAATAGACATGTGGGTTAGTGGAACAGAATAGAGGATGAAGAAACCACCCTAGGGAAATTCAGCCATCTGATCTGACAAAAGAGTCAAAACTATATGCTGGAGGAAAGATATCCTCTTTAACACACAATGTTTGGAAAAGTGGCAATCCACATGAAGAAGATTGAATGTAGATCCATATCTCTCATCATGCACTTAACTAAAATCAGAATGGATCAAAGATCTAAATGTTAAAGCAAAAACACTTAATCTGGAAGATAAAATAAGCAGAACACTTGAAGACATAGGACTTTCTGAGCAGAACCCCAAGGGCACAAGAAATAATATAGAGAATCAACAAATGGGATCATATCAAAGCAAAACTTCTCTACAGACAACCTACAGAATGGGAAAAATTTTTACCAGCTATTCCTCATATAGAGGACTGATATCTAGAATATATGTACAGAACTCAGAAAATTTAGCTCTTTCCCCAAAATAAAAGACCCGGTCAAAAATGGGCCACTGAAATGAATTGGTATTTTGCAGAAGTACAAATGGCCAATAAATATGTGAAAAACTGTTCAACTTCCCTGGTCATTAGAGAAGTGTAAATTAAAACAACACTGAGATTCCATCTCACTCCAGAAAGAATGGCCATCCTCAAGAAATCAAATAATAAATGCTGGTGAGGCTGCAGAGGAAAAGGAGCCCTTCTATACTGTCAGTGGGAATGTAAACTAGTAAAGCCACTGTGGAAATCAGTGTGGAGATTCTTCAACAAACTAAAACTAGAAATTCCATTTGACCCTGCTATTCTACTTCTAAGAATCTTCCTGAAGGAGCTGTAGACATCATATTAGTGATACATGCATATTCATATTTATGGCAGCACAACTCATAATAGATAAGTCTTGGAAGCAGCATATATATCCATCAACAGGTGAATGGGTAAAGAAAATGTGGCATTTATACACAATGGAGTACCACTCTGCTGTTAAGAGGGATAATCTCGAGTCATTTGTAGAAAAGTAGATAACACCTTGAAGCCATTATGTTAAGCGAAATAGATCAGACACACAAGTTGGACTATTACATGATTTCTCCTACATGAGAAAGTCAAAATATAAATAAATTATAGACCAAAATAAGATAATAGAAAAAAAGGGAAGTAGTTCTTTTGTAAAAGGGAGAAGGAGAGAAAGGGAAGAGGGATGAGGAAAAAAGAATTGAGATGTGTCATGTACACACCCCAACTTCCCATGGTGAATGGAATCATCAAGTATTTCAAACGTGTGTTAATGAAAGAAAACAATACCTGGTTACTCTCTCAGTTCTTATGCTGGCAAATCTGTCACTTTTGGTCACAGACCTAAATATTTTTGTTTTTTAAAATCTCTGAGATTCTGTCATCTGAACAGTGAGGATAGATAACTTAGCCATTATGTTCAGTTGCTAGGAAGAGAGACCTCTTCCAGGCAGTGACCATATGAGGGATTTGTTCTTCTCTTGTTTAAAAGCGTCTGGAGCAGGGGAGACCAAGTCACCTCACTGCTATGTTGTCCTCAGTGCAGGGCGTCTTTGTTCATTCTGAGGGTGTGGCTTGGCTTGATGCACAGCACACTGCTGCGGGTCAGACTGCCATGTCCAAGTTTCTTGCAAGAATTTAAAAGAAACAAGGTCACCGTTAACTTGGTCAGTCCTGTTTTAAAGAATGTTTCTGTGACTGTGGATGCAGATCAGTGATAGAGTGCCTGCCTAGCTAGCACACAAGGCCCACGACAGATAAGTCAACATTTAAAAAATGTCTCTCGGAAACCTCATCACGAACTTCTACTCACATCATCTTGGCCGGAGCCTGACCACGTGGCCATCCCTTACTGCGGGAGTCGCTGAGAGAGGTCGTGTGGGGGGTTCTGGGGAGCAATATTATGGATCGAATTCCGTAGACACATCATGTTATGTGGGTACTTTTCTGCTTCTAATAAAATCAGGATTTACTTAGTAATAAAGAAAAGGAGAAGCTAGGTGTGATGGCACTCACTTGTAATCCAGCACTCTGGGAGGCTGAGGCAGGAGGTTGGCAACTTTGAGCCCAGCCTGGGCAGCTTAGTGGTTTAGCAAGATCCTGCCTCAAAAGAAAAAATTTAACTAAAGGGTTTTGGATATATCTCAGTGCAAAGGTCCTGGGTTCAATCTCTAGTACTACAGAGTGTGTGTGTGAGAGAGAGAGAGACAGACAGACAGACATGTGGATCAGTGGAAGAGAATATTGGATACCAAATATATTACTTAGCAATCTTTGCCATAAGCACCAAATAATATCCATCTAGATTTTGTGAGGATTAAATGAGATGAGACAATAAAGCACCTACTCGGTGTCTAATCCTGTGGGAAACGTGCATCAAAGAGAAGATGACAATTCCTGCCCTCTGAAAATTGCCCTGTGTGGGGCAGACACATGTACATGTGAAATGAGGATAGGACAATCTACCATGGGGCAGACATAAAACTGAGTCACTCCACGGCTCTTCTCTCCTCCTGCCACCTCAGGACTGTGCTATGGAAATCCTAAATTCTGACCTTTGTCGAGCACTCCTCATTGATTAGATTTTTATTACTATTATTGCTTTATGTGCATTATCTCATTAGACCTTCAGGCAGCCCAGCGAAGGTGGGTGCTGTGAGGTAGGTACTGAACACAGGGTTTTGAGGTACAGGACTTCCCGAGCCGTGTGCATCCTATGGGCTGGCTGGGATAGGAGTCCAGGTCTGTGGGCTCTTACCCAGGTGCCGGGCGCTAACCCAGCTCTGCCACTGTGCCCACCAGACCCTCAGAAGTGTCCTGTCCCCTCTCTACCTCATTTCCTCATCAACAAAGCAGTGGAACTGGATGGGCTGGAAGGCAGTTTCTGGCTGTTATAATCCAGAATTCTCCTAAGAACTGTTTAAAAAGATGATTAAGAATAAAAGATAAAATGACTCTCGTATAGAAATGAACATGTGTTAGGGACTTTATTTCATCCATTTCACAAGGAAATGGGCTGTGTGAGGTTACAGGCAGGTCAAGGGGGGATCCGCAGAACAGTGTACTTGCCGCCTGCAGGTGCTGAAGGGGAACTAGTTGTCTCCACAGGTTGGAGAGGACCGTTTCCCCCACTGGACAGCATTCGCTTGCCAGTCGGAGGCACTAATTGCTCTGCATGCCGTCAGTGTGCACTGCACAGTGTCTCCCACACAGCACTTCTGGCCCCTCAGTCTGGGCCGTCTGCCTCTCCTGCTCAGGTCTTGTGTTTTGTCCTCCCCGCTGTGTCAGTGACACCTGTTTCTCTTGTGTTTGACCTACAGTTGGCTGCTTCCAGAGAAGGGTGGGTGGACAGTGGGTAGCAGGGGTGCGGCAGAGCGGCCCCTGTGCAGTCCCCTCTCCACAGGAAGCCTCTCCCTCCTGTGTTTGCAGGGCTGGGCTCTGCTGGTGACTCAGCCATGGGGTCTCCCTGGCAGCTTCCCTGGCCTCGAGTCACGGGATGGGCTGTCCAAGGATGGATCCCAACACCCCAGGCTCCGTTTGTCGTCGTGAAATCATGTTGTCAGCAGGGGGGATGACAGTGAGAACAAGCAGCCATTGTTCCGTGGACCCTCTCTCAGGGCGGAGAGTCCTGGCACAGCAGAGAGACAGTTGGGTGGGATGTCTTTGCCCTGCCAGGGCTCGGGGCAGCGGATGGTGGCAGCTGCAGCCCAGTGCTTCAGCACTGAAGTGCAATGCTGAGGTGCCACCTGCCAAGGCTAATTGCATCCCGAGGTGCAGGTGCCAATCTGATGCGGATGTGGTGCCAGGAGCAGGTGGGAGGGCTCAGCCTTGCCAGAACCCAGTGTCCACCCTTCCTCCTAACACACACAACAGACGAGCAAGGTGCTGCAGACTCTGACCTGGCTCTTGAGGTGTGCCCTCCAGCTGTACAGCTCCTGCTCCTGCTGACTTCCGAGCCAAGACCCCTGCTTGCCAGCATCTCTTCTGTAACCCCTAAGCCCGCTGTGTATTTCATTTCCCCTCCTTACCATATTCTCACCACTATATCTTGGTCACCTACAATTATCCCACCATTATCTTAGCCTTTAATGAATTACTGACAAACTTACTGGGCAGTGAGCAGAGGCATATGCTGAGGAGACAGGGTAAACAAAACGGATGCCACATAATCACATAATCTGGAGAGAAATCCGGGCTGCCGAAAGAGACTGAAGTGGGACCTTCTCAGATTGGGGAAATTGGAAATCTGTGATGAGTGAGGATCAGGTCCTCTCATGTACAGCTTGCGTTTGGTAATTAGGGGAGGGGCGATTCCAAGAAGATCGAAGATCGAACAACAGGCAGCAGGGCTGATCTGGATTTCAGGAACTAAGAGAACGACATGGCTTCTGTGGAGAGAGCGAGGGGGTAGGAGGCTAGAGAGGTGAGCAGAGGCCCAGTGGGACTGATGCCATCTTAAGCATCTTTGTCTTTATCCATAGGGTGCTGGAATCCCTAGAGGAGTGGGAAGGAGGAGGTGGTATGCTCTGGAAGCTGGAACGATTGCCATTATTATAAGAGAAAACCCTAGTGACTGCCGAGTCCATCTTTGCCCATCTACATGGACTTGAACTCGTGTCCCAGATTCTCTCTGTGAGTTAGGTGAAAGAGCCAGGATGTGAAACGTGGTTTAATCATTTTAGGTTAATACGCTTGCCCTTGTATCCTGCTTCACTGAAGTGAATGTTTCCCTCTTAGAAGGGACAGTGATAATAGATGCCATCCCTTTCAATGGGAACTTAAGGCATTTTGGGTCCATACAATGAGTGTTTCACGTAGAGGTCAGCACCCCACTTTCCCACTAACTGCCCATGCTGTATGGATAATCACTGTGGGTTCACCATGGCTCAAGGCAGGGTAATGTGGCGGTTGTAAAGCCTGTGGTTGCAGATCATGTAGACATGGGATAGAGTCCAAGATCCACTGTTGAGTAACCTCTCCCACTGTGAGCAAGTTGCTTTGCCCCTAGGAGTCTCAGTGTCTTCAGCTAAAAATGGGTCAAATGGTGGTGCTTCATATCATATTGTTTTATTAAAACAGAACATGTCTTGCATATTGTAAGCACACAATAAGCATTGCTTAGGGGGTTGGATGGTGGTGAAGATAACAGTGTGTTCCACTTAGTCAAACACAGACTGTCCCCAACCCTGCTACCAGGAGTTGAACAGGGGCTTTTGCCCTGAGCTTTTGCCCTGTGTTTTTCTTTTTTGAGACAGGGTCTTGCTAAATTGCCCAGGCTGGGCTCCAACTTTCCATCCTCCTATCTCACCTTCCAGAATGCTGGCTGGGATTACAGGCATATGAGATAGTTCCCGTCCATCCCGTCCTTCAGGAGACAGGAAACCTCAATACACAATTCCTTCCAGAAAACAATTATTTAATTATACTTTTATTTCATCAGATCAATAAAATGTATAGAGTATTATGTACATGAGGCTCTCCTCAGCATGACTCATGTTCACAAAGTGTTTAGAAAGGAGAATAAAGTAGGCTACCAACTTCTGCCATGTAGAAATAAATGTTTTCTATGAGACATGCTAAATGCAAGGGGGTTTCAGCGGCAGAGGGTTACCATCCAACTGAGAGGTTTCAGAAAGTCTTGTCAGGAAAGTGATTCCTGAAATGTGGTTTGGACAATATGTAGGCTTTTATTACTTTGAAGATGGTATAGTTGCCACTTTTGGTAATGCTTCTGGCTTGGAAAAGTCTGATCACTTAAAAAATATAGAAATAACAATCAGTAAGCCAATGAAAGAAAAATCAGAATCTCTGCTGAGCTTACCAGGGAGATAATTAGTTACCATTGAGTTGTATAATTTTAAAATACTTTGTTATACAAACTTGTATACCCTTAATTATACAAATGGGACTGCACTGCTCTATATCATTTTTTAAACCTCAAAATACATTTTAAAATATTTTTTCATCCACTATGGGGTCTTAGGCTTTGTAATGATTACATGGAATTTAGCATTACCAAACCTTTATAGGTGGACATCTATAATGCTCCAAGTTATATGCTGTTTATTTTTTGCCTTTTACAAAGAATACTGCGGTATATGTAGTGGTAGCTAAATAATGAAAGCACACATGATTATTTCCTGAGGGTAATTTTTTAGTAGAAGTTTCTGGGCTAAAGGGGCAGGCACTTGCTAAAAACTTATTTTTCTAAGTTCTGAAAGTGGATAATGAACCCGCATTTTAAAAAACCATTTCATTTACACTGCAATGGATAGGCTCTTTTTCTTAACTCAAGTTTTTATTAATAACCACACAGCGTTACATCAGTAATAATTCTCCTGGGATTTATGTATGGCCTTACAATTTCTTAAGCATGTTCCTGTGCTGCAGCCCTTCATGTGATTTTCTCAGGACTCCGAGGCAGGCAGGGGTGGATGTCATCTGCCACTCTACAGGTGAGGAAAACCTGTGGGGGAGCAGATACCTGTGTGGGTGTCAGAGACAGTGTGGGAGGGAGGGGCAGGGACAGAGCCCCACCAGACGGCCTGCGCCTCCCCAGGCCGAGCCCTGCTGCCCCCAAGCTGCCCCAGGGTGGTCCCCACCTCTGCCTGCATCAGCCACCACTTCACAGCTTTCACAGACAGAGACAGTTAGGTCTGCCATGGTCGCTAGACCTGTTTTTCTACCATTTCCCCTAGTGTGCTTTTTAAAAAACTGCAACCGTGAGACATTGTGCTTGGCCCTGTGCTACTTCTCGGGCTGTGGATGGGAAGGATTTCAGTGGGCCGGGGGGGGGTGGTGGTGGTGCGTATTTCAAGCAGCAGGGATAAAGCTGTATCGGTGGAAAGTAGAAGAAAGCCTTCCAGTTGGCCCCCTGTTGGGCTAGCTGTGGCCTACAGAGATACGTGGTTGAGCTTATAGCATGTTTTAAAAACTACAGAAGAATGTTTTGCCAGCTATCCCACGGACAGAATATTAATACCTAGAAATATACAGAGCTCAAAAAATTAGACCCTCCAAAAGAAAAGACCCATCAAACAATGGACAATTGAAATGAACACGTCTCCGAAGAAGTACAAACGGCCAATAAATGCGTGAGAAAAATGTTCAACATCTCTGGCCATTAGAGAAATGAAAATGAAAACAACATTGAGATTTCATCTCACTCCATAAAGAATGGTTATCATCATAAAACAATCAAATAATAACTAATGCTGGTGAGGCTGCGGGGCATGGGAGAAGAAAAAGGAGCCCTTCAACATTGTTAATGGGAATGTAAATTAGTAAAATCACTGTGGAGATCAGTATGGAGATACAAAGACACCCCTAAAAGTAGAAATTCCATTTCACTCAGATATTGGCCTTCTAGGTATCTTCCTGACAGAGTTAAAGACATCATATTACAGTGATGCATGCATAATATAAGAGCACGATTCCTAATATCTGAATCTTGGAAGCAGCTTATATATGCATCGAAAGATGAATGGATTAAGAAAATGTGGTATTTATACACAATGGAGTACTACTCTGCCATAAAGAAGGATAAATGTGAGGCATTTGTGGGAAAATGGCTGCACCTTGAGACCATAATGTAAAGTGAAATAAATCAGATGCTGACGCTTAAATATCACATGTTTTTTTTATATAAGAAACCTAAAATATAAGTGAAGTGCAAAATAAAAGACAGATAATAGAAAAAATTTCCAATCAGTTACCTGCCTTTGATGATCAGAAGGCTTCCCACAGACAAGGGCACCTGCTAGGTGCTCCTCCTGCACACGCACTGGTGACCTCGAGCTTGCCCTCAGGAGGAGCCACAGTGACTGAAGTGGTCTAAGCTCTACCCACTTCAGAGGGGCAGCAGCATCCTGGTTTTCCTGGGACCTCATCCCTCCCTGCCACTTTCCTTCAGCGTTGCAGGCTTCCCTCCGACCCGGTCCCTTTGCAGGCCGGGCCTTTGGGGTTCAGCCTCTCACCACAGGGATCCGTTTAGGTTGGATCTAGGAAGGAAAACTGGATAGGGCGCTTGTGAAGATGCAGAGATTCCTGAGATGAAGGAGACTCTTGACTTTTACTGTAGAGACATGGAAGCCCCCGAGGGACTGGGACTCAGCAGGGACATCCCAGTGCCTCATCCCGAAGCAGCTGGCTCCCGGCTCCCGTGCATTCATTCCTGCATCTTCTCCTTCTACGGAAAGCAATGTACAGAGACACAGAAGTTAGGTAAAAAAACAAAACCTTTAATCGCTAGCGAGGGGGACGGCCAGAAACTCATCCAATCAATGTCCGCGCTGTCCTTTGTTTTCACATTTCCTTTTCTATCTTCTTTTAGCCATTACCTCATTTCTGGTGGTCTTAGTAAAATTTCTGTTTCTCTTTTACAACTAGTTCCTGTTAATGGTTATAGTCGCAGACATATATCAAACAGAGGGCACCTAAAACACATACATTGTAAACTACCCAAAGATTTCTATTTTGCTTTTCTCCAGGTTAAATGTTATCTACAGTTAGGTTACAGGTCAAAGGTTCAGTTAGACATCACCTTAAACAATAAGAGTTATAGGAGAGGTGAATCTTAAAGGAACGGATTACTTATTCTACTTCAGCTACCTTAATAACTAACCTATAGTTTAAATTTTCTCTATCACCGCTGCATCTTCTCTTTGCCATCTGTGTTTCCGAAGGCTGACAGCTATTTACATCTCCTTTTAAATGAAGGCACTGTGGTTCTTCCCTCCCTCTGAGGCCGTACTGGAAATGGCTCTCCCATGGTGAGAAGAGCCCAGGATCCTAGACCAGGCTGACTGCAGCGCTGTGGTGTTTAATGGATTGCACAGGACTCGGGAAGGAGAGGGAGACCTCTGTTAGTGGTGGCCAAGTGGCTCGTAGCTGGAGTCAGGTGTGTGCAGTGGTTAGCTTTTGGGAAGTATTTGCTCCTTCCTAGGTGAGGTCTTTGGCCTTCACTGGAAGTGGTGCAGAGAAATACTAGTGAGGAGTTCTAGAACCTGGCTGCATTGCCGGGGAGCTTGCAGACCGCTCCCCTCACCACCTTGTCGCCTCCTTCCCACATATTTAAGATTAGAACAGCTCCTACCCTGTCCACATCACCGGGCCAAGCTGAGGATCGAGTGGGAGAGTTTTCGAGGAAAGGACTGAGTGTTCCGTACACACTAGTGTGGTTTCCATGAAAGGGCGGGAATAGTCTCCATGGGAGGAAAGGAGTCTTCGCCAGTTACCTGTGTGGGAAGATGGCGAACATGGTTCTGACTTAGATAACTCCAGGGGCTGAGATAATTCAAGCAGGTGATTCGAGGGGCTGAGAAAACCTCAGAGGGTATTAGAGCCTTGCCAGTTCACCTGTACATATATATATATATTTTGGTACCAGGGATCAAACTCGGGTCCTTGTGCTTGCAGTGCAGGCAGCAAAACCACTGAGCTAAATTCCCCGCCCTTACCTGTACATATTTAAAACCCCACCATCAGGTCTTTTCTGAATAAGGTGGTCGTCCTGTTAAAATGCAAAATGTTTTAAAGCATGGGCACTGGTCATTGCTTTACTTAAGATTTTGTTCTTTGTAACAGTGTAACATTCAGATATGTTTTCTGATTGCAAAGCAAGTATCTTAGTAGTGGTCTCTATGTTTCTTAGCAATCATATCTATGTCCTAAGTCTGTTAGGAGAGTGGAATAGGGAGCACAGGAAGAGCCCTTGGCAAAGTGTGTGGCCTCCTAGATGTTTAGTAGAGCCAGACAGTCCCGAGTAGCTCTCAGCTGCGGTGGTGGAGCGAGGTAGGAGGCTGAGAGGGTCACAATGCAGGAGCAGCAGCCGCTGGCCGGGGCAGAGGCCTGGACAGAGGGGGCCCTTGCAGTGAAGAGAGGACACGGCCTTGGGAGATGGATGGGAGGGAATTCCCACGTGTCTATCACCATGGCGTTGTCCGGGAAACCCGGAAAGGTGACAGATCACTGCAGCCTGGCTCTCCTCTGGGCCCAGCAGGTGGGACTCCCCTCGGTGGTGGCGGTGGCGGTGAGGAGGAGGCAGGTAATCAGGTTCCGGGCTCTGGGCAGGCAGCGCCCTCAGGAGCCTGTGACGCACTCTGCAGCAGCTTGGTGCAGAGCACAGAGCGCGGGAGCAGGCGGGGAGCCGCGCACAGCAGTTCCGGGCTAGGCAGGCGTGGGTGTTTTACGGCCGTGGTGGTGCGGGCTTGCTGGTGGCTTCTGTGGGAAGCATTCTCACTCGGCTCTGTTATTCGCATCCGGGGCATTCTTTCTGCGGAGCTTGTCCCTTTGCACAACACAGTCCCCCGCCCTCTGTCTGCAGGTTTGCCAGAAACGCACAGTGTGTCCAAGCACACGACGCCCGGGTCTCCTCGCACCCATACGCGCGTGTGTGCCCGTGTAACACGGTGACCCCCTTCCTCCCCCACCCCTGAGCTCCCTCAAGCAGAGGTCGCGGAGCAGGCTGTGGGCACGCCTGAAGGAGCCCCCTGCACCCCCCCCCCCCCGCTTTGGTCTCCTTTCTCTTCCAAAGATCTGTTAAGGTAGAGGCGCAGAAATGGACAGGCAGCCCTGCCGCCCGGGTTATTGGCCCACGCGTGCTTAGTCTGCAGTGACAGGCAGGAGGCTCAGCACGCTTCTCTCTGAGAGCGGTGCGTGTTTGCAGCGTAGTTAGGGGTCTGAAGCCCACCCAGAGGGGAGACAAAGACGTGCTAGACGTGAGTTTCCACCCTTCCTCAGCCGCGGCAGCAGCCGGGCAACCTTGTCTCTGTCTCTTGTCCTTCTGGAGTGTTAAGCAATAAAAGTTTCATGCTAGCTCACCCAATGAAACCCACTAATCTATGTAAGTAATATGTCGCGATTAAAAACATGTTTCATGCCTGTTGATTGTACATCGCCCACCAGTCCCGACATTCCGTGAGTGTGCAGCCTTGGTCACCTCGGTTTCCATAAACCTCTTCATTCTGTGTTTAGAGCTGGGCTTCTTGGTGGAAGCCCGTATTGCAGCGCTTTTCATCCGTACCTGCTCCTATAGGGGTCTCAGCTCCTGCAAGGCCCTTTAAGCTGCTTCAGAGGGTCCCCGGGGAGTCGCATGTGCACTAATCAATCTATCTGGTCACCCCTGGCTGGACTCCTGCCATTTCTCTCTTCTGATGCCACTAAGATGTTGAGAGCTGGTTGCTGCTATGGCACAGCCCTTGGTGGGGGGATGGTCTCCCCCAGTTCCTCCAGGGCTCAGAGGGAGCCACTTCCGGCCAGGCCCGGGTGTGCCCCACGCCCCCACAGGGTCCAACAGACTGAGCTCCCCAGCACGTCCCCCTGGACCCCAGGGCCACGTGGAAATCGGTTCCTCCTTGTCCTAGTTACTGAGTTTTCTTCTGCTGGTGTGGGGGCAGCACTAGGGTCCAAGGCACCCTTTCCTCTGGGGGCTCTGGGGGGGATTGGTGGAGAATGCACCCATTTTTCTTTACTCTCTGCTGGAATGACCTTGGCTTTGTTTCCCAGTGGCCTGTGGCGTTTTCAGCGACAGTCCTTTCTGTGCTGGTTTGCTCGTTAGATGTGAGTCCCTGCGGCATGACGTGAGCCTTTTGGAGTAGAAGCTGCAAGTGAGCCAATGGCTGGGATTCAGATAGGCTCCGTCTTCCATAGCAAAGGCCTCGGCGACGGGAGAACGTACAATCTGGAAAGGTGTTGCTCAGGGACCCCAGGACATCCCGATGGACTCCAGATCATGTCTTTGAGTCTTCGTGGCACCCTCGGGAGTTGGGAGACAGAGGACTGCACTAAACAGAGAGCAGGGAGCCGGGGCAGGGCAAGTTAGAGTGCACAGCGTGAGCCTGGTGGCTAAAGGGCAACTTTTTCTTCCTCCTGTTCCCAACCTGAGCCTGCAGATCGAGCTCCTTGCTTGGGTCGGGAGAGTGAAGTCAGAGCCCTCCCTCGGAGCCCACGTGCCTGGCAGGTTGGAAATAGATCATTAGTGTGAGTTGGCTAATTGGGCGAGGGACTACATATAGGAAAGGAGAGAGCCAGAGACTGAGGGAACTGGATCCAAGATAGACCCCATCTGCTGCGTTGTCCGGTTAGGGTGAAACCACCCCTCCTCTCCTTTTGGTAGTATTGGGAATCAAACCCAGGGCGTTTGCACTGAGCTACGTCTTTGCCTTTCAAATGTTTTTAGAAACAGTGTCTTGTTAAGTTGCTCATTTGCCTGGGCTGGACTCAAACTCGTGGTTGTCCTGCCTCAGTCTCCTGGAGTGCCAGAATTAGAGGTCTGCTGCACCATGTCCAGCTCTCTGGCTTTTTTTTTTTTTTTATAATGGCCAGGCTATAATTGCAAACTTATATGCGGTTGATTTACACAGCAGATTTCTTCTTTTCTGAGTTTGAACAGTGGGAATGCATATTCTTGGCTTCTGGAAATGTGTATTAGCAAGCCCAGAATTAAGACCCGTGCTAACAGTTTCAGTAAGTGACACCTACATGTAAATTCTGTCAGCTTGTCTCAGGCAAGTAAAGCATTTGTTTCTTTTAAACTCAGGGATTAGGTGGGTAGAAGCCATGGAAATGTAAAATTCCATTTAAACACAAAGAAATGAATTTTAAGATAAAGTAGGTCATGACTGAAGTAGTGAGTTGCCCATCAGTGGAAGTATTCAATCAGAAGCTGCCTGGGGTCCTGGTGAAAACGTTACACGGGAGATTTAGGCACCAAAAGGGAATGAAACTGACCCTGAAATCTCTTCTAAATATAGGAGTCTATGTTTCTTAGTTTGAGTGATTCATTATTTTCCTTACACTGTAAATAAATGTATAAGGAGACATTATCCAATTCATGGATTAGACTTTCTCCTTAGCCTGATATAGGGATGGGAGCAACACAAAAACCTTTCCTGGCCAGCAACCATCTAGTACCCCTCATACTGTCGAAAATGGGGGTACAGGACTTTAGCTCCCTGGATCCGGCTCCTAATCCCAGTTCATGTGTATTTCCATGTCAGCATCGCAGTGGAGACTTTAATGACTCCTTCACTGGTTACCTTTTCAGTGAATTGACTCTCTTCACACCAGCCTGTGAGGCTCACGATAGCAGGCACTACGTCTGCTTTACACTGGTTGCATCCTGGGCACCTAGCACTGGGGGAGGCATGCAGTAGAGAACGAGTTTGTTAACTTTCTGTCGGACCTCTACGTGTAAGTCACAGAGGCTAAAGGACTCCAGGACAGAAGCTCATGGAACAGCCTAGAGATAGAAAAATGGCTTCCCATCAGCGTTTAGGCCTTGACCTGGAACACCCACTTTAGATGAAGATTGCTTGGGGGCCCAGGTTGAAGAGAAATGTAGCCATGTTCTTGAGTAGCTGCTGAATGTGCTTTTAACTAAAGATCCATTTCACTTGGTAGCAGTGTAGATAATGCGACAGTCAATTTGGGTTTGTGTGGCTGCACCGTGAACAGCAATGTTCTCGAAGTGAGGTGCATCTGAGAGTGTTACCTGGGGAGAGGCTAGTTACCCCGGGCTTGTTAGCCGAGGACGGTAGGGTACCGTGCTGAAGAAGCTAGAGCAGAGGGTTCACTTATCCTTGAATGTCTCTTAGGAGCAACTTCTGTCATAGCCGTGCATTGTTTTCTTCCATTTTTTTCTTTCTTTTTTGGTACTGGGGATCGAACTCGGATCCTTGGGCTTGCGAGGCAGGTGGCAGAACCACTGCGCTAAATCCCCGGCCCTTGCCTTCCATTTTTATAGCTTCCTTTCAAATGTGTCTATGATTCCAAAGGGATGGACTGAGAGAGTGTGGATGATTACATGTGTTCTACCCATGCAAACGGTGACGGCCTGGTACCGTGGTGATTTCTAGGGGTTCTCAGTCTCCGGTGGATCCCCATCCAGCTTGGTCACCTCCCTCATGTCCCAGTGGCATCCCTTCTCCAGTTTCCCTCCATGGCTTCCACTTGGCCTTCCCCATCCTGAACACACCCCTTCCATCATGCTTCTCTGCATGCTTAGTGGGTGACCTTAACTGCTTCCTGGAAAAGATGGATTCCTTCATTCCACCTCCATCAATTGCCTCTGGTGATATCTGCAAGCTTATCTCCTTCCATATAACTCTCCTCCCTTCTCGCTCTATCAGAGGCAGCGAAATTCGTTTTCCTTTCCGAGGGTCATATGTTTGCCTGTCTTTGGGTCTCACTCTTCATCATTTCCCTGAGAACCTGTTCTGCCATTCATCTGCTTGGTGGTCGTGTCATTAATTGCCACCTCCATCGTAGTCGGTCCTTCTCCCACTCCCTCATCCCCACACGATGCAGTGTGACTTCTCCTCTCCCTGGTCAGTTTTTTCCACAGGAGACTGGTCTTCCGGATTTTCATTACAGCCTGTTCGTCAAAACCCATTTAGTCTTCCGCCATGCATGCATTGTGCTCTCTTCCTCCACACATCTAAACTGCTCCTGCCACCTGCTTAGAACCCCTGTGTTCTGACATCCTGGGAGTCCTTCTTCCTCCTGTCCCTCTCAGCTTCTTTGTGGAATTTGGCATTAAGTAACTGTCTTGATTTTTGTGGCACTGATATCTCCTGGTTTTGGTTCTCTGCCTAACCGTCTTTCTTCACTGGGATTGTCACCTGAGGTAGAACACAGAAAATGGTTGGAGAGAGTATTTCCTTGGTTTCCCTGGGAGTTACCTGCCTCCTGCCTTTCTAGGAGAGAAGTCACATCATTACATATGTGGATACCTTCAGGCATTTTGGTGTAGCTCTCTTAGGGCCACCATGTCTGTCTTCTCCCAAAGTTTCTCATTTTCTTCCGTTCCTTACCCTGATTTCTCGATTCTTCTAATCCTACACGTCCTTTCAGGGTGACTGCTTGTGAGCCTATGACAAGAATTACCACTTATAATGTGAGGACTCTGAAGACAAATGCGCTCTCAGACCTCTGTGCTGGATGCCATCTGCTTGGATAGCATCTGCTTCCTGCCAGCAGCTCCTCCGAGCCCATGACCACCACACATGTGGTGTATCCAGGAGACGCCCATCATCTGTCCCCTAGCTTCTGTGATACCCAGGCCTCATTCAAGGCTCCCCGCCGCCCCTGCCCCAGCACTGGGGATGGATCCCAGAGGCTTCACAGAGAGCTACATCCCGGCCTTTTTTTTTCACTTCTTGAGACAGAATCTCTCTCTGTCACAAAATTGCCCAGGCTGGACTTGAACTTTCCATCCTCCTGCCTCAGCCTTCCAGATGGCTGGGATGATAAGTGTGCACCGTTGCAGCTGATCCTCGGATAACTCTGTGTCCACAAGTTGCAGTTTTCTTAGAAGTATAATCTTAAAATTAAGATTTTTATTTTGGTACTGGAGCTTGAACCCGAGTCTTCTCCCTGAGGTGTATTCCCAGCCTTTTTATTTTTTATCTTGAGACAGAGTCTCACTGAGTCACTCAGTTGCTCAGGTTGGGCTCCAGCTGGCCACCTTCCTGCTTTTGTCTCCCGGAGTGCTGGGATTCCAAGAGAGTGACTGTGCCCGTTCAACACTCTTCTGTCTCGTGTCTTCTTGCTCAGTGTAAGTTACTCACTAAATACCTAGTGTCTGCTTCCCTGATATCTCAGGATTTGATCTCATGTTGCGACTTTAACTGAAGACCTAAGTCCCTGGATTTCCATCAGGTATAAGCTTCCCAAGGGTCTCCATATTTCTAACTGCACTATTTTTCTCCTTCCTCCTACCAATAACCACAGAATGCTTTGTCTAACATTCAGATGCTGTCATGCCTCTCCTTACTTAAATGCTTGTAACATGTGCCCTTCCATACTTTGGTCCCTGGGCCGCAGTCCTTATTTGGAGGGCAAGGTTCTCCACGACTGCTCTCCCATCATGTCTGGGTGCCTGACCTTCTTACACCGTGTGTTTTAACCATTCCAGGGTTGACCCAGGTGCACCTGCTGGTCAAGCTCCTGCTCCTCCTATCTGGTTCAAATTCTCCTCCACAGTTTGCGTTCCACCCAGATATGCATGGATTATAGCCTACAGCCTAATGCAGCTGCTGATTTACTTATTGGTTTTTCCCACCAGACTGGGAATTTATTAGTGCAGAGACAATGCCTACTCCATTTCTTTCACCTTACCTGGTGTGCAAGTGTGGAGAAAGCAATAAATAGATGCTATTTAATATGTAATAAATCTGAACTATGATTTCCAAAGGAAGACATTCTTCCTTTGGGCTAATTATTTTAATGACTAGTGAAGCAGGAACAGTGCTAGATTTAGAATCAAGTACTCAGTGTCTTACCTGAGGCAATATACTCTAGTGATCTATCACTAGGAAGCTCACTTATTTTAGCCTCTTAGCCTGTTTATGCTGCTATGACAAAACGCCTTTGTCAGTTAACAACAACAAAGAAAGAGTCAGGGAGATAGCTTTCAAAGAATAGTGATATTTATTTGGGAACAGCATTGCAATGGGGATGTATGTGCCACAGTAAACTAAGGGAATATACACGAAGGTTGAGGCCAGGGGAAAGTTTTAAAGAGAAAATAAAATGAAAGTACATCAGATAATTTGAAATAAGAATGCTTGGCCACAATGAGTAAGAATGAGAGTAGCATTGTCCAAGGCTGAACAGAGAGCTGCTGGGCGGACGTCCTCATGAAAGCACTTTTATGTATAAGATCGCGGTGGGACAAGCTTGTGATTCTGGCAGAGTTTTCTTTTGATGGTGGTTCTCAGGCATGCGTGTATAAGAACTCTTAATTTGCTTGTTGTTGTTGTTAGCGTTGACATAAATGGCTCCATTTTGATTCCTGACAACACTCACTTTTCTTTCTCACCTGTGACTGTGTAATTTATAAAAAGCAGGTATTTATTTTCCCACACTTCTGGAGACTGGGAAGCCCAAGATCAAGGTGCCAGTAGTGTTGGTAGTCTGATGAGGGTCTGGTCTCTCCTTCCAAGAGGAGTAAGTGTCTCACACATGAATTTTGGAGGACGTATGGGATTGGGATTCCATCCACAGCCCCCAAATTCATGTCCTTCTCACTTGCAAAATGCATTCATTCCATCCTAACAGCTCCCCCAAGTCTTACCTAACTCCAGCGTTAACTGTAAAGTCCAAGGTCTCTAAGTAAGATACAGCTGAGACTCAAGGCATAATTCACCCTGAGGGAAATATGCCCACAGCTGTGAGCCTGGAAATCAATTCGTGTTTCATAAGGTACATGTGCAAGGCTCTGGGTTTGATCCTCAATCCTGGAAGAAGAGAGTAACAGGTCCCAAGTAAGGCTGTAACGCCCCGAGGCTGGCCATCGGCCAGAACGTCTCATTCCACAAGGGTGAAATAGAAAAGGAGAAAGGAGTAAAAGGCTCCAGGGAGACCAAACCTCAGCGGTGCCAACAACATTAAACCTGGAGCCTGGAAGAATCCTTGTTTCTGTGTCTCATGTCCTGGACACCCTGTGCAAGGGCTGAGGCCCCCGTTCCCAGGCAGCCCTGTCCTGGGGCTTTGTTGGGTGCCGCTCACATTTCTTCTTGTGACTTCTCTAGGCTGAGGCCATGCACAGCAGTGTTGGATTTCAGGGAAACGCTGTCCCCATAGCTCCACCTCACACGGCCCCAGCACAGGGGCTTTGTGATGGCTCCAGTCCCACAGTTCTGCTGGGCATTGACCTCGTGGGCTGTCTCTGTGGTGTCCTCTGCCCCTGCCCTGCCCCGTCAGGGCTCTGTCTGCCCGTCTGGGCTCCCTGCAACAGCCTGTACGATCTCAGCATGGGAGGCCTCCACTACAGGTCTTAGACGTACACACCAGTGCGCACTGCTGGGCCCACCTGAGTCACGGTGGGGCAGCCTGAGGAGTACTGCACAGAATGCAGGGAGCAGAGACCAGAGGGGACCTGGGCAGGGAGCCCTTGGTCCCGCACGCACCCTAACAGGCCCTGTTCCCTAAAACCATTTTGCCCCTGAGGCCCTGGTATTGTGGGCCCGTGAGGGGCATGGCAGCCTTGAGAATCTCTGAGAGCTGAAATGCCTTCAGGGTCATTCTTTCATTGTCTTATGAGTGTGTGTATATGTGTGTGTGTGTGTGTGTGCGCGTGCTACACATTGAACTCAGGACCTTGTACACACCAGGGAAGGGCTGTACCACTGAGCCACACCCCACACTCCCATTGGCTTGATGGAGAGAATCTGGCTTCTCTTTGTATTAATCTCTAACCAGTTGCTTGGCCACAGCTTTAATTTCCTCTCCTAAACATTTTTTTTCATTCTTTACATGGACAAGTTCAAAAATTTCCAAATCTTTACATTCCAGTTCCCTTCTGATTGTAAATTTGAGCTTTAAATCATTTAATCATTTCTCTCTGTTTGCATCTTACTAGTAGTCAAGGGAAGTCATGCAGCATTCTGAACATTCTGCTGCTCTGAGATTTCTTCTGTCAAATATCTCAGCTCATTACTCATAAGTTCTGCCTTCCACAAAATCCTAGGACAGGGACATAATTCAATCAGGTTCTTTGCAACTTAGTAACAGTGTACCTTTCCTCCAGTTTCTAGTATCTTGTTCTGGTATTTCATCAGTTATTTTTTGTCTAGTTGATCTATCTATTTGTGACAGTGGGGTGTTGAGGTCCCCCACTACAACTGTATTGTGCATATAGGACTTTTCATGTCCGTTAGTATTTGTTTTATATAGTTGGGTGCACTAGTGTTTGGTACATAGATATTTATGATTGTCCTCTCTTCCTCTTGGATTCTTCCCTTTACAAGGATGTAGTGTCCTTCTTCATCTCTCTTAATTAGTGTTGGTTTGAAATCTACTTGATCTGCCAGGAGGATAGCTACTCCTGCCTTTTTTGGGTTCCTGTCACATGGAGTATTGTTTTCCACCCTTTAACTTTCAGTCTATGAGTTTCCTTTTGAATTAAGTGTGTTTCTTGTATGCAGCATATTGTTGGATTTTGCCTCTTGACCCATTCTGCCAGTCTATTTGTTTTGATTGGTGAATTGAGACCATTAACATTGATGGTTATAACTGAAACGTATTGACTTGTCATTGCCATGACTTTTTCTTTTTGTTGGGTTCTCCCCCTTTCCATTTAATTTCTTGTCATGCCAGGTGGGTTCATTCTGCTTTGCTTCCTGGGGTTGTGATCGTCAATGTCTGTTCCTAGGCTATTGTGTAAAATTCTTTGGAGTGCTGGTTTGGTATTCACAAAGTTCCTAAGGTGCTCTTTGTCACGAAAGTATCTTATTTCTCCATCCATTTTGAAAGATAGTTTTGCAGGGTACATCAATCTGGGTTGGAGGCTGTTTTCTTTTACGGCTTGGAATATGTCACTCCAAGCTCTTCTTGCCTTGATGGTTTGTGTTGAGAAGTCTGCTGTGATTCCGATGGGCTTTCCTTTGTATGTGATTTGTTTCTTTTCTCTGACTGCTTGGAGAACTTTTTTCTTCTGTTGAGTTTCTGGAATTTTAACAATTATATGCCTATGTGTAGATTTTTTTTGATCAAGGCTATTTGGAGTCCTATATGCTTCACTTATCTGTATGTCAAGTTCTTTTCCCCTCCTTGGGAAGTTTTCTGCCATTATTTCTGTGAAGAGTTTTTTTTATGTCATCTGCACTCTCTCCTGTTTCTTCATTGACTCTAATCAGTCTTATGTTATTCTTCTTTGCATCATCTAGCAGCGGCTGGATTGATTTCTCATGTTCCCTTATAATTTGGAAGCAATTTTTCTTTTCCTGGTCACTAATTGCAATCTTACCTTCTGTATCTGAAATTCTATCCTCACATTGGCTCATTCTGCTGTGTAGACTTTCAATGGAGTTTTTCATGTCCTGGAAATCTATTTGCATCTGTTTTATGGATTCCATTTGTTTCCTATGTTGGGATTCCATCATGTTCCTGAGCTCCTCTCTAGATTTATTAATCATGTCTTGCACTAGGAGCAGAATTTCTCCTGTTATCTGAGAAATTATTTCTGATTTCATTTTTTCCAGATCCCCTTTTGTTGCCAGTTCAGTGGGTCCAGATGGTTGAGTATCAGAGTGTTCCATCTCATTTCCCTTTGGGGTTGCTGTAGGTGATCTGGAAGTCTTGTTTTGAGACTTATTTACATGTTTTCTCATTTTGCCTGGAGGAGGGGCGGGGGGTGCTGTTGGTGCCCACATGACTCACCTCCTCTGAGCTGGGAGAAGTGGGACTGGCTGGGAGCAGCAGAAGGGATGGTGGCCCGGAAGCCCCTTCCTCTGTGCCAGGAGCAGTGGAACAGAAGGCGGCCCAAAAGCCCTTTCCTCTGGGCTGGGAGCAGTGGGAGGGATGGTGGCTGGGATGCCCATTCCCCTGGACCAGGAGCAGTGGGATGGTGACTCAGAAGCCCCTACCTCTGGGCTAGGAGAGGCAGGATGGATGGCAGCCCAAAAGCCCTTTCGTGTGGGCTGGGAGTGGTGAGACTCTAGTATCTTGTTCTGCATTTCCATCTGAGACCTTATCGGAATCATCTTTTCTGTCATGATCACTTAAGTAATCTCTTAGGAGACTGAGGCTTTCCCTGCAACCTTTCTCTTCTGAGCCATTACCCCCAAATCACCCTTAAGGCTCCATTCAGAGCAATACAGGCTTTTCCAGGATTTGGGTCAAAACTGTACCAGTCTCTAGCTATTACCTCGTTCCAAAGCTATTTCCACATTTTTAGGGCTATATTATAGTAACATCCTATAGATCTGGTAGCGATTTGTGTTGTTATCACACAGTACCTGAGACTGGACAATTTATTAGGAAGAGAGATACATTTTCCCATCGTTCGGAATATTGAAAAGTCCAAGATCAGGTTCTTGAGGGTTCAGTTGTCAGGTGGGGGTACAGTCTGCCTCCAACAGGGTGCTTTGAGCACTGCATCCTGCAGGGAGAAGGTGCAAGGGTGGAGAGGAGCCAGCCTCCCCGTCTCCAGTTGCTTTATCACAGCATGAAATCATGTGCAAGTCCAGGACCCTCCCGGAGTCCCCACCTTCCCACGTGGGTGTACTGGGGTTGTTATAGCTCGTGAACTTTGGGGGATATATTCAGACCATAGCCACATTCTCACTTTCTCCATCTCTACAGTGGGACTGAGACAAAAATACCTACTGAATTCCAAAGGGTAGATCAAGTAAAACTAGGTGGAATTACATGAAAACCAAGAACATGAAAGGGCAATGGATATGGAAAGGATGATGATGATTCTTCTGTATATGGAAGGTTTGAAGGTTATCTAAATCACCTCCTCTATGAATAAAGACAGAACTTTCTGTTCAAGTTTTATCTCCTTTGGTACTTTATTTCAAGGCTACATTTGGGACTTTTGTACTCTAAAACTAAAAGAGTTCTCTTTCTAGAAGCTTGGCATCTGATGTGATGCTATTATTTTCCAGCAGCCCAAATAGGAAAAGAGGTGATATTTATTTATGTAGCATATATTAGTTCATTACTTCTATTAAACTTTTCTTGACAAACTATATGGAGTCAGACTCCAGAGTAGGAAGAATCAGATATGAATCCAATCTTCAAGATTTCAGTCTACAGGGAGCTAGTGCATACCATGTTCTATTTTACAATATAAATTTTTACATGTGAGTATGAATGGGGTACAGGTCTAATGCTAAAGAAGGGGACCAGGAGGACTTCAGGGAGAGGAGACATTGGTCTTAAGAGATGAGCATGGTCTCTTATCTGGTGGAAATACGGAGTGGGGAATGGAGAAGAAAATCCCATAAATGGTATCAATTCTACTTATGAAATTTCAGGAGTAGATCACGGTTACCCAAATGATGGTAGAAAAGTATGTGAAGGGCAGATAGAGTAAGTAAATCGTTTAGCTTTAGACTTGAATAAAATAGATGCACTAGAAGACATGGTCTCATGGTTCTCACTGGTTGGAAATGTCCTTATCTGAGGAGTAAGGGACCAGGCAACACCTAGGAGGGAGCTCAGTATTTGCTCTCCAACTTTGCCAGTGTCATTCTGAACCTTTCCTGTTTGACCCGACCTTCTGTTTCATAACCCCCATTGTAGAACTGCGGGATAAATTTAATAACACTTCCCTTCCCTCTCAGGGGCATCGTGGAGCATAAATGAACATATTCAAGGCAAAGCATTAGTTGGGTTCTTCAGGCAAAAGCGCCCAGTAAGTGAAAATATGAATGCTGTTGTGAGTCGGTCTCCTTTTGTACCCTGGACCACAGAAATGATGTTTACACAGCCATGAAAAGCCATCTTCTCCAACACTCTCGTTGTATGGGAGGATAAAAATGTGCACAGTAATAACAGTCAAGCTGGGCTTGAAGCAGTGAGATGGAGAGCCTGCCCCTGATAGTTCCCTGGGCTTGGTAACCCAGTTTTAATCTTCATCAGCTGCAGAAATAACCCCTGAGAGTGCATTCTTAAAAGGTACAGAAGTTTCTATTCTTGCAGATTCACAGTATCACAGCCCACTCTTGATTTTGCTTGGGTTGGTGGCTCACAGTAAAGCCCAGGAGACAGTCTTATTTGGTATTTGGCACCTGTGTGGCCCCACTAACATTTATGCAGCTGGTTGTCTTCAGAGAGAAGCTCTCAAGTCACAAATGGAGATGGGAAACATTCATAGCCATCCAGAAAGCCTGTTAGGAAACAGTTTCCCATAGGCTCTTGCATTTCTGTCTATCTTCTGAACAAGAGACAATTTCAGCTTTGTTTTCAGGGCAATTTAAAAATATTTGTGTGGCAAACAGCCCTGGAAGGTAGAGACTGTGGCATATTTCTCTAGGGCAGAGGGCACATTTCTTTCCTGAGCAGGATAGCAAAGATGACATCTCATGCTGGGGTGAAGGTTGGGCGCATTTGCCAGCATCCCTGAGAAGAGTGGAGGTTTCTGACGTGTGGGGTTCCTAAGCTGTAGTCACATATTGTGTGTGCTGCAGCAACTTGAATCTGTCTCCTTATTGCCCCCTGGAGCTTGGGGACACGAGAAACCAAGGGAAACACGAAGCACGTGCTGCCTGCTGTGTGGTGAGAGTAGAGCCCTTCATCTCTGACCCAGGAGTCTCCCTTGCTCCCTCAGTGTCAGTGGAACCACAGCAAGCCAAATCTTTTGCTTACAAGATCTCAGGCTCTTCCTAGTTCTTAACCTTGACTTTTAACCTTCTCTGTAGAAGGAATCTGAAATACACTCATTACGATTTTCTTTCTTTTCTTCCAATTTTGGGAGCTGTGCACCGCCTGAAATCAGTGCCTTGTTACATTACCCTGGGAGAGAGAGGGCCCGGGCCTCCCGCCTGCTTTCTTCCCTCAGTCTCTCTTCCTCCTCCATTCATCTGCTACACGGTTGCCAGACTCAAGTCTCCAAAGCACAGTGTCGATCATGCCCCTCCCTCTCTCTCGAGTACTTGGTGGCTCTCCACTGCCAGAGAGGAGTAAACTCCAGGTGCAGTAAGGGCCTTCTGCAGCCAGGCCAAAACGATATCCACCTCCACTTCTCCACTTCTCTCGTTCCTCTTTCAACACTCCATCCTTTCAAAGGGCTGGAATCACCTGCGTGTCCCCTAAACGCAGCCTGTCACTTCCTGTCTCCTGTCCTTGACCGTGTCATTTGTTTAGGGAGGCATTTTCGTGTCACTCTTTATATCTGTCCCTGACATTCTGCCACGTTTTGTCCATGCTCAAATGCTAAATTCTTCAAGATACTCGCTCATGTTCCACCCTGGCCGACACAGTCATTTTCTTGTGGCCCTGTTCGCATTAGAGTTTGTGCTCTAATGATGTGCCGATATTGTGTTACCTCCAGTTAAGGGCGAAGATCACACGGGCTACTCCTTGTATTATTGCATCTTGCTCATTAGGCCTTTAAGTAGGTGCTCAAGAGTAGTTCAGTGAGATGCATCTGGATTTGATAGATGACTGCTGGAGCTCAGAGACTTTGCCTCTGAGCTGTTCAAGGATTCGCAGTGAGTTGAGTGAGGAAACATGTGGAGCAGAGTCTCAGGCTTGTGATGTTATACCAAGGGCTGGGTGTTTCACTTTTGGGGAAGCCTGATTTTGGCCTGAAATATCTATCTATCTATCTATCTATCTATCTATCTATCTATCTATCTTTCTTTGTTTCTTTCTTTCTTTCTTTCTTTCTTTCTTTGTTTCTTTGTTTCTTTCTTTCTTTCTTTGTTTCTTTCTTTGTTTCTTT
>NW_004624733.1:36906555-36934355 GCF_000247695.1 Heterocephalus glaber | reverse complement strand
TTCTTTCTTTCTTTGTTTCTTTGTTTCTTTCTTTCTTTCTTTGTTTCTTTGTTTCTTTCTTTCTTTCTTTCTTTCTTTCTTTCTTTCTTTCGGTACTGGGGATCGAACTTGGGACCTTGTGCTTGTGAGGCAGGCGGCAGCACCACTGAGCTAAATCCCCAGCCCGGGCCTGAAATACCTTAAAGAGGTGGCGACTATATTGTGGAGAAGAAGATGTCCATTACAATGATAAGGCACTGAAATCTAATTCAGCATTTTGCTTCAGAGTAAAGCTGCTGAGCTCTCGCGCAAATATCATTTCATTTTATTCTAATGTCTAAGCGCTGTGGCCCTGGATGGGGAGGAGCGCTGTGCCTGCAGTGGACTCACAGAGGTCCCAGGAGCCTGGCTCCAGAGGGTGCCGTGGTGGGGCTCTGCAGAGTCAGCCCCCGCCTGCCTGCCGGCCTTGCCTGTTGGAGCTCGGGGGATCAGCTGAGATTCTGCCCCTTGGCAGATGTGCTGACGCCCAAGCTATTCTGGAGCCCAGCGAGGACGGCGAGGCCACGAATCCTTCCCTGGGGAGTGGAAGTGTGGCCCATTCCTGGGCTGACTTCCCCAGAAGCTGAATTCTGCATGGGTGATGATGAGTCCTTCCCTGCTAACGTCCCGGATGGAGAGGGGACCCGGACCTCAGGCATCTTTCACTACAGACTAGACACTGAGAGGGTTCTCTCACGGGAGCACTCGCTGGATGCTCCTGACAGGCGGGGCACAGACTGCTGGAGCAGGGACAGAACCTTCGGGCTTCTCCAGTTCACCCCTATCCTCTACCGAGAGGGAAACTGAGGCCCAGAGGGGCGTCTTCACTCTCCTGTCTTCTTTCCCACCGAGGACGGGGTGTTCAGTGTGACCTTGAAGAGAGTGGGTAATGTTGAATCTGACAGTCATGGATAGAGGAACCCAAGGAAACACTGAATTCGAGGACAACACGTCGCAGGCGACTAATCTCCTTGCTAAGGCACATGGACCTCATTCCCAGAAAAACAGACAAAGAAACAGACCTGGCAGCAAAGGTAACTCGTAGAACCTGTGACCTAGGCAGGACAGAATTTTTCATTTTAAGGACAAATTAAAAATCGCTTCTGGCTTTTTGCACAAAACACTGCAAAGGGATGATGAGGAGAAGTCATAAAAATTTAAGCACCACTCGTGCAGTATTAGGTTTATTAGGGTGACTCTGGGGGAGCTTTTGTCGTGCCTTGAATGGCAATGGGTGCGGTGGAATCTCTGTGATTAAAATTGGAAGGTAGATAAACAGTAAATATTTCCAAAGATAATTACTTAGTGCTGGGGAATGCTCAGAGTTGGAAGTTCCAGCTAGGGCTGGATCGACGCTGTAGAGCCGGGGGTATTTATCTAAAGCTTATCTGAATCATCTGAGTAGCAGACGTGGGTGCAATTTGGCAAGTGTGCTTCACACTGCTATGTTTCAGAGGTTTCATAATAACAGTCTGAATAAGTTTCCCTGCGGAGGCATTTATTATCCCTGCAGTGCCACCACTGGGAGAGTTTCCCTCTTTATTGCCTCTGTCCCACCCCTTCTACCTCATCGGTCCTCGTGTACAAATTCTGACAAAACAGTAAAGAAAGGTTTATCAGAGAAACATCTTTCCTGGAATTTCTGTTTCTGGAAGATTCTATATATCCAGTGGAGTTTTCAGTCACTGAACCAGGAAAATGGATGCATGTTGTTGAATATTTCAATTCCAGGTTATACTTATTAAGTCTTCTTATATTCTCATCACTGAGAAAAATCCAGGGAAAAGGAAAGATCTGGATGCTAAGAAGTCCTGGGCGTACACCCTGGCTCTGTCATTGTCTTTTGGGGGTTTCACCTTGGACTCATCATTTTGAAGTGCAAACTTTTTCGTCTACAAAATAAAGGGTGGATCAAATGCTCATGAAGATATTTTCCAGTTCCTTGATATATGAAACTGCTGTCAGAGCTGGAATGGATGTGAGATGTTTTACAGCTTTGCAGAGAGGGAAGCTGATTCACTGGGACAGTTGACTGCTTTGCTTGTTTGAGATTCAGACTTATTAAAGCAAGAAGAAATGTGCTCATGAGAATTAGTAGTTACATTAGTACCTAGGACACTAAACATCACATCTCCTAAAAGTGTGGTACAGAAGCAAGACGGCACTGCAGGCTGAGATATTTCAGAAGGCTCCATAAAGGAGAAATGAGATTTGCTAGAAAAAAAGGAAGGACGGTGAGGCTGAGCAGGATCAACAAAGAGCAGGGATAGTGACAGGCCTGTCCCAGGCAGGATGGTGGGTAAGCCAGATGACTCACTGTACAGCTCGTGTCCTTTGCTGGATTAGGATTTAGATGGCACGTAGACTTGACAGTAAATAATGTAGAATTGTGTTGTGAAAAAGTCATTTCCTTTACAGTTCCCCTTTAATCCATCTGATTATGTCAGCGAGAAAGACGTGTGTGTGTGTGTGTGTGTGTGTGTGTGTGTTAATGCTAATATATATTTTAAGAGCCTCAATATTCCTCTCCACTATTTTTCACCAAAGGAAGAATAAGTCTTAGGGTCAGAAACATCATCAAATACCAGTGTCTCTTAAATTTAACGACTTTGGCTTGTTCTTATATTTATTCTGAGAAGTGATATAATTTTTCCATTTATGTAACAATGTGAAGCTTCCTTTCTAATAATTTTAAATTATTACACTTAAATGTACTAAGTCAATAACTGTGCAGGTGGCACGAGGGTGTGCACAAGTCCAGGATGTGAGGGAGGAGTGATAGCCGGGAAATCCTGAGGTGGTGGTTAGAAGTCTGGGGTCTGGAGCTAGGCAGGAGTAGGTTCCAATCCTGCCTGAGTTGTTTTCCAACTTTGAGATCTTGAGCCCAATTTTCAGAGTCACATGGAGAAAAGACTCAGGAAGGCTAATGATATTTTGGCAAAGTGTTTGCAGGGGGCTCATGCAGGACACAGCTTGTTTTATGCCTCTCCTTACCAAAAGCTCCACCCCTCTGGGAATGGGGCTTTCTCATGGAGCGCCCCCACAATTAGGTCTTGGGTGATTTTATTTAGCCTCTTTTGATGCCATTGACAGAGCCTCTTGCTACTATGTGGAAGGAAAGCTACTATGCAGTGGAAGGAACATTGGCTTTGAGCTTGGAAGACCAAACTGTGAATGAAGGTGGTGCCACCTAGTCTGTGGGGACGATTGCTTATACTCTTTGACCTTGACGATCAGTTACGGCATTTAGATAATTATACCACCCAGCCAGGATTATTGTGAGAATGGACAAAAGGCATTGTTGACACACAGTAGGTCTTCCATAAATGGCTGTCACTTCTCCTGTAGATTGTGTGGCATCTGCCAGCAGTGCATCTCTGTGAAGTATTTTTCTATTTCATTAATGTCATGATATCAAAAGAGGCAGAAACTTCTCTTTCGGCAGCCAAATTTCCAGAGAGTAAACTGCAGACCATTAAAAATGCTCAACACGGCTGGCCAAAAGGGCATCTCAAGAAACAGTTCTGCAACCAAATCTGGCAGATTCTTGATACTGGCACCATTTTGATTCTACAATTTCTTACTTCCGACTCTTGACCTATAGAAAACCGGTAGAGACATCTAAATCTAGCTTTATATGTGCACTTTTATAGATGGTTTTCAGGTCTCTTTTAGTTGCAAGTGATAGAATCAAAAGCATCAGCATTAATCAAGACAGGGAACTTTTAAAGCATAGAAGTTAAAAGAGCATATTAATGTAACTAGAAAATCCAGAGTGTGTTGGCTGTAGGCATGGATAGAACGAGGTGCTCAATGATATGTTTGGGACAAGTGAGTAATAAAGATATCACCTTGCCTTTGGCAATCTAAGGCAAAAATTTAAAATACTGCTACTGCAGTATGTGAGATATGAATATGTTGGTAACTCTTTTGTGATGGCCTGCTATGCATCATTTCTTTCTTTCTTTCTTTTTTTTTTTTGGTACCAGGGATTGAACTCAGGTCCTTGTGCTTGTGCAGCAGGTGGCGAAACCACTGAGCGAAATCCCTGGCCCCTATGCATCATTTCTAATGGAAGGCATTGACTGGAAGTTCACCAAATTGGGATCAAGCACAGTGGACACTGTCAGAGTTTATTAATGGGGAAGCTGAAAATCTAAAATCTTACCGAAACTCAGTGCTGAGGTACAGTCCCGTCCATGTAAGGGCCATTAAATACTATTACACTAGGGCTGAAAATGTGAAAAAGTACTAAGCTTCACTCCTGATTTTATAGGGGATTAAATTGTTGCTCATAGAAGTCATGACTGTCCCCAAAGTATACATAAATACCATCACATATCTGGTGCTATAAGCCACATTTCTGGAGCCTAATCCAGGGTTTCTCCTACACTTTGCTACCCTTGGATGGCTTAGCCTCTGGCTGCTGAATCTGGCTGACCCTCTCCCTGAACCTGACTGCGCCTGCTGGGGATTTAAGCTCTTCTGGAAACCCCAGCCTGGCCCCAGGTGGACCTTTGCCCTGGGAGCCAAGGCAAGGTACGATGTGAGGAGGAAGCTAAGCAGGGCAGTGCTGACTGGATAGAGCTGGGCGGCCAAAGAGCTGGGGGGGGGGGCCCGCTGTCCGAGGTCCTGAGCCCTTGCTCGCCCGTGAGCCAGAGGCTGTGTGAACCAGCTCCCGAGGTGGTTTTGGCTTATGCTTACTATCCCAGATCAAGTGTTACTTGGTCCTGCTTATACTCCCTAGTTGTCCCCCGTTAAATGGCAATGCTCTTCTAGGCTTGTCTCCTATGACTCAGCCCATCTGGGTACTGATCTGTTTCGCGAAACCCTTGGTTCCGACTCCCAGAGGTTCCATCCCTGGCAGCGGGATTTGAAGGTTGAGAGCTGAGGAATCACTTAGTCCGTTCTTCCCAGTAGGAACTGAGGAAACCAAGGCTCAGAGATGCTAAGTGACTTGCTCAAGACCAGCAGGGGTAAGAGAGAGGCCTTCCGTGGCTCGTTCAGTAACCTGTCCCCCAGCCTCTGCTTCCGGTGTCTGCATCTTGGACCCTGATGACTCCGTGCTTCGCTGCTTCCTTGGTGGTGCCTGGAAGGGACCGTTGACCATGGGTCCCCTTGACTCTCAGTCAACGAGGCACTTCCTGGATATCCCGGTCTAAGGCTACCTGCTCACGCATGGCTGCTATGAACATGAATGTCTGTTTTGGGGGGTAAACAGTCCGGTCCATAGCAATCTCTGAAATATTACATAACACATAGCATTCATGTAAGGGACAATGATGTCATTATTAACAAAAACATTTAATACTCTAAAATACCAGGGACGTTAGTCCCACCACCTGTCAAAGGAAAGATGACATCATGGATCTCTCTGAGCCACTTGCTCAGAGATCCGTTTGGGCTAATTTTGTAATTTTGTCCCGCAGAAGTGAAGGATTTAGGACAATCTTGCTTTGGCTCCGTCGAGCCTCCCTGGGCGAGGAATGAGGTTTTCATTTCTGTTTGGTTTTGTTTTCCGCGGAGTCGGTAGTGAGTCTAATTAATGCCATCATAGGCATGACATTTAATTAACTAAATAACATGTTCAGCCTAATGATGACACATTTCAGCGCCCGGCAGGTGGGGAAGGTCCTTGGGCCCATTTCTCAGGAGGCCTGTGATTTGCGAAGAGAAACCCTCTCGCCAGCAGCAGAGACTCACCCGGGAGAGGGGCCCGAGAAGGCGCGGCCCAGGGCTGCCCAGTTAGCGGGCCTGGAAGAGGCGGAGCGCGTAGACGGGGGTGCCCTCTGCCGGCCACTCGTGGATCTGCAGTGTGCTGGGCAGGACCCTGCGAGATCGGAAGCTTTCAATGGAGCGGATAGGACCTGAATTCCCAGGGTCATAACTGTGTGTAGTCATTGCGTGTTAATTAAACATAACAACAGGTAATTAAACAGAAAAACATTTTTCAAAGACCCTTCAAAGTTTGTTCCCCAAGAAAGACTTCAGACAACCCGAGTGCCTGGGTTTACGCGCACCTCTCTCTGCTTTGCGGTTCTTTCCATCATGTGCAGTGAGACAGCCCTAGCCCCTTTCCCCTCACTCGCGCTGTTCCTTTTCTCTTGGCTCTTCTGTAGTAAACGGGGATGAAATGACTTATATTTGGCTTCACAGGCAGCATCCTCGGGGTCGCCTCACTTAGATCTTTACTTTAGAGAAGAGACACCGTAGAATAAATAGGCTCGGAGCGTGGAACGCCCTCGGAGAAGTGGGAAAGGCACAGCAAGGACCCAGTCCCAGTAGCCGATTCCCATTTCACTTCTTTGGTCCTCGAAGTGCCGTGTCCCGCCTGTCCTAGGGGAGAAGGCTCTGGAGGCGGAGGTCTGGCTTGCCTCCTGGCTTTATGCACCTTAAGCTGTGTGATATGAGGCACAATATCTCACTTCTCTGAGCCTTCGTGTGCTCATCTAATGGGGTGGTTGTGAGGATTAAATAAAAGGCGAGGGAAGCCTTTAGACGCTGAGCGATATTTATCACTCCTGTAATCGTATAGTAGTAGTAGCGTCTGGCAAACAGTAGGGGCTCGGTAGTATTTATCATTACTTGTGTGATTGCACATGCATTTTAATTGGGAGCTATTACCTGTGGTTCTGTGATAGAAGCACTACAACAGACACTAAGGAAATGCTCCACTACTTTTTCATGACACAGGAGTATAAATGTGGCTCTCTCTAAGCAGAGGTCTTCATCAGCACAGTGACCAAGTGGGCAGTGGAAGAGTTTAGGGCAAATACTTGTGCTGACTTCTCTGCTTCAGGAAGCAGTTCCGTTGAAAATGAGCCTGGAAAGCAGTGATCTTTGAATGCAGATCTAGCTTTGCTCTGCAGGGCTGGGGTTCTTCTCCTCCTCCCACTTTGCCCATGACTTGTTCCTCCTGCTCCTACCACAGGAAGGCTGTGCACACACTCGCAGAGCACACCCTCCTGGGGTTCTCAGTATTCTGATCACCTTGAGGTTGTTGCCCAGGAGCCTGGTGTTGGTTGCAGCTGTGTCAGAATGAAAAACAAGCCGGCTGTCATGGCTGGCCAGGGGTGGGTGCTTGTGGCATCTGGATTGAGTATTCCCTGGCATGGAAATCGCTGGGGTGGGCACAAAGAGGTGGAGGATCCTGGCAGAGAGAAGGAAAGGGGGCAATGGCTGCTTGGATGTGCGGAGCAGGGTGGGAGGGAGAGAGAACGCCCTGCACGCTTTAGGGGATTGTCCCCAGGAAAGGGACAGTTGTGTGAGCAAAGAATGCCTTGCCTCCTGCTGTTGGCTGCAGGTGATTTCCTCCTCCTCTTGCCTGGTGCTTTGATTTCCCAGATTTTGCTGGTTGTCATTTGCTGGAGGAGAAGGAGATGTAATTGGCAGGAAGAAAGTGTGGGATTCTGATGTCTATTGCAAATGGAAACCCAGTGAATTTGGTCTCTGAGAGGCGCAGCCCAACCGTGTGGATGAGCTGGAGCTCAGAGGTCTCTGGTGCCTTTTTGGTGAGAGGCGGAAGGCTGCCAGGCCTGCAGACTGCTTGTGCATGAATTTAGTTTGGCCCCAAGGTGGATCTTTTTGTTTTTAAGTATTAGAATGAGATGGCAAGATTTTAAAATTGGAGTTTTTCCCATACCGATATGAATTCCTGGCTTCTCTTGAAAACTGGAGTATTTGATGACTCCAGCCTGCATTTACCCTTGGCAGGAACCTATAAGCAGTAAGCCGACTCTGCCTACTTTAGGTAGGTCAAGAGTTCTCCAGCTCTTCTGGTCTCGCCTTCTCACCAATTTGTGACCAAAGCATTGTGACTTCAGAGCCAGGCTGACCCCTTCATTTTAGAAGAGCAGGGATGCCCAGAGAGGGCCTGTGGTTTCCCCAAGGTCACACAGCCTTTCCCGTGGTCAGAACCGACTCTTTCTGTAGCACGATTTGAAGGGTGATAGAAACTACTTACTCTTTTATCCCCACCTCCCAGTAAAAGTTATACCTCCCACTGCTCTCACTGTACCGTCTCACTGATGCTTCTGTAGTGGGTCTACAGAAGAGAAGTCTTTGGTCATGCTCTATTCTGGACCTCCTTCAGATTGCATCCTATATCTTTTGCTGCCTCTGCTTACTCATGGTGACCCTGAGACGCCGACCCCTGAGCCCAGCTCAGCCACCCAGGTTTATCCCGTGGTGTCCAGTCTGGGGACAGAGGAGGGGGCCAGCAACCTCAAACCCCCGCTCCTGTGCACACTCAGGGCTTCTTAGTCTGCTTCCCCTCATCTGTCAAAGGACGATCCTAACCTCAGGATAAGGCTGTGGAGATTACAAGAAACAAAGTGTCGAATGCGCATATCATAGTCTCAGTAGCTCCGGCAGCAACAGTAATTCGATGTTAGAAGTTATTATTCTGCAGAGATTCGGAGCAGGAGGTGTCCCAGGAGATCATGTTGTCCAGCTGACTCATTTTAATGGCTAAAGCTGTAACATGTGCTCATGATAAAAGTGTGAAGCGGAGAGAAGAGAATAAAGTATCTCTGTCTCTGTCTCTGTCACCTCCTCTGCTGCAGTCTTATTTCCCTAGAGGCGATGACTGTTCAGTTTCTTGAGTGTCCTTCCAGAAATTTTATTTGCATATATATCATCAAGAGCTTGCATCCTATATTTTGACACAAATGTAATCAAACCACTCACGCTGCTCTGATACTTGCGTTTTTATTTAACGTATGTGTGGCTCTTCTTTCACAGCAGTGCATATGCGTATCTTTTTTTCATTTTCAGGGGCTACCCATCCGCACAGAACGTTTATACTATTGCTCATGAGGTCAGCAAACTTATTTTGCAGAGACTAGACAGTCGATATTTTGGGCTTTCTGGGTCATAGGATCTCTCCACCAACTTTCCCTTTTCTTCTTCTTTTTAAACAATGCTTCACAAATGTACAGAAAATTATTAGCTAAAAGCCATTCAAAGCAGGTGATGGGTCTGATTGGGCCCAGGACTGTAGCTGAGGGACCCAGGCAAGGAACTTCTCTGCGGTCATTTTTCCATTATCCCAAGTGTACCGTGGGGTAAATTCACAGGAGTAAACCACTGGGGCACATTTCTGAATGGTGATGGCCAGCGCCTCTGTCCTCCATTGCAGTGAGGGCCTGGTGACAGGGATGGCCCAGAGTCCCTCGGCAAGTCAGTGGGGAGAGCCGACTTCCTCCCCTGTGCTCCGCTGGGGTCCTGTGGAACTGGCCTGGGACGTGCAGTTAGAAGACTCCATTCTCTCACCTTCTCTCAAGTCCACAGGGAGCAACAGAAGAGGCTTAGCCCTGGGTGGTCAGCTCATGGCCCTTTTCCATCTCATGTTGGCTTCTTGCAGTTGCTCCTGCCTTAGACCGCTCCCTTCCATCACAAAGGAGTGCTCTTGGTGACAGCCGGCAGCTTGAGGCCTGGCTGGTAGCATCCGCATGGCCGGAAAAGAAAGGAGTTCTCACAACGGCGTGCACCCCCATGCCTCAGTTTTTAAGCTTCATCTTTAAGCTGGGCGCTTGAACTAGTTCCAAGTGTTACATGTGTGGCATCTTCTCAGAACGAGGAAACTATCCCGGATACCCCTCCAGCACACTTTCCCTGATTGGCCAGAATGGGGTGCTTGCTGGTTATTGGCTGAGATGGGCGGGGCTTCATTGGCTTCATCACTGGCTGAAAATTATCTGCAAAGATTAACTTAGACCATCCAAGGAGAAGCACACATTGAGTGCTTAAGGATGGTGATTGCAGGGCTCAAGCTGCCTCACTTGCATCCTGTCTGATTCTCCAGCATGGTGGCATGGAGAAATTTGGCTCACTCACCCGTGCCTCAGCTTCCTGATCTTCAAAAGAAGAACAGTGATAGTGTTATCTCATAGGATTGATGCAAGGATGAGAAGTCATACAAAGTGCTTAAAAATGTATCACTCGATTTTCCTAAAAGTGTTTTTTTCCACAAGTAACGCGACTTTATATATTGTGAGACATACAATGGCATCTGTTTATTTTGCTACTTAGAAGACTGTCAGTGGAAGGCTGTCGCCCACTCCTGGATCTCTGTGGCCCTGCCTACTTGTGCCCTCAGTCTGTGCTCATCATTAGCCAGGCAAACCACAGCAGCATTTCCCACATGGAATGGAAGCACAGTCAGGGCAGGTGAAGGAACACAAGACATCAGAAACCGCGCCCAGAGATCAGAAAATGCCTGCGTGTGTGACACTTGACCACTGCTGCCTTGGAATCACCAAGTGGGAGGACAGCAAAGAGCTTCCAAGAGGAGAGGAAAATGCGTGATGTTTCACCCTCTGCAGCATTACCTGGCTGTGGGATTTTGAGCACCTCACTAGACATCTCTGCGCCTCTGGTCCCTCCAGTGTTGTTATTTTTTTTTTTTTAAGGATAGAATAGGATGTTAGAAATCCCAAATTGGTATCCACAGAGGATTGTTTGGCCCCAAGAGGGTTTTCAACTTTCAAATTAGTTATCGATGATTAAAGCTTCAAAGATTTCATAGAAAACTCTAGCTACCCAGTTCTTTTGAAAAGTCAGAGTAGCTGGGGAATAGGTTGTTGGAGTTGTGTAGCAATTTCCCACCATTAGAAGGTAAAGTGTATGCTTTTCAGGGCCCTCTGATCCCAGGGGACTTCATTTCTCCCACTCACCTGGCTGACAGGGGTTGCTGCTGGGAGCTCCTGTGTGCACTTGAGTTCGTGGCTCCTGAGGAAGATCATCTCCTTGGCATTTTCTTGTTCTTCCTGAGATTACTAAGCAGGACAAGGGTTACTGCCGCTTTCCCGGCAAAGAGGACATGCAGGCAGATTGGTGTACAGACGCAGACATTAAGGGCAGCGGTGGGAACTGAAAACAGCTCTTGACTCCTAGTCCATCATTTCCCTCTCTAGCTTGGGTCTCAGTGTTTCTCTCAGACCTGGAGGATGATATCGTCTGCTTTGGGGATGATGGCATCAATAACAGCTGCGACATAGGAAGAAAGTGGATGTATCTTCCATCGTTGATTTGTGTCATAGGTATAAATATCTCTGTCTTGTAGAAGAGAACCTAAAGATTCCGAGAAGCCAAAGAATTTGTCTATGGCTATACATTTGTTAAGTTATGAGGCCAAGATTCTATTTTTATTAGTACATGTTAGCAGCACATGACGATCACATTTCTTGTAGGGAGTTAGGACATGTAGGTAACACATCTCAATTCTTCTTTTTAAATCCTCCTTTCCCAGCCCCTCCTTTTCATCCTCTATCCTCTCCTTTCTCTCCCCATTCCCTCCATCTCTTTGTCACTTTTCCTTTTGCATAAAAGTTGATCTCCTTATTTCCTATTATGTGTCTTCCATTTTTTCTTTATTTTTGGGTTTCTCATAAAAGAGAAACCATACACTATTTAAGCTTGTACCTATGATTTATTTCAAATAACATTATTGTCTAAAGGTGCATCAATTTTCCTACAAATGACTCAAGTTTATCTTTATGGCGGAGCAATACTCCCTTGTGTATAAACAGTGGATTTTCTCAATCCATTCGTCTGTTGATGGACATATAGGCTGCTTTTAAGATTTAGCAATTGTAAATTGTGCTGCTATAAACATGAGTTTGCATGTGTCACTGTAATATGATGTCTTTAACTCTTTTACAAAGATTCCTAGAAGGGGCACAGCTGGGTAGAACGGAATTTCTAGTTTTAGGTTTTTGAGGAATCTCCATCCTGATTTCCATAGTGGTTGTATTAGTTTTCACTGTCATCTACATTACCAACAATGTAGAAGAGTTCCTTTTTCCCTATACCCTTGCCAGAATTTGTTATTATTTGATTTCTTGATAACAGCCATTCTTTCTAGAGTGAGATGGAATTTTAGTGCTTTTTAAAATTTGCATTTCTTTAATGGTCAGAGATACTGAACATTTTTTCATGTATTTGTTAGTGATCAGTACTGCTTTTGACAAGTATCTGTTTATGTCAGTTCTCCATATTTTGATTGGGTCTTTTATTTTGGGGGGGGTGTCTAAATTAGTTCTGTATATGTTCTTGATATTAGTTCTTTGTCCAAGAAATAGCTGGCAAAAATTATTTCTCATTCTATAGTTTGTGTCTTCACTCCGCTGCTATGCAGAAGTTTCTAATTTGGTATGATTGCCTTTGTTGATTCTCAGTATTATTTCTTCTGCCACTGCAGTTCTGCTCAGGAAGTCCTTGACTACACCTCGGTCTTTTAAGAGTTTTACCTTTTCTATCTGCCAGCAGATTGTTTCTGTTTTAACATTTGCATCTTTGATCCATTTTGATTATTGTTTAGGACATTGTACGAGCCATGGGTCTAGATTCAGTCTCCCGCATGTGGAAAGCCAGTTTCCCCAGCAACTTGTGTTAAAGAGGCTGTCACTCCTCCAGCATAAGATTTTGGCTCCTTTGTACAACATCAGGTAGCTGAATGTGTCTAGAATTCTTTCTGCATCCTCTATTTTGTTCCATTGATTCACACGTCTTTTTTTGGCCAATACCATGATGTTTTGATCACTATAGCTTTGCAATAGAAATTGAAGTCTGGGATTATGATGCCTCCTGCTTTGCTCTTGTTACATAGGATTGCTTTTGCTGTTCTAGGTCTCTTCTGGCTCCACGTGAATTCTGGGATTGTTTTCTCTAGTTCTGTGAGGTATACTGTTGGTATTTTGATTGGGATTGCATTAAAACTGTATAACAGTTTTGGAAGTATGGCCATTTTCACTGCATTGATTCTGCCTATCCAGGAACGGGGTTATCTTTCCATTTTATGATATCCTCTTTAAGTTATTTTTTTCAGAGTAGTTTTCATTGTAGAGGACTTTCACTTCCTTCATTAGGTTAACCCCTAGTATTTCATCTTTTTGATTCTATTGTGAATGGTATTGTTTTCCTAATTTGTTTCTTGGTAAGTTTATTATTAGTGTACAGTAACACTATTGATTTTTCTGTGTTCAGAAACACTGTATTCTGCTATGCCACTGGGTTTGGTATTAATTCTAGGAGTCTTTTGGTGGAAGTTTTTCATTTTCTATGTAGATGACCACATCTTCTGCAAATAATGATAATTTGACTGATATTTTTCCTCTCCTTTGCATATCTTTATTTATTTTTTCTTCCCTAATTGCTCTGGTCAATGTTTCAAGAACTTTATTGAACAGGAGTGGTGGTAGTGGACATCCTTGTCTTATTCCTGATTTTAGAGGGAAAGCTTTCAGTTTTCCCCTATTTAATAGATGTTGACCATTGCTTTGTCATAAATGACTTTTCAGACTGAGATAAGATCCTTCTATACCTATTTTCTTCACTTTTTAAAAAAATTCATGAATGGATGGTGGATTTTGCCAAAGGCTCTTTCTGTGTTAATTGAGATGATCTTGTGATTTTTGTCCTGGCTTCTGTTTAGTGATGTATTTCCTTTACTGATTTGCGTGTGTTGAACCATCCCTGCATCCCTGGGATGAATCCTACTTGCTCATAATTTGTTGCATTCTATTTGCTAGTATCTGGTTGAGGATTTTTGTGTCTATCATCATTAAAGAGATTGGCCTGTAGTTCTCTTTTTCATTTGGGTTCTTTCCTGGTATTGGAATCAGGGTATGGCTAGCTTCCAGGATTGATTTTGGAAGTACACTTTCCCTTTCAATGTTATTAAAGAATTTGAAGAATATTGGCATAGATCTTCCCTAAAGTTCTTGAAGAATTCAGCAGTGAATCCATCAGGGCCTGAATGTTGTTTTAGTTGGGAGGTTTTAAATATTATTTCTTCAGTTTTATTACCTATTATAAGATTATTCAAAGTTTTGGTTTGGTTCATTTTGGTAATTTTCATATGTATCAAGGAATCTATCCATTTCTTCTGAATTCTCCGCTTTATTAGAGTATAGGTTTTCAAAGTAGTTTCTAATAATCTTCTGGATGTCAGCAGTATCTGTTCTTTCAAAGAATGAGCTCTTTGATTCATTGATTCTTTGTATTCTTTTTTTCAATTTCCTTAATTTCTGCTGTGATGCTTATAATTTCCTTCCTTGTAGTAGCTTCAGTTTTGGGTTATTCTTGTTTTTTTAGGACATTAAGGTGCATCATTAGTTTATTTGGGCTTGCTCTCTTTTTCTGATGTAGGCATTCACTGCTCTAAATTTCCCTCTTCGGAGGTGTTTCATTGTGTCCCATAGATTCTCATATGTTGTACTGGCATTATCATTTGATTCTAGGAGCTACCTATTCCCTTCCTTAATTTCTTCTGTGACCCATTGATTATTCAAGAAGACATTGTTTAATTTCCATGTGTTTGCATCATTTATGTAGTTTCTTTTGCCACTGAGTGGTAGTTGCATCAAACTGTGATCTGAAAATACGCAGGAGATAATTTCAATTCTTTTGTATTTACTTAAGTTTGCTTTATGGGCTAGAACGTGATCTATTTTTGGGAAAGTTGCATGTTTTGCTGAGAAGTGTATTATGTTGTTGTTGGGTGGAGCACTGAGGAAATATCTTGTAAGTCCATTTGTTGATCTGTTTGCAATAGTGGGATATTGAGGCCCTCCACTATAATTGTGTTGGTGTTTATCTGATTTTTTATTTCCTGTAATGTTTATTATATAAAGTTGGGTACTCTGATGTTTGGTGCATATATGTTTATAATTGTTATCTCTTCCTGTTGAATAGTTTCCTTAACAAATATGTAGTGACCTTCTTTCCTCTTCTGATCAATTTTGCCCGGAAATCCACATTGTCTAAATTAGAAGAGCTATTCCTGTTTTTTTTTCTGTGTTCCTGATGCATGAAACATTGTTTTCTATGCTTTGATTTTTTTCAGGTGTGTGACTTTGGCTTTCTCCTCTTCAGTGCTCCATAATCATCTTTTGGGGAGGTTTGGGAGGTATTTTGTTGCCTGGTCTTCTCATGTTTCTATTGTGTGAGTGTGTGTGTGTGCATGTGTGCACGCTGAGGTCTGTGGGCACTTATATTGGAAATGCTTTGTTGCTAGTATGGAGATCTTTTTAGTCAGTGTCTGCTTTTCAATGAGGCACTCTGGCCATGGATAGCTATTTTCTCCTTTGCCTCTCTGCCAAGACATGACTACTGTTAATTTTGGAGGGGAAGATGCAGTGCAAATGGCCCAGAACCTGTTTTTCTGGAGGTGGGCCATAGTAATGTTAATGTTACCAAGGTAATGTGGATATGGGCGTAGGGAAAAAACTTATTAATGGCCACAACTCTGTGACCCTGGCAAGGGAAAGTAAATCAACAACAATGATATCATCCAAGACAAACTGAATTTTGACATTTCATAATAACCAATAGAAAAGATACCTGTCATTATACTATAAACAGCAAGGCAAACCAAATATTGATATACAGTAAACATCTACTAAATTCAACAGTTATACCTCCACCAAAAACAAAAGAATTCAACAATAAAAACACAGAGTTATATTTAAAGACTAATAAAACTCAACAGTTGTAGTAATAAAGCTATATAGGTTTGGGAGTGGAAGGATGAAAGAAGAACTTGAAAAATTAAACAATGGGAGATGAGCAGGAGGAGAGACAGTGAATCCTACTAAGGCTAGAGATGGAATTAGATAAAGGTAATGGGAAAAAAAACCATGAAAAAGAAAATTTAAAAAAAGAGAAATAAAGAAAATATGGAGAATAAAACAGAAAAAGTAACATGAAAAAATTAAAGAGAAAAAAGAAAGGGAGAAAAATTTTTTTTAAAAAGGAAAAAAAGTCCTTAAATCCCAATAATCCAGTAAAGAAGAAAACAAAAAAAATGAAAATGAGTCGAAAAGCACGATAAAATGTCTTTGTGCTTCTGAGTGAATGGTTTCATTCGAGGATCTGCAGTTTCAGAATCCAGCACGTCATGGTTTTCTCCTCCTGGCCTTATGCCCTGTGAGTCTGTGAGGTCCCCTCCCTCCCCATTCCAGAGTCCCCTCTGTGTACCCCATGCTGTAGCAAATGGCCAAGCCAAGGTGTGTCCTTGCTCACATTGGTAGATGGGGAAGGCAATCGGACCTCAGATCTGTGCTGGGTGTGGGCAGGCGGGCAAGGGTTCAAATACTTAATGGCAGCACTTTTGGACCCAAGGGTTTCTGTGTGCAATACAAGCCCTTGCCCCTCTTCTCACCATGGAGGGCACGGCCCATGTCCTTGGCCTGAGCTTAAACTTCTCAGGGATTCTCTGGGTAGCCCACTCCCTGTCTGCAACTATCTACTGTGGCTCTCACCATCAGTGTGGGAGAGTTAAACGAGGAAACCTGAAGTGAAGTTATTTTTTAGTTGTTTTGAGCCCCAAACTTGAATAATCAACCCCTTCCCCAAATGACATCTGATTAAGCACTCTCTGTCCCTATATTGAGTGCCACACTGACTTCCCTCTCCAGCTGTTTCCCACTCTGTGGAAGGAGTCCCCTTGAAACAAAACCCCACGCAGCTTTTGCAGTTCACAACAGCCATGAATTCCTCCTAGGGGCTGCTGTGCCAGCCTGGGCCACTCCCTGGAGCTGCCAGTCCTGGACGTTTATCTTGCCTCTGTGGGGGCAGTCTCCCCTTCCACAAGCTGAGCTGAGCTCCAGACTGCTTTGTTTTTTTTTTTTTCTCTGTGTTGTGGTCTGTTTCTCCAACTTCTCTGCAGCTTCTAATTTGCATGATTCCCAGAGATATACTTTGTTTTTTCTCTTTGCTAAGTTGTTATTTTCTAGGTGCCTGGATTCCAGATCTTAGAGAGTCTGAGTTTTGCTGCTGATCACAAGTCTGCTGTTTTTTTTTCCTGTGAGGCCAAAGTTTGAACTCCTTTCCACGTGGTACCAGAACCCTCATCCATGACCGTAAGAGTCATACAATTGCATAGACAGGGCCAACGACTTGTCCAATTAAATAACACTGATGTACAGATTTTAGATGGATGAATTTTGCATCTGAAATAGCTGCTCATTTCACATGCTGCAAGGAAGAGATCCTGCTGAATACACAAATCACCAAATGTGATGCTCTTAGCAATATGCTCATCAAGGAGGCTTGAGAGTTCCCCAGAGAGGTCAGGGGTTATCATTGTTATGAGAAAGGAGACTCTGGCTGTCAGGTTGGATGTGGCGATGAAGTATTATTGCTCTAATATCAAGGAGAGGTGAAGTAGCCTGGCTGCCCATCACTTTCACAGTTCTGAGGCTGTGTTCTTGGCACACTTTGACACAGTAATCTCCCTCCATGAGGCCAGACTGGCTGGGCTTGCTAGAAGTCACATGTTTGTAGGCTCATTGGTTGGAAGACACTGTAGAGATCATCCAGGCCCATTAATACAAGGGGATCTTTTCTATAAAAGCCATCCAGTTTCTGCTCTATACTTTGATTTCTAATGATGACGAACTAAAGAACTTTTTTCTGTGTTTGTTAGAAATCTCTTTATATTTAGACTGACATCTTGCCTCCATTGTGGTGTTGTCTGGGCCAAAGGGGACTATTTTCTGTTTTCTATATATATCAACGCTTCAAGCTGTGTTGTGGTAAATTTGTCCCTACAAGGTTGACCCTCCTTGGTTATAGATATCCATATTTGACTGAACTGTCCTGCATAAAAGAGTTTTCAGACTCCACACCATGTGTGCTGGTGTTTCTCCATTTCCTCTCCTCTCCACACCCACTTCCACTTTTTTCTGACCTATTCACTCCTCTGGGAGGTGACCCTTCTGCACTAGTTTACCAAGGCTGTGTTGTTGGTTGGCCCCAAATTGGGCTGGGCCAGTTGGAAAGAGGAAGGTGAACGGAAGGTAGGAATAGACGAGGACTCCTGTTCTCCTCTCCTGCTTCAGCACAGCCCTGGTAGTGCTGCCTCCCTCCATCTGCAGGGCTCCTGCCGGATGGCCCTTATTCCATGTATCTGACACTCACTGGACTTGAATGACACTTCTGTGATTGTTAACCCTTTGCTTTAGGGTGTTAAATGGCTTTCCTCTGATGCTAGTCTCCAAATGCCTCATTATCCCTTGTTGGTCATTTAACCTTATTTGTGCTTCTACCAATAACCCTTTTATTAAAATCTCTTCATTTACACCACAGTGGTGAATTCTGTATCCTACTTTGACCCTGAACTTGTAGTATCCTCTCTGCCCATTGCTAAATTTGCTCATGTGTGCTTTGTATGTTTATTTCTCAAATGATCAGGCTTAGCATGCTTGCCTTGGTCTGCATTTGTAGTTAACCACTGGTACTCAAGTTGGCCCTCTGTGAGCTTGTCCTGAAGTATAATTGTTACATCTTTTTTTATGGGACCCCATGTTTGAAAAAATCCATCTTTGAAAAATCCATCTTTGGAAATGTTACCTGAGTTTAAGGGCTGCTTCCATATTAAATAATATGTACAAGCAAGTTACCTCCCTTAGAGTGGTCTTAATTTTCTCCTCTGTAAAATGGGATGCTAATAGTATTGATTTCAGAAGTTATTATGAGAGTGAAGTTAGTTATTATACCTGAAGTACTTGAAACATGTAGTAAGCTTTCAATGAATGTAACTTTTATCAAGACAATCATGTCTTATATACACAAGTAAACATTGTAATCTAAATGAACATTTCCTTTTTGCTTTTTGTTTTTGACATTGTCTTTAACAGGACATAATGGCGGAAGCCATTGGTGGTGTAACCTTGATATTTGTCCCCAGTGCCTTGCTGCTTAAATGTGGGCCACAGAGCAGCAGCAGAAGCATTGGCTGTGGCTTTGTTAGAAATCTGGAGCCCGAGACCCTGCTCTAGACTCACTGAATGAAAGTCTGCTTGGGAATGAGGTCCTGAGTAACAGTGGTGTACACTCACCTTTGGCAAGCCCTGCTCGCCCACATCTGTACATTCCAAGGGACTGCTCTCTGCCTACAGCCTTCTAGGAAGAGACCTGCTGCTCACTTTTATGGTCACCGCATGGCCTGGCACTGCAGCTCAGCCAGGCCTGGTTGTGCTTCTAGGAGCCAAATGGCTCAGAGGGAAATGTGAAGCAGTGTTTTTCACTGCTGAGATTTGGAGTCAGATCAACTAAGTTTTGAATTTGATTCTGCTACTATGTAAGTAGTATGTATATCACATTCATTACATATATGACATGCAATATGTGTCGTACATGTCATATATATGTAGTACATGGTAGCATATGTATGTATATACAGTACATGTATGTAGCATAAATACATACATGGTGACTGGGTGTAGTGGCACGTTTTTATAATCCCAGAACTTGCAAGGCTGAGGCAGGAGGATCACTGTGAGTTCGAGGCCAGCCTGGGCTACATAGTGAATTCAAGACCAGCCTGAACCACAGAGCAAGACCCTGTCTCAAAAAAAAAAAAAAAAATACATGGTGAGCGTTCTTACTGTGAAAGTTTCTCGTGAAAGCTTACTGTGGAATGAAATGACCCGCATCAGAAACTGAGTGCGTAGTCTGTCACACAACACTTGCATTTTTCTCCTTTCCGTGGGTCACATGATTCGTGACCATGTGATATCCCCATTCTTTGAAGGCAAAACTGTGACATACTACAAAAATTTGCTTTAAACAGATTAGGAATATTGTCTTCATTTGAAAGCTGTAGCCAATGCCTCATGGCTACTGCTCATTCGTCTGGCTATGTGTTTTTGAATATAGGTTATACTTCACTATATAATTGTAAGTGGAAGTGTGGTATAATTAAGTGTACAAATTGGAATTAGGCACGGCTGGCATATATTATGTACATGTAAATACTTGTAATGTGGTTAAAGTCCAGAGGAGGATAATGTTGAGGTTGCTGATTTATTTTGACACTAATTAAAATGCTTCAATAATACAGGAAGTGAGATGGATTTCTGTGACCAATGAGTGAGAAATATTAATCTTGTGCTCATCACAAGGCAGAGCAGAGCATGCTGGAAAGCTAGCCTTTCTTTGCTCTAGAAGTGTGGCTCTGAAGCCAAACTGTCAGAGGTCAAATGCCAGCCTTGTCAAGAGCTTTTGTGACTCTTCAGAGGTCACCCCACATTTCCCTGGGCACCAATGTTCTCAATTATGGGACGTGGAAGACAATAAGTTTATCTGAGGGATGAATTTCTGAAGACCGTGCATGCCTTGGAACTCATATTTCAAACTCATTCTCCCCTAGCACCAACAGAAGAAGGGGAGGGTGTTTGTTTTTGAGCTGAAATGAAACCACTGATGTTATAAGATTTAAGAAAGAGCATAAGCATAATTTGTCCAGCCTTCAACTCATAAACTTTAAAATTATGTGATATTTGCTCAACACGGGACAGCTGAGCAGTTATGTTACAGTTTGCAGTTAAAGTGAAATTCTATCTTTTCATCACAAGAGTACAAATGTATATAAAATTTGCTGTCTTACATTAAGTTCTCGTGTATATGAAATGGATTGCATGATGTCTTGCCTATAATATTAGCAACCATTTATTCACTCTTTATTAAGTGCCAAATGCTAAATGCTTCCTTTACTTTTTACAACAATCTAATGATGTGAGTCCATTAGTTACCTATTGCTGCGTAACAAATTACCCCAAAGACTGGGAATTCAAAACAATACGTTTTTATTACTTCACAATTCCTGAGGCTCAGGAAACAGGAGGATTTAGTTGGGTGGCTCTAGCTGTGTCTCTCATGACACTGTAGTCAAGCTGTTGGCTGGGACTACAGTTATCTGAAGGTTCAAATGGGGTTGGAGAACCTGTTCAAACTCACTTGAAGCCTTAGTCCTTGGTGGCTGTTGACAGAAGCCTTCTGTTTCTTGCTACATGGGCCTCTCAGTATGGTTGTTCACAATATGGTGGCCGGCTTCCTTCAGAGCAAGAGATCTGAGAGACAGGAGGGGTGTGAAACAGGGTCCAGGATTGAAGCTACCGTCTTTAATAACCTGATTTCTGCCGTGTTATTTCCTCCCTTCTGCTGCAATGTTATTGGGTACACAGACCGATGCTGGTGCCACAAGTGAGGGGATTGATACAAGGGTGAGACTACCAGATAAACCGTGTATTGGCGGCCATCTTGGGGCCTGGCTTCCTCAGGGAGAAACCACTATTATCCCTTCTTTCCAAATAAAAACAGTGAGCTATTGAGAGCTCATGGACATAATCCAAGGTTGCCTATTAAATTTAATAACAAACCAACTTTCAAATGTAGGCAGTCCAGCACACCCTCCTTCTTAACCACATCACTGTTCTGTCGCCAGAGTAAGTAGTATATCAACATTATGACTGCTGTTACTTCACTCCCAACAACCAGTCTGTAAATGTGTAACACAGGCTTGGACTATATTTTAGATCACTACTTCTGCTTAAAGACAAGTATTCTATTGTGAACTAGTTTCCTTAGCCTGGTCTGAGTATACACAGGTGCTGTCTGACTTGCCAAGGAATTATGTCCCATTAGGCCATCATACATTGAAAATATTGTAAGCAGAAATACACCCAACCACTGGGCATCCTATCTTAGTGACACAGCAGACTAGAGTGTGTTGGCTGCTACATGATCATGCAGCTGATTGGGACCTGCAACTGGCTACCACTGCTGAGAGTCATGAGAGAGTATCATTCCACATATTGCTAGTTTGGACGAAGGTCAAAATTCAAGGTTCAGCTTCTACTGAAACTGCCACATTATCATTGCCCAGCATCGTCCTGTCATTTATCATTTTCAGATCATGAATTACAGTTGAAAAATTCTAATCAGGACCACTTGTACAATGAAGCAGGAAAAAAGACCTTGCCTGTGTGAAGCATGCAGCCTGGCTGGGGTGACAAGACAAGCAGGAACTCCTGCAGTCTGAACTTGCATATCGCTAGTGGCCTTTCCTAATGCATATTCCTCTCTCCCACTTCATGCATAACTTTTTTCACTTGCAATTTACTTTTCCCTCATGTATCTGCTTCCAAAGCCCTTTATGATTGATTTCTGTCCTCTTTTTTAATTGAGGTCCACCTGGTATCAAAGTACTTATTGTTCACATAAGGTGAACCCTTGGATGTGGTTCATTAGTGAAGAATTATGTGAAGTTATTAGAGAACCCAAGGGCGTGAGTGATGAAGTGGCAGAGCACACAGCAGCCACTCTGACTGTCCTTTGAAGCGCAAAAGGGAGAGTTTGGATTTCCTTCTTCTTGAAATGCACTCCTTCTTTGAGGCTCATGTTTGAGCTGTCTCTGAAGCAGGCCCTGCTTTTATCTACAAAATAGGGTTACCCTATCCCTGACCCACCTGTATCTCTCATTCCCGTAATAGCCGCTGTGTTCCTCAGTGTCTGCTCCGTTCATGTGATGGCTTTGAAACAGGCCCCTCCCTAGTGTCACACAGAAATGCCTTCGAGACTGAAGTTCTGCAGAGTCACGGAAGAGCCTTTGTCACCTGCCATCCCTTGTGTAAATGGGCATCTGTACCAATGAACAAAGCATGGTGGTACTATTTGCCCATTTTACCACAGAGTTAAAGACAATGATTTTGCTCTCTCTCCCCCATTTCAAAGTCAAATCGCTCTCAATTTCCACCTCTTCTCGCTTGACTTTGCTTCGGCTTAATGTTCCAAATTTGGGACATTGCTTGCAGGGTCTTGGAAATCATTGCAATTCTTACTTTTTCTCTATCCACTCATCTCGTTTTGCTTAGATAAGCCAAATCGCACTGTTTCAATTGCCACTTTATTTTTCCCCCACCAATGCTTCCCAAGGGTCACCCCTACCTATCAAAGTGCTCCTCTCCAAAAAGTGGGGTTTTAAAAATTATTATTGTCTTCCCCTAGGAGCCAGAGAATCTCACGAAGCAAAATGAATGAGTACTCCAGTGACAGTTCTTTGGTGTGCCTTTCTTTTCCTTTAGCTATTAAATCTTAATTCCAGTGCTGGCATTTAAAGAGGAGAAGTGATTTCTTTGAGTCTGTGTCCCACTTTCTAAGCGCAGAGAATGGGAGACTATGAAAATGAGAGGAGGGTGGGTTGCATCCACAGTTCCTTGCTGCTGAGCTGGGCCAAGGAGACCAGTAGCACCACTGAGGGGACCTGGACCTCAGGCTTTCCACAGTGCCCACTTTCAGAAAGCTGGTGGTGTAATGGGTGAAGACTGTACAGAGACTCAGTGGTCCCGGGCTCTGCTATGGCTCTGCTACCTAAGGCCTATGGCCATTTTGTCTTTATTTGCCTCTTCTGTAAGATTAGCAGGTTTATTGGCATCATGAACAGATACCTATGCAGGCGTGAGCACTGCAAGGTGCGGTGTTCAGAGCTGTGAGCAGGCCCCTGATTTCCTTTCCAGCCTCCTGATCCTCAACTGTCATCCTCTCTATTCCATCCAGAATGGCACTGCCACCAAGTGCCACTCTTGTTTCTTGCTCCCAGGCCTTTGTACCATTTTTAACTCATCCTTCTGAAAGTCTCAAGTTAGATGACGTTTTGCTCTGTAAGGCTTTTCTCACCGAAAGTCTTGATTAGGGGTCCTTTTTATTGTATGGTAGGTACCTGTGTGCACCTCACTTTGCATGACCCCTATTTTTGTCATCTCTTCTTGTCTGTCTTCCTATTACACTGGAAGGTTCTTGAGAACAGACATCAAGCCTTCCTCACTTTACATTCCCCATGCTAACGAAATCAAGAATTATAACTACTTTTTAATGTTTGTGTATTTTGTACTGAGCTTTTTGCTAAGCATTTCATTCCATAACTCAAAACTCTCAACCCTTTGAAGTAGGATCTGTTTTGACTCCATTTTATGGATGGGGATGTCCAGGCTCAGAGAAGCTGTAGTGTCTGTCCTGCATTACTTGGATAGAAAGAGAAAGCAGGTATTCACAGTCAGCCCCTCTGGCATCAGAATCTGCAATATGTTTATATGCAATATTGTGAGAGTTAAAAGAATGAATGTCTCATCCAGCCTCAGGCAGCAATTATGTGCATAACAAATGCATCATCAAAAATAAAGGGAGTGGGCGGGAAGTGTGCAGGTGGTGAGACTTGATTGATCTTGATGGTGGTCATGGTTTTTGATTGAATAGTCTTGTCTCCAAATTTGTCAAGTTGTGTGCATTAATTATGTATAGCCGTGTGTATGTTAGTCATACCCTAATAAAGCGGTTTTTAATAAAGAAATAGATGACCCAGTTGGGATATGAGACAGGACATGTATTGCCTCAGTGCCATGAGAGGATGTGCTCATCGTTAGACCCTCACAGCCCAGGGTCATCTCTTGTCCTGCGGTCCTTGTTGTTCCCTGGTGGACTCGGAGGAGCAGTGTTACAGCAGCCCAGCCCATTGGGAAAAGCAGCTCTTCCAACAAGAGCCAGGAGGCACTCATGTGAACTGAGCATCTATGGGGCAAGTCCCCGTCTGCCCATGGAACTTCAGAGTAGTTGACGTTACCTGGATTTTAGAGATCGGAAACATGAAGACCTTAAAGGAAAACTGACCAAGCCAGGCTGGGTGGCACACACCTACAATCTCAGCACTCTGGGAGGCTGAGGTAGGAGGATCACAGGTCTGAGACCTGTTTCAAAATTTAAAATTTTTAAAAGCCTGGGAATGTAGCTCAGTGTGAAGGTCCTGGGTTCAAACTCTAGCACTTAAAAAAGAGGAACTCAATCTAAATTTTCTAAGATCTCACAGGTGGTAAGGTCTGACCTCAAATTTAGGTTTCCCTGATGGCAAAGCCAATTTGTATTGTGGAAGGATACGATGGCGATAAAGACGACTAACACCAAATACTCTCTTGCACCTCTACGCTTGCCATCTGCATTACCGGAAGTTCTCACCAGTCATCAGTGATTTGGATTTTGACTTGTCTTTTTTTTTTAAGTCACGATTTCTTGGGTATAGCACTAAGAACGCAGCAATTTGTCAGCAAGTAGGATTCTGATGGAAAGTGACTTAGAACAGATGTGCGGATGTGAAAAGGATTTGCTTGGGTCTTTAGGGAAACCTTTGCAAAAGTGAGGACAGAGATTCTATCCAACTGTTGTCCGAATCTGTTTCATTGGTTTGGATAATCCTCAGAAGGAAAAACTCAAACACAGAGTCTCCTCAGCCCCTTCTCCCAGCCCTCCTCTGTAATTTTCCCCTGACTCCTTCAGATTTCCTATGTAGATGTCTACTAACCTGACTTTGATAAGGAAAGCCTAATCTTACAGTCTTAGATATCGCTTAGGGTGCAGGCAGGTGATCCGCTCTCTGATGAAACATACACACACACACACACACACACACACACACACACACACACACCCCTGTATACATGAGAAGCCTGCTTCCCAAGCATCTGGGCCCCCTTTCCAGTCACACAGAAGGGATGGCACAGGCAGGGGAAGAGTAAAATAAAGATTATCCTTTCTCTCATCTCTGCATATTTTAATTACTACTCAACAGTCATGACTGGAAGAAGTGATTTTAACCTAGCCAGCCATTAATCGATTTTCTGCTTCTACAGCAAGCACACAGCCCCTAAGAATTAGAGGAATCTGTGGGCGGGGGAGCAGGGGGAATGCTTGGGAGGGACCAACTGTATGTGTCTGTTACAATTTCCTCTGGTGTACAACCTCATCTGGAAGTGGCAGGATAGCATTAGTGGCTTAGTAGCCACAGCAGTTAAAACTGGGGAAGTAAAAAGGGAGTCACTAGTAGTGGCACCAAAAAAAAAAAAAAAAAAAGAAAGAAAAGAGAACACAGATAAAGAATGCCTGGAATGAATTTTACTGACCCTAAAATCTGTGGACTTAACTGTCAGCCATGGACAGACTTCAAGGATTCTACAAGCTGCTTGAAATATTACAGAAAACTCAGTGTGCCTGGGCATTTTACTGAACGAGGAACATGGTTTTTATTAGTCTCAAAATACTTCATGGTTCTAAAGTTAAGGGCCAGCACTCAAATCTACTTGCCATTCTTTCCAGGTGAAGAGGTGAAGACTGAGGAGGTGTCCATAAAATGTCCAAGGCCACACTATAAATTAGTGGTAGGTCAGTATTTGGTCCAACATCTCCACCTAGCTGCTTCTCACACATTTCCTACTCTGCCATAGTTCTTCTCTGACCTGGCTTCAGGATTAGCACTTGCATCATTGAGGTTTGAGGACATAGTTCCAAAAATACAGTGTACTTGGTATCATGGGTCTTTGACGCCTGCCTGTGCCTTCTGTCATCGTTTTGTAAGTCTTGCCCCACACTAGGGCTTATTTCTATTATTTGTCTCTCCAATACCTGGTGTCTATTAAGATCCCCTTCACATTATTTCATCTACCCCAAGGCGTGGTCACCCTGAGATTGCGGGGATCTGCAGGAACAAATAAGTGGCTTTGGAAATTGGAGCAGAACAGACCAAACCTTTCTTCTCAAGAAATCTTTTCTTCAGCATTCTGACATCTTCACCAGCTTCTGCTGTCCTTGTTCATTTATACCTTTAAAATTATTTTTGTTATCAAGTATATTTATAATAAAATGTATAAATTGTAAGTGTAGAACTTGGTGGGTTTCTATATATGCATGCATTTTTCTGACTACCACTTAACACAGCATATTTACGACAGCCAGAAAGTTTCCCTAGTGCCCCATTCCAGTTAATATAAATCTTTTTTTCATAGCAATTTACCATTCTGACCTCTATTATGGTAAATGTGCATTGTCAGTTCTTGAACATCTTATGAATAAAAGTATACAGTACACAGTCTTTTATATTTAGCCTCTTCTGCTCAATAAAATGAGAGTTGTCCATGCTGCTAAGGGTAGCAAAAGTTCATTTTCCTTGCTGCATAGTATTCAGTTCGATCAATCACTATTTTCTACTTATCAATTTTCCTGCTGGAGATCATTTGGGTTTTTTTCTAGCTTTTGGCAATTATGGACGAGGCTTTGTCTTTGGATATAGTACTCATCTCTTCTAAGGAATAGCAGTTGGATCTTTGTATAGACATATGTTTAGATTTAGTAAATACTTTCAAACTGTTTTCTAAAGTGCTTGTACCAAACCCCCTTGATTTTTATTAGTGTGTAACTCAGACCTTCCCTGGGATCAGTTTGCCTGTGTAGTTGGTTGAATTTATCTCTCCCCTGGTTCCCATATTAAGTAACCCCAAACATTGCCCACCTTGGCTTTACTGAGTTATCAAAAGTTACACCTGGAAGAGCCCACGAGAGTCTCCTCCTCAGTGTGTTCCAGAGGCTCAGTCTCAAAGTTCAGAGACAGGAAGTGAGGCTGAAGTGGAGCGACGGGGGACTTGTTGATGGATGTGGAACAAGCTCTGGGCAGACATCTGCAATGACACAGGAATTCAAATGCTTTGATAGCAGCAGAGAGCTTTCCCCGTTCATCACATCTTCTTGATCTCCTGGGCTTTGTAAAGCACTCAATATGTGAAAAGGCTCAAAGGATATTTGTCAGAAAGAGAAAGATGAACTAGAAGGATTCTTGGAGATCATTTGTTCAGTGTTTGCCAAGTTGTGAGAATCTGGTTTACGAAGATTTTTAGGTGGTACCTCATTCAGATTTTTAAAAAAATTTATATATTAATTGGTACATTTTAGGTATACAATACATTTACATTTATCATTGGGTGTTTGTACCTGAACATGATGTATCTTAGTTCTTATTTTTTTCCCCATTACCCGTGCGCCTTTCACCCCTAAACCCTTCCCTATTTACAAAGACTTTGTTTCCATTCTTTTTTCTTTCTCATAATTTTTCCATTCCTTTCTTCCCTTTCCCCTTCCCCTCCCACCACTCCTCCACCTTTGGACCTTTTCCTATTTCAAAT
>NW_004624733.1:36844128-36906435 GCF_000247695.1 Heterocephalus glaber | reverse complement strand
ATGTGCATCCATTTAGCTATAAATGTCTCTAGTTTCTCATTCTTTATGGCAGAGTAGTACTCCATTTTATTAAAAAACCACATCTTCTTTATCCAGTCTCCAGTTGATAGGCATTTGGGCTGTTTCTAAACCTTAGTTATTACAAATTGTGCCGCTATAAACATAGATGCACATATATTGCTGTGGTATGATTCTTTTAATTCTTTTGGGAAGATCCCCAGCAGGGGAATAGCTGGCTCAAATGGGACCTCTAGTCCTAGTTCTTTGAGGTATCTCCACACTGATTTCCACAGTGGTTGGACCAGTCTGCACTCCCACCAACAATGGAGAAGGGTTCCTTTCTCCCCACACCCCCGCCAGCATTTGTTATTGGTTGATTTCAGGATAGCAGCCATTCTTTCTGGGGTGAGGTGGAATCTCAGTGTTGTTTTCATCTGCATCTCTCGAATGACCTGTGACGTCGAACATTTTTTCATGTTTATTTGCTGCTTTTACTTCTTTGTCTGAGAAATGTGTGTTCATCTCGGATGCCCATTTTTGAATTGGGTCTTTGAATTTGGGGAGTCTGATTTTTTTCAATTCTTTATGTATTCTAGATAGTAGACCTTTGTCTGAGGTACTCATTCAGATTTTGAGAAAGTATTTCTTCTTCAGTCCTCTTTTAATCATTGCAATTGGCTGGAGGAGAATTTCCCAGTTTGGTTCTGTCTATCAGTCAGCTCATTAACACCACTCTCTCTGCCAGGAAAAGAGGACGGGGGTGTAGCTAGATTTTCATGGTGCTGTGTCTTTGTTATTGTTCTGTTACAGCGGTTACCTTCTGTTTCCAGAAGGTGATAGGAATGTGCCATTTATGACTGTGGTAGAAAGACTCCTTCTTTTCAGGTATATGTATTAAGCATAAACAGATAAGTGGTTTTACTTGCAAAAGGTGAAAGAAACCAGCTTGTAGTTGCAGCAAAAGGAGAGGAAGGTGGTCACGGAATGGTTGACCCCTGATTGACATCCAACTTCAACTTTTTTAAGTAAGTGGGGAATCAGAGCCCAGGAAGAAAACCTTGAGTGGCCCTTTGCATTGCCTACAGGGCTCTTAGTATAGTGCTCCTTTTGCACGTATCTAGAGGTGGTGCCTATTACCTTGGGAAGGAAAGAGAGTGGTAGCCTTAGGCTCCCCATTTACAATGAAGAAGGCTGGAGAGATTACCTGGGGCGTTTTTGAAGCCTTTTCCCTGAGTGTACTCACCTTTTTATGGAAGCCCCTGTTACAGCTTGTTGTTTGGCCTAGAATATAGAGTCTGGTGTGGGAGAAGGGGAAGGAGTAATCTGACTATGCTTTTGCCTCCACTGTTAAGCTGAGCTGCATCTTCTCTTACAAAGACAAATATTGTCAATGGCTCCTTGGAACGTATGGCTCTGTCCATGACTGCGCCAGCTCAGTGAGCTTAGCTGTTCCTTGCAGACTATCAAAGTGTGTTCTGCTTCCTCAGCTTGGCATTCAGAGACCCACAGGCAATTTCCCGTTTCAGTTTGCGCTCTGATAATTTGCCTTCACTGTCTCACGTTCCAGCTACAGCGAACCACAGCCCTCCCTACGGATGCTCCCTGTTTTCTTGTGCACACCTTTTTACTGTTTTCTGTTTCGGGAATTTTGTTCCTTTGTCTCTGCCCGTCTACGTCCTTCAGAGGACCTTTCGACTGCCCTCATGAGAAGAATTCACTCTTTCAAGACACCTCATATTTTCTCTAACTGAATGCAATCTCTTTCCTCTCTATTGTCAGCAACATTCATACGTTGCCCAACACCTTGCTATAAGTAATTTGCAAAGTCCTATTGCGGTTGGTTACCTCACTGAGTTGTCACAGCAACCTATAGGCTAGATGTTGTTATTGTGACCATTTTGTAGTCAAGGAGGTTACAGAGCCAGCTCAAGCTCACAGTGCTGACCAGCAGCAGAAACGAGGTTTGGGCACGGTTCTGCTGAACTCCAGAGCACACACTTGTGGCCAGTATTCCATCCTGACTACCCTTGCAACCTGCAGTATTCTGCCTTAAAGCTGCTCACGTGAATGGCAGTGAGTTCTTTGCTCGACTCTCCTTGAGATAATGCAGTAACCAGACACAGGTCTGGGGTGAAGGATGACCCAATAAATGCCTGGTCCCCCCATCGGTGGTTTGGGAACCTGGGTCTGGCAAAGATGCTTAGGTTGTCTGTGGAGTCCTGGTAAGAAAGCTCTGCAGGGGAGGAAAACCAGGGTGAATTTTAGGGGCTTTGATGCAGAAAGAGTGCCCGACCCACAGAGGGGAATGGCTCTAGCTTCAAGGAGAGTGACGACTTGGCGTCTGTTCCTGCCTTACTGCAGCTCCAGCCTTGTGCAGGCTGCTCCTTCTCAGGGACACCATAAATTGCCGGGCCACAGACTTGACAGCCAGTGCGATGTGCTCAGAAAGCCAAGAGCAAGCACTGCGGAGCCGCTGGTGGCTGCGTGCTTCATGGTCCTTACATCCATCACGCCAGACAGGGAGGCCCCGGGGACAGTCACCTTCTTTCCAGATGAGGATTCAGGGCTGAGGTGGTCAGGTCCCAGGAGGGCAGAGCGCATTAACTCTCAAAGCAACAATCTGTTATCATCTCAACCCAGCACATTCTCGTCCCCAGGATGGTTTCACAGGCTTCCCCTTGCTTAATGCTTGTTTAGTCATTCGCTGATTGAGCAGGTAGCTATGACACAATGACCAGGCAGCAGGCATCGATTCTTGATATCTTCTAAAAGACGAGCCAGAACAAGTGTTCCCCATTTTGCAGAAGCTGAGAAGGTGCTGTGGGAACCGTGCCCGTGCAGGAGGCAAGAGCCTCCCATCTTAGTTCTGGGCTTGCTATTGTCATTTGGATGAAACTGCGACAGCCATCTCCACTCTCTGAGCAAGAGTTGACCCAGTGCTTTTCATGACTTATCTTTAGAATTCATTATTTTAAGAAAAAAATTACGTGGTACATTAGAATTTAAACCTTTTAAAGGTATAAAAATGAAAGGAGGGCTGGGAACGTTGCTCAATGGTGAGTTCTTGCCTAGCATGTCTGAGATCTTGGTTCAATCCCAGCATCACAAAGAATAAATGTACAAACAACAACACAAAATACAAGCAAGCTCCTTCGTACATCTCTTCGTGAGGTCTTGAGTTTTTTTCTTCAAAGACATCAACTCTGCTTTCCTGGAAAACAGTGGTGCATGTGTGCGTGCGTGCGTGCGTGCATTCGTGTGAGCATGTATATAAAACAAATGAGGGTATCCTGTGTTGAATCTTGCTTTTTTTTTCTTTTTAACTAAACAATACATCTTAGAAACCTTTCCATGTTGGCAAGATACACCTAACTCATTCTTTGTAAAGGTTACTTGCGATTGTATTGTAGAAATGTAGAGTTCGTATTGATTTGACCAGTTTGCTATTGCTGGACACTTACATGGTAGTTTTTTCTCTTTCTGTTGCTTCATAAACAATGCTACAATGAATTTCCCTGTAGATATGTGTTGGACTACTTTTGGGTGAATTGTTAGCAAAGAAACTGCTGAGTCAGAAGGAAAGAGACTTACTTTTGGAAAGCTATTGCTGTATTGCCTTCCAACATTTGCCTTGATTGACACTTCAACCAGTAGTGTATGAAAATGCCTTTCCTCTCAAATTTCTCTTTGTTTAAAATTTGGCCAGTCTTCCAAAACCTGTTTGAAATGAAGTAGGCATAAACGTATTTCCTCCGAACCTTACTTTAAACTTGAATTTTTAAGACTCTTCTGAGCTGTTCTATATGCTCCACTTATGATGTTTGGCTTGCTTTCTTTTCTCTATCAGATAGGAGGCTAGGGAAAACATAATTCCTAAACATGTTCCTATGTGTGATGATAAATATCCTTTTACTTATGTGAGACCTGAGTAACTCCATTTTAAAATTTGGCCCCATTTTAGAGTAAGGTGGCCCTGACACAAACTCTAGTTCCAAGAAAAACCACAAGATGCACTTTGGCCACCTGCCTGTGATAATGTTCAGTAGTCCCCTAGCAACTAGCCTAGCAACAGCTAATCAGTAGCTGCCTCAATGTCCCAGATGCTCTTCTCGATGACCTACAACAGCTAATCAGTAGTTACCCCAATACCCCATTATCCTAGATGTTCTTTTCGATGACTTGAGCAGCCGTTTGCAGTTCAGCGTGCAAGGCCCAACCAATTGGGTTTAAACTTTCAAAACTTGCTAAATGCTAGCCAATTGTGTGATTTGCGCGTGATTTGAAACCCCGCGCCTTTTTGAAACCCCACGCCTTGCTGTACCCTCTATAAAAACCCCTGGTGTTTTAGAGTCGGGGCTCTCAACCCTGACCTGCTGCGTCGGTGTCGGATGAGAGTCCCTGCTCGAGCTTAAATAAACGACCCTCGTGTGTTTGCATCAGAATCGGCTCCTTGGTGGTCTTTGGGGACCTCGCGATCTGGGCACAACACTTAAGCTATGTACCAGTGGAAGTCCAGTTCACATGTCTGAAGATCTCAACCATCCAAAGCTTCCATAGACAAAACCTAGGAAGAGAGATGGGACAGAATGATGCCAGAGTGTCAGGGGTCATCGTGAAGAGCGGGGGACTTAATTACCAGACATAGGCTTGGCACGCACTGGTCCTAGCTTTTTCATTATAACCTGGAAGCACTGTTCAGGTATCCTTTCACGGTGCTTGTCCTTATAGAAATCAGTCAAAAATGATGGCTAGATGGGAGCCCAGGTGCTTCTGGGCTTCCTTGGACAGATTTGGCATAATGGTAGCATTTTACAAACAAAACCATATAGAAAGTACATGAAATGTTAAAGCATCTGATGTACCTGTTAGTGCTGTTAGCTCCATATTGGTCCTGAGAGAGTCTCTTTGCCCCTTTGACTCTCAGATGCATTATCTGTAAAATAGAGTTGGGGCTTGGACTAGATCATTCATTATTAAATGCTATATGTGACTGGCTAATGGATCATGGCATGATTTTTACTTCGATTTTCAATGTAGTTCTCCCCACACACATTTCTTCAGGATATATCAGTCTTGATTGGATGTTCTTTTCTTTTAGGGCTTGTAACACTTCATTCGACACTCTCCTACTGTTTAAGGTTTGCTCTGAGAAGCCTGGTGTAGTTCTAATAGGCTGACCTTTATGTTGATTTGTTCCTTTTCCCTAACAGCTTTTAAGATTCTGTCCTTATATTGGACTTTGGGGATTTTGACTATGATATGTCACAGAGAAGTTCTTTTCTGATTGTAGCTATTTGGGGTTCTATATACCTCACTTGTCTGAATGTTAAATTACTTATTTCCCCATACTTGGAATGTTTCCTGGTATTATTTCTGTATGTAGGTTTATTATGCTATTTATTCTGTCTTCTGAGTTTTCATGTATTCTAATTAATCTTACATTAGTCTTCTTTGCATCATCTAGCAACTGTTGGATCCATTTCCATATTCTTTTGTTGTTTATAATGTATGAATTTGAGTGCGTGATCATCTGCATCTGTCCTATTGTCTAGTTCTGACACTGTCTTCACATTTGTTACTTCTGTTGCCCGTACTTTTAGCAGAAATTTTTATCTTCTAGGTTTCTGTCTTTTAATGGACTCTAATTGCTTGCTCAACTGCTTATTCATGTCTTATATCATTTTATTTAGCTCAGCTCGCTTTTCATTAGCGTCTTCTTTAAGATCACTGATCATTTTCTTTATCAATTCCATTATCTGTTTAGTTATGGCATCTTTGCACTCCCTGAGTACTTTATCTGTGTTTCTCCTTTTTTATTGTTGTATATAATTCTGCTGTTTGGTTTTTTATTTCCTCCCCAGTCAGTGTCATTTGCATCATCTTTGGCAGAGTCAGAAGATTTTGAAGCATATTGTGGTCTTGTTTGCCCGTGTTTCTATTTTTTCTTTTCTGTGCTGAGGGCTGCAGGTCAATTATAGTGGAAAGACTTTATTGCTAGTATGGAGATCTCTTTAGTTAGTGTCTGCTTTCCAGTGATGCACTCTGGGCATGGCTAACTGTAAGCCTTTACCTCTGTCCCGAGACCTGATCACTTCTATTAATCTGGAGAGGGGAGGGTACAGTGTCATTGGTCTAGCACCCAGTTTTCTGGAAACGAACAACCATAGTATTGTTGATTCCATAAAGACAAACTAGATATTGGAATACAGTGAAAACCAATTAATAGCAACATCTGTGCCAACCTGGCAAGAGTCAAGGACCAAGTGGATATAGACAGGCCATAAGAACCAATAAAAGCTACCACTGCATGCTCCTTTATAATAGAAAAATGATCTGTAATTATAATATAAATACAAAGACAAACCAAATATTGACAAACAATAAATAGTAAATGCAACAACTGTACCACCACTAACAATAGATAACAATTCAATAATAACAGCACAGATATAACTAAGGATTAATAAAGCTTAATAGTAATACTAGTAAAGATGAAGAAGTGGGGAAGGGGAAAATGAAAGAAGTAAAATTTGAAAAATAAAGAAAAGGAAGATGAGAGAAAAGTGAAATAAAGGATCCTATTAAGTTGTAAAAGAAAATTGGTAGACTTAGATAAAAGTAACAGAAAAGAGCTGACAAGAAAAGGAAGAAAAAAAAGAAAAAGAGAAAAGAAGAAAAATATCTGAACATTCCCAAAAAACCAGTGAAGAAAAAGAGAAATGAGTCTTTAAAAATAATTCTGTTTTGAATGAGTGATTTCTTTCTAGAGTCTGCAGTATTGGAGTCTACCAGATTTGAGGGAAGGGTAGTGTGTCAATAGTAAGACCTATTTTGTTTCCCCACTCTCATTTTTGTGTGTTAATGTGGAATCCTGTCGTGCCTTTCCTACTGGGTGTGGTCAGTCAATGGTTTCCACCCTAGGGCTATATTCACTCCTGCTTCCAGTTTCCTTGTCCCTCTGTGCACTCCAAGTCACACCTTTCTCTGCCTTGTTTTATAGCCTGTGAGTCTGTGAGGTAACCTCTCAGAGGCCCCTCGGCTATACACCACAAGCTGCAGCAACTGTTCAAGCCAAGGCATATACCTGACCATGTCAGTAGATGGGGAAAGCAAACAGATAAGTAAGCTCTGTGTTGGATATAGGCAGCAGGGTAGGGTTTCCAAGCAGATCCCTGGACTTAGTGCTAAGACTTTCAGGCCCAGTCCCCTCTGAAGACCACTTATAACCAGCCTGGTTACTCAACTTTGAGGACAGAATCCTTTCTGTCTTGACCTTAAACTTCTCAGGGGGTCTGTGTTTAGTCTACATGCTCTTTGTGACTGTCTCTGTGGCTGTCTCCCACCCAGTCACTGTGGTAGGATGACTCAGCAATTCTGAAGCAAAGTTGTTCTGCAGTTCTGTTACCAGGTTTTGGGGTTGTGGGGACTTCTTCTAGAGCTTCTTCCTAGGTGCTTCTTGTCCTGAGCAAAGAAACAGACAAAACAAGCACAAAAGTTAGCAAGGCTTTAGATTATTAAAGGTAGGAAAAGAAACATGCTCTGCAGTGTAGGGCAATTAAAAGTAGGAAAAGGAGTACTCTCTTCAGGGTGAGAGTGGACCGCTGTGAGAGAGAGACCACAGTGGCCACACAATTAATGGCAGCCATCTTTTGTGCCTCCCTTTCCTGAAGCTGATACCAAGTCTAGGCCATCCTATCAAAAATCTGCTTGAGCTCTCCTGAGAAGAACTGAAGATAGCACTTTGCGATTGGTTCCAGGTACAGGGTTATTATCAGTGATATCCGTGGGCCTTTCCAGAGATAAAGAGCCATAGAATCCTGAACATAAAGGGTTTCACACCACTTTTCTTGCCTTTTGGAAACATGATCTAACTGAAGAATAGTATTGTAAGATAGACTGCCATTTTCTATTTTTCAGTGGACCCAAACAGTGTCACAATAGGAGATAAGTTGTTAAAGACAAGAGTAGAGCCCCTGAGGCCCCACCTACCTAAGTTCAGGGTCAAATTGTTCCCAGTTTTTAAGGATATGTCCTAATGGAGATGTGACTGGGTTCTGTGGGGTGTTTTCCATGGTGTGTCATGGGGCCTATGAAGACAGAAGTCTAGATCTGGGGTCCTTCAGAGGGTGCCCACTGAATAAGAATGGAGGCCTATTGAGTCCTCAAGGCATTCCTTGAGAATCAAGTACTACTAGCCAGACCTCCCCAGCCAAAGCAGCATTGGTGACTTATATATGTTTTTCCTTAGAATTCTCCAGGCCCTGTGGGCCACTGACTCCTCAGAGAGAAGGGTAGAACTCCTGCTTCCAGGTGCTCCAACTAGCCACTTGAGAAGAGATCACAGTAGAACCCCCTAGGGCCTCTCTTAGTCACCTGATAAACAGTAAATTCCTAGGAGTTCAGGGTGGAGTCCTCCAGGGACTCACTTAGCGGCTAGTGGAGGAGCCCCTGAGGGAGCTCACTTAGCCACCTAAGAAACAATATCCCTTAAGTTTATCCCAATAATAAACACTTTGGAACTTGGTTTAAGGCAGTAGATCTAGAAACCTCTTTTTAGCATTTAAGAGAGGAAAAAAAGATAAAAGTCCTTTAAAAGTCCTAAGTAAAATGTTGCAAACTCAGTTGTTTGACTTTTACTGGCAGTTCTTTTTGTTTTGCTCAGGCCCTCAGGCACATATCTGAATTATTGTTAGAAGAAAAGGAGGGGATCTAACCTGATTCAGAAGAGAAGTGCTGAGAAAGCCCAGCCCATATGATCTCTTAGCTCTTACCTAAAGTCATGAGATTTCTTGGTGACCATGTGGTCAGTAGAAGAAAAGAAAATGGTGAACAAACATGGCAGATTCACATGACTGACCCATGTGGCCAAACAAAATGGCCAACAAACATGGTGGAACCATGTGGCCAGCCCACAGGATGAAACAAATGGCTGCCAAATATGACTGACTGATGTGACTAAGTCACATGACAAACCAAATGGCCACCAAAAATGGGAAAAACCATGTGACTAACAGGATGAAACTAAAATGGCTGGCAAATGTGGTGGAAATGTGGATTGGGATGAAACAAGGCCCTGAGAAAGTGACTCACTAAGGATACCCAGAGATAAAAGGCCATGTAGGGGAAAAGCAGGCATGAGACTTTTTTTTTTTTGGTACTGGGTATCGAACTCAGGATCTTGCGCTTAGGAGACAGGTAGCAGAACCACTGAGCTAAATCCCCTGCCCAGGATGAGACTTTGAGTACAAGCAAGCTCTCAAAAGAATGAGAAAGCTGAACAAAGTACCAGGTAAGACAAAAGCATGAAGGCATAAGAAACATACTAAATGCATGTTCCTACACATGGAACCTGAATGATCTGTTCTGTGAATGGATTAATAACAGGCTATCTGGCAGCTCTTAACTGACTCATACCTCAAATAAGTGACCAAAAATGGGAAAGGAAAGAAAGAAAAGGGGAGATAAACTTGAGGCAAACCTGTGATTCTTTCTTACCAGCTAGGAAAAACTCAAGCCATGTGCTTCCCCTCCTCAATCCCAAATGTTGGGACACTAGGAAACTGTTCCTGGAGCCATGAGAAAACTTCCTGAGTTCCCTAGATTCTGTTAATTTTTCTCTGTGCCTCTCCCCAACAACTAATCAGAAAGAAAGAAAGAAAAAAAAAGGATTTAAGCCCTACGACAGATTAAACTCCAAGAAAAAAGTTAAAGTAGTCCTTCATGGCTTGAGTCCTTTATTTCAGAGAGGATGAGGGGAAAAAATGCCCAAAGGGTCTTACTTCCTCCTGGGTGGTTGACCAAACTGTCTTACTGGGTTTTGGGGTTGTGGGGATTCCTAGAGATTCTTCCTAGGTTCTTCTTGTCCTGAACAAAGAAACAGAGAAAACAACTACAAAAGTTAGTGAAGTTTTAGATTGATTAAAGGTAGGAAAAGAAATGTGTGGCGGTCTGCAGACTGAGTGTGGACCAATTAAAAGCAGGAAAAGAGTGAGGGGAGGGTGAGATCAGGCCACTGTGAAAGAGAACACAGGGGCCAAGAGCTTAATGATGGCCATCTATTTTATCTCCCTTTCCTCAAGCTGATGTCAAGTCTAGGCTGCCCTATCAAAAACCTGTTGAGTTCTTGTGAAAAGAACCAAAGATAGCTCTTTCTGATTGGTTCCGGGTGCGGAGCTCGGGTGTTCCTGGATCTCTGTCTCCTGTATCTCTGTGATTGACAGGTCACAAATACTTGCCCAGGCCTTTTGCCATCCCCTAATCGCCTACCTCAGTTCTAGCTCAATTTTAAACAATAAACCCCTTCCCAAAATGGCTCCTGATTAAACAATCTCAATATGGCAGACACTGCAGTGGATTTCTTTTCAAACTCTAGCCTACCAGCAGAAAGAGTCTCTTTCAGAGTAAAACCCCATGCTATTTCCACAGTATACAATCACCATGGGTTTTCTTGGGGAAAGTGCTGCTGGCCTGGTCTGTTGTTTTTCCCTGGAACTGCTGAGGCTCTCTGGGTTTACCTTTTGTTGGACAAGACAAGTCTTCCTCCCTGGGAGCTGAGGTTAACTTCACACTGGTTCATCCTTTTCTTTGCATTGTGCTCTGTTTCTCAGCTTCTCTGCTGTTTTGATTTTCCTGTCAGCTCCTTCCTGGGAACTTATTTCTGTTTTTTCTTAACCAAGTTGTTTTCCAGGTATCTTGGAGAGACTGTATTTTGCTGCTGGTCTTATTTTGCTATTTTTAATCTACCACTCCCACCCCCCATTTTTTAGTGGCGCATATTGGTTATACAGATCAATGCATTTCATTTTGGCAGATTTATCCTTGTATATAACATACTTTAATCATTCCTTCTATCTCCGCTTACCACCCTTTTCACATATTTTTGTAGGATTTTAATGTGGATAATATATTTTGATTATGTTCATGATCCCTTTTACCCACTGTATCCCCCTTCCTTTCCTTTCTTCCTTTTCTCTTGTCTAATAAAATCTCTCGTTTACATTCTTGTAATCTTTTTTTTTCTTGGTACCGGGGATCAAACTCGGGTCCTTCTGCTTGCAAGGCAGGAGGTGGAACCACTGAGCTAAATCCCCAGCCCACATTCTTGTAATCTTTTTACATTTCAAATATTAGGGAGAAACTGTGATATTTGTCTGACTGTGGTTTATTTTGCTGAATCAAGTTTTTTTAATTGATTTTTTTTTTTTTTTTTTTTTTAGGAACTGTCAAACTGTTTTTCCACAGTGGTGTACCATTTTATCAGCTTCACCATGTACACAAGTTGTGTTATATCTTCTTCTTTTAAATAGCCCCAGTGCTAAAAATTATATAATCTTCCTCCTTTTTCTAATTAAACACCTTCAGTGACTCACATAAAAAGTTCATGGATAATTAAATAAATAACAAATATAAGCACAACTTTCTGGTATGGATGCCAGTGATGAAATCTCTATTCCTGTTGTTGGCCATGATTTCTTCTATTTCTTTTTAAAAATTTTAATTGAATTTATTTTTGGCTGATATGTAAAAGTGTAAATATGGTATATATTTATGGGGTACATGTGATATTTCAGTGCATGTATACATTATGTAATGTTCAAATTGGGGTGAACATATTCATCTCTATAAACAGTTATCTTCTTATTATAGTGAAAGCATTCAAAACCTGTTCTTGTTTTTTGGACATGTACAGTGCATTATTAAAGTCTGAATTCACCCTTCTGTGGAATAGCAGACCTGAACTTCTTCTCCTGAAGGATAACTTAGTATCATTTATCAACTTCTCTCCATTCTCCACCTTCTTACTCGCTCAAGACTCTGGTAACTGCTATTCCACTCTTGTCTTCTGTGAGATCAATCTTTTACATTCCACACATGAGTGATATCATGCATTCTTTGTCTTTCTGCACCTCGCTTATTTCACTTTAACACAATGATCTCTAGTTTCATTAATGTTGTCACAAAGGACAGCATTTCATTCTTTGTATAGCTGAATAATATTCCATTGTGTATATGCACTACATTTTTTATCCTTTCATTAGTTGATGGACCCCAAAGTTGTTTCCATTTCTTGTCTGTTGTGAATAGTACTTCAGTGAACATAGGAGTGTGGATATTTCTTTGTTATACTGATTTTATTTTCTTTGGATATATTCCCACAAGTAGGATTGCTGGATCATATGGTAATTCTATTTTTAGTTTTTTGTGGAACCTCCATGCTGTTTTCCATAAGCTGTACTAATTTACATTTTTAACAGCAGCGAGCAAGAATTCTCTTTTCTGTAGGTCCTACCAGCATGTATTACTATGTTTAGTTTTTAAAATAATAGCTATTTTTCACCAGGGTGAGGTGGTATCTCATCATGGTTTTGGTTTGCATTTTCCTGATGATTAGCAATTGCTAAGGTTTAGATCTAAAGTGTTCATCCAAAGTCTCAGTTGTTCAAGGCGGGCTTTTGGAATGTGACTGAATCATGGGGATGCTATACTCATCAGAGAATTGATCTTTGATGAGTTCACAGTTCACCCTGCCTTGGACGACTATGGACTGAAACGTCTACAAACTGTGAGCTGAAATAAACTTTCCCTCCTTTAACTTTGGGTGTCAGGTATTTTGTCTCAGCAGTGAAAAAAGTACTAACACAAATACAAATTCTTGGAGATATCACTTGTAGCACCTGTGACTTTAATATGCTTATGTTGTTCTCTGGGTTTGCTCTTCTACTCTCATTCTTAGTTCTATTGGTATTTTCTTCTTGGAAAATCTCCTCTCTTCTTTCCTGATTTGAACCCCATGTTTTCTTACTCTTTCCTTTACACCTTTATCTTGGTGAAGCACTTTTTTCAGCACTTTTCTCAAAAAGGATGCCTAGGATGAAACTTTTAAAGTACTGCCTATATTTCAAAATATCTCTAGTTTTTTCCTATATTTAATTGACTCTTTGGTTGTGTACGAAATTTTGGGTTAGAAATTATTTTCCCTTACAAATTTAAAGGTTTGTTTCATTTTCTTTAAGTTACGTTTCTGTTGAGATGTCTGAAACCTATCTCCTTAGTGACCCTTAGTATTTATCTGTTTGTTGTATTATCTATGGAATATTTTATATCTTTTCTTCATTCTCAGACTTCTGAAATTTTCATTGATGTGTCTTATCTTATCCTTATTTGCATTTCTGGTACTTGACTTTTTAGCAGGTCTTTCTAATTGGAAACTCAGGATCATTGTGGGAAATTATGGAAATTATTTCTTTGATGATTTTCTTTCCAATAGTTCTTTCTGTTTGGAACCCCTGTTATACAGAAGTAGGATATTTTGAATGGATTATATGTCTTTTTAATGTTCTTTTCCCTATTTTCCCTTTCTTTTGCTTTTGCTTTTATGTTTGGTAGATGTCTTCACCTCCATCTTTTAATGCTTTTTTTTTTTAGCTTTTACTTCTCCAATCCTATTTTAAATTTTCAAGTGTTCTTTCATGTTTTCTAATTACTCCTTTAATTGGATCACATTTTTAGTATATAGATGCCATATCACCTCTCCTTTCTCTGTGGATAGTAATGATAGTGTTTTTTCCCCTAGGTTTTCATTTTCCCGTATAGTATTTATTTTACCAACTTGCTTTTTTCCTATTTGCTTGTTTGCTGTCTTGTTGTCAGTTGTTTGTTTTAGAGGGCTTCCTTATATATCAGCCATTTCTGGCTGTCTGCCTATAGTTACACATGGGAACCAAACGACAAAGTGGAAGCTGTGTGTATATATGTTTGTTTGCATTTTAAGGTGGTGAGGTTAGGCTATTTTATGAGGAAGTTCCTAGTGCTGGGTTCCTTGAGTCTTCCATTCTTGAATGGTTAGATTCTTCCTATGAGACTTTTTAAACATTTAGCCTAGAGAATATGGCTGCCATTGTTTCAGCAGTCCAATTAGGGAGAAAAAGTTGGAGTCTCAGCATTTAGCATTCATCACCATTGCCCTATTACTCTCTTGCCAAATCAATCCTGATGGCTCGTAGTCAGAGATCTGGATTTTATTCCCAATGAACTTCCTGTTTTCTGTCAGGTTTGCCCGGGCACATTCCTACAATTCTATTTTTCCGAACATTGGCTTCAATATTTTATGAATGTATACTTCTCACATCTGCTTGCTACCCATCATACTGGGTTCTACCCTGCCTTCACCTGCTTCCAGGAGTCCTGGGGACACAAATGCTCAGTGCTTTTGTTTAGTGTTAACTGGGTTGGTCTCCATTCATTCATTTGTTCATTTCTTCCATATCCTTCTTAGAGTTCTGCCTTCTTGTTTGCATTAATGGAGTTAGCATTGTTCTTTTTGCTTTACAGCTTCCAGGTTTTATTGTTACTATTTCTTCTTTTGATTTCTTTGCTCTATTGAAATTTGTTTCTCCACAGTTTGTATTCTCTCTGACACGTAGGAGTTTTAATATATTCTGCCTAACGATTTATTTCTGTAACTGTTTGATGGGCTGATTACTGAAGACTCAATTTATTCTTCACATTCTCCTAACCCCCACCCCCATTTCTTGATTAGGGGTTTAGGGCTCCCTCTTGCCCTCTTATTTATACCTTTATATCACCATAGCACTGATGTCATTATAAGGATAGGTATACATTCCCAGCACAGATTACACATACACAAATGTGTTAGGTATTATGTACCAGAAATAGTTGGTTTTTGTATACCAACTTAATCTTTGGAACAACTTTAGGGTGTAGGTGCCATTATTATTATCTCTACTGTATATATAAGAAAATAGAATCAGTCTTTGTAATAAGTTGCCTAAGTTCATGTCATCAGTAAGTGGAGGAGGAACCAGGAATCCTCGTTGTTTGCTTGTAGAACCTGGCAGGTAAAAATCTCAGATCCAGTTGGAGAATAAAGGAGTACACTTCCTGAACCTATTTGATGGGATGTTTGAACTGACCAGGCAGGCACAGTGCACGAGGGAGGTTAGGAAGCCCCATCTGACTGCTCTACCAGGAGCACTTCTGTCTTATCCCGAGGCACTGGGTATTTTCAGTCTGTGACAAAGTGTTGAAAGTCATTGCTATTCATAACTGCAGATACTCATCTATTGCCTGCCCTGTGGACACACAGAGGAGAGACCTCCAGAATTGTCACACAGTAACTCACAGAATCTGTTCAAGGGCAGCCTGAGTTCAATCCTTGTCTGTATTTTATCCTCTCCAGCCTCTAGCAGAGTGCTTGGTATTTAGTAGGGTTCTTAAGCTTTGTTGAAGAGTTGCCATAAATCACCTAACAAGTAAGATCAATCTAAAATTCAGTGCTTTAGTCTTTAAGTTCCATGTTAGATGGCATTGTAGCCTGGCTCGTACCTGGGTCTAAGCATCAAAAACTTATAAAGTCAGACTTTGTCCTTTAGTATCAATCTTCTTTATCTTGTCACCAGTCTCGAATGTCGAGCATCCAAATATCTGTGGGACTACCTCTTTCCCCAAGACAATCCACTTGCAATATATTTTCTGTGTACCAACCAAGTAGTATTTATGTAGTAAAAAATATTCATAGAATGTTTCTCAAGGTTAGGAGCCTAGTGGAAAAGAAATCTGTGGCTCACAGAGATTGTCAAATCTTTGAATTCCATTGTGTGTTTTCTCCCGGGCTTGGTTTGGTATGCATTGTGAAAAGGCATGCCCTCTCTGTCCTCTAGGAACTTACAGTCCGGATGGGAAGACAGGACAAATACACAAGAAATTGGACCCCAGTTAGACAGTCAGCTGTGGGAGGCTTTTACCATGGACTCCCCCAGAAAGCAACAGCAACATGAGTGAGGGGTGGGCATGAACTGCAATAAAGTGTGTAAATAGCATCCACGAGGAATCAAACTCTTGGAGATTTCTTTATACTTTTTTAATGTTTCCACCAGAAGGTGAATAAAGACTTTGCTGACTTTGTTCATTCTGTGTCATTAGTGCCTAGAACAGTGGTCAATAAATAGTTGTCACCTGCCTAAAGGAGTATTTTAGAGTGGAGGAGGAGGAGGAGGAGGAGGAGGAGGAGGAGGAGAAGGAGATGAAGGTGGATGCCTGAGACAGATCAGGAGCATGTGCCACACTTTTCTTCCTTGAGGATATGTCTTCTGCTGCTCCAGGTGTGAAATTATCTCATAAATTAATCCAAAAAAAATCCCTTCCTCCCATGACAGCCTGTTTCTGTGATTCTAACCCCTGTAGAAGTGCTAATAGTTGATAATAGCTTAATGTTGGATTCTTCCTAGAGCAATTTGCATTTTAACACTGGAAACACAATGATGCTGCATCCCGAGCAGACTGATTATAGGTATTGTAATAGAATCCACCACAGGCTGCACGAGAGGGGTCCCCTAGTACTGGTTCACCTGGCTTTCTTTACCTACCCAAAGGGTGGCCCGGAAGAATCATTTTGGCCCTTACTCTCTGACCCCAGGAAAGTGTGAGTCGCAGAGTTTTCTCCAGTTGCTTCTCCTTTCCTCTGCTTTCTCCCTCCCCTCTCGCTCCTTTGTCTCTGCATAAACAGGGGGCATCTCGACCCCTCACACCTGTGGTATTGAGTTGTAGTCTCAAGTTCTTTGCACCTCTGATTTCCATGAGTGTTGGTCTTCTAAGCCTCTACCTTCACCGCTAGCTGCCATGAAAGCCCTCAGAGAACAACTGGCAGGTGGTCCCTTTGTACACGTGTATGTGAAAGTGTGAACCCAGGCACACAGGTAGTGGGGCAAGAGAGGAAGAGGAAGGAGGTATGGGATGTAAATGGGCAAACAGATCTTTCCGTTAATTGGTTGCCAGTTCCAAGCCTTAGGCTCTCATGCCCCGTACTCATTAATGTTGAAAGTGGCTTTCTGGCCCTCAGTATGGCAGTGTCCCATTCCCACTGTACCTTCCTGTATTTTTTCTTCCAAGCCTGTGAAGCTCCTACTGTCTTCTTGAATACAGTCCCGGCTTTGCCTGTACCTGTCACACCTGCTCTTCTTTTGACATGGAGACTCCTCTGCCTGATCTCTATTACCAGACTCCATGCACTGTAAGACAGAGCTAATGAAACCTTTCCTCACCCCCTTCTTATGGGAGTAGAGACCTGAATGAAGAGAGATCTATCTGTACAATGGTCTAAGGGCACAGTGCTGGGGAGAGGGAGCAGGCATAGAACGACTCCGGTCTGGAACCTGCTAGGTGTGACTGAGAGGCCAGCACAGAGACTGTTCAGGGTCTGACTCACCTCTGTTTTGTCCTCAGCGATGACAAAACTTGGTTGAGTGAATCAGGCTTATTTCAGTGCTTTGAGAGTTAGACCCCCGAGTAGGAAGGAAGAAATGCACCGGGTCCTGTTAAAACTCCAGTCGTTTCATATATATATATATATATATATATATATATATATATATATATATATATATATTTTTTCCTCCCTTATTCCCATAATAGCCCTATGTGGTTGCTGTCATTCCTACTTTAGAGAGGCGATAACTGAGGATCAATGTGATTTAGTGAGTTCCTCAAGGGTACGGCGGGAGCTGAGATTGTTGCTGATCTGAGCTTTTCTCTTGGGATGGAGCCAGGGTACTTCCTGCCCCACCGCCCCGTACTAGGGAACTGAACCCCAGGCCTTCACATTGAGCGGCATCCCCCACCCTTTTGCACTCTACCTTTTGAGACGAGGTTTCACTGAGTTGCTAAATTGCCCAGGCTAGGCTCGAGCTTGGGAAGCACCTTCTTCAGATTCCCGGAGTGCTGGGCCCTTGTCCTTTGTTAGCTTGTGTCCTGTGCCACTTACATATACGTAGCTAAGCCTCCGTGGTTCCTCAGTTGACGAAGAGATGGGTCACAGTCTGCTAAGGAGTCTCTTACAGCCCAGAGCTGATCCTACCAGATGCCATCTAGAGGTAGAAGACATGTGAGCTGGTGGACACAATGCCCAGTCCGTGAGTTTTCACCCTCTCCATGCTCACCTCAGCCTCTGCGCCCACTCAGAACACTCTGAAATGGTGCAGTAGAGGGTGGGGAGGGGCACTTAGCAAGGGCCCAGGAGCTTCAATTCCTGATTAGCTGCTTGGCTTTTTAAGTAATTTATTTATTTTTGGTTGGTTGGTTCTGTTTTAGCTTTTTGTTGCTGCTACTGGTGGTGGTGGTGGTGGTGGTACTGGGGATTGAGCCCAGGGGTATTTTACCACTGAGCTACATTGCCAGCCCTTTTTATTTTGAGACAGGGTCTCGCTAAGTTGCCCAGGCTGAACTTGAACCTGTGATCTTCCTATCTCCATGATTACAAGCTTGCCCCGACACAGTGGCTTCAAATCCATGTTTTTACCCCTTTCTGGACCACTATCTTCAGTTCTGTATCTGCAAAATGAATGACCTACTTAGTGATATGATAAAAATATCATTAACCCCCCCCACGACAATAACCACAACTGCCTGCCATTTAATGAGCAATTATTAAGAAGATATTATCCTCTAAAATTCATTGCAGGTTTATTAGGCAGATACAATCAGTATCCACCCCCATTTAGCAGATAAAGAAGGTGACATTTCAACCAAGTGACTTCTTCAGGGCCTCACCGGCAGTAAATACTCTTAGAACACAGATTCAGATTCTTATGGAAGGCTATGAAGTCCAGCATGAATTCCCTTAACACAAGTCCCTCCACCTCATTCCCCACATTTTACCCTTTGTACTCCAGCCACACACTAACTGTCTAGCTAGTCTTCCTTATGCCATGCTGTCTTCCACCCCAGCACCTGTCTTTCTTTGAGTAGGCTGATCTCTGTGAGCACAATGGCCCTTTTCCTCCTCTGCTCGGCTAACACCTCATCCTCAGTTTCCTAAGGGAAGCCTGTGGAGGTTTAAAAACAGGCCCATCATTTCTGACTCTCTTCCTATTCAGCAGAGGGGTCTGTATCCAGTGTATGAGTTCTTTGACCAAGTATACAATGGAAGTGATGCTGGGAAACTTCTGAGGCTGGGTTATAAGCACTGTGCAGTTTATTTCTTGTCCTTTGAACTGTTGTGGTTGGAGCCCTAAGTTGCTACATAGGAATTCCTGAAACCCTGTGGTGGAGGGGCCATGTGCCATTTCTCTGATCGACAGACTGCACTGATGGCCGGCCATGTGGGCAGCCATCTTGAATACCCAGCTCAGTCGATCTTTCCCATGGCCACAGGCCCAACCACCCTTGGAGATACAGAGAGAGAATTCCCAGCTGGGTCTTTGCAGTTTCTGACTCAGAAAGTCATGAACAAAACAGAATGGTTTCTTTAAGTTGTTAGGTTTAGGGGTCATTTATTAAATAGAAATAGAAAATGTCAACTAAATTCTCCATGGTGCTCTTCCTTCTTTTTATCAGTCTAGATCAGGGTCTTTTTATGTGTGTAGAAGTCCAGTCCTTTTCCTTAGAGCACTTGTCTTAGTTTAAAATTATGCACACGTTAGTGTATCTGTTTGGTCATCTTTTCCCTCGCTAGTCTGGAAAGTTCATGAAAAAGAGCCATGGCAGTTTTTGCTTGATGGTTTTATTATTTAGGAGTGAACTAGTTGTGCATAACAAAGTTCTTCTAGCTGTGGCTTACATCTGTGGAGGCTTATGGCCCTCACAAAATATAACATGTGGAGAAGGGTGTTAGTCCAACTGCTCAGTGAAACACTGAGGGGCCCAGACCCCGTCCTTTTCTTTTTTGGTCAACCTTAGCATGTTGTCTTTCCACCCTCAGGTTTGTCTCCTATGGTACAAGATGCACACCCCCATCCACAGGAATTACCTTTTTATTCAACAACGAAACAAGCAAGAAGTAAAGAGAGAGTTAAAAAGACTTCTCACCCTCTCATGTCAATCTGCTATTTTTCCAGAAAGAAAATCCCCAGGAGACTTCCCTTTATATCTCATTGGTCAGACCTGAGTCATATATTAGGCAACAGTGTTGACACAGTAGGCTGAGGGCTGCTACCTTTAGGTTTACTCTTGACTGGTGTCTGAGAAGTTGGTATTTATCCATTCCCTAAAGGGTAGGGGTAGCTTATGGCTCCCAGACTGCTGCATGAGTGGCCTGATTTAAGCTAACACCTGCTTGCCTTCTGCAAGTCTGGAACTTTGGTATGCATTAGGTATAGAGCTCTGGTATGACCTGCCCCCAGTAAAAATCTTGGCAGTCTGGGTCCTAAATGGGCTTCCCTAGGTAGAAACTTTGCATGTAGGGTACTTCATGTTTTTGACTCCTGTGTCCTCTCCAGGTGGACATAGCATATAGAAGTTGGTACATGAATGTCTGTAGGTTTTGCCTGTGTCTTTTTGCTTTGCTAATCCTATTGTAATAAACTATGAACGCCTCTAGCAAGTCACCAAATGTGTGCGTGATTATCGAGACCTCCTCTCCAGAAACACCTGTTCGCTCCTAGACCCGTAAAAATTAAAGAGGAATGGGAGGGATTGTGATGTCTAGGTTGGGCCAACACAACCTACCCTTTTGGCCTGGAATACGTATGGCATAAGAGTTCAACACACATCTGAGGTCTGGAATTGGCTGGGAGACCTATAGTATATGTATGTTGGAGAGTGACGTTCAGTGGAATAGATCCATAGGCGTTACGTGGCTATGTAGCTACAACTATTGTATGTACTACATGCACAGGGAGACAGAGAAAATGAGAACGAACGGGCTAAGGATAAATTTTGGCTTCAGGTACCATTTATTTCATTGTGCCGTATGCTACCCCCTTTGTCTTCTCTCCTTGTAGTGTTGTTGGGAGAATCACATAGAGGGCTTTTTGAGATAGTATCCAGCGGGCTAGAGATTTAGCTCAGTGGTTCCGCCCCTTGGCTCTCAAGCCCAAGGTCCCGAGTTCGATCTCTGGTACCCAAACAAAAATAAATAAAATAAAATAGCATGAAGTATATGCACAGCAGAGTTCTCTGTGTTCTGCACGAAATGGCACAAGGGATATTTGTTTTGTCCATTTGGAAAGTGGGTAGAATAGCATCTGCCTCCATCCCATCTGGTGTTGAGTCAGGAGCCAGGAGCGGGTATTTTGGAAACCCTGCTGGGTTAGTTTGGAAGGAAGCTTTAGTCTCTTTCCTTAAATGATTCCTGTGCCAAGCCAAAATAACATCAGTCTGAGAATCTTTGCTTTTTCTGCTTTTGCATTTTAAAATAAATAGTTCTTCATGAGGAAATAGTAGGATCTTGTGGGCAGTATTTTCTTGGTTGGTTGAGATGCTGGGGAAATTGTCCAGCATAGTTGGATGTGAAAATATGGTATAGTTAAGGCTGTCGAATACCACAAGGAGAGTGAAGTGGGACTTTACACGGGGGAGGGAACTTCCGTATGTGATGGCTCGCTGCAGTGCACCAGGACCAAACACACCGCTTAGCACTCGAGGGAGATTTCCAGTGGCTTTTCACTGAATGTCTTGTGTCTCCTGATAGCAACAGTGTTTTGTTGTTGTGTATGATGAAAAAGATGATAGCATTTTAATTAATGAACTCTCAATTCCAAGAATGATCTTAGATTTAAACCATTTGGAGACCCTGATTTACAGATAGAAAAACTAAGGCCAAAGCAGAAGAGATTGTCCAGTGTCCCAAAAGCAATTAGCATCAGAACCAGGAAGCAGACCCATCTCTGCCCTGCTGACTTTGCTGTGTGCTCCTCTCCTGCCCGTGGAGACGCCACCGAAATGGTGGGTAGCAGCATTCCTCCAAGTACGCACAGAGCCTGTGGACTTTCCAAGGTCGCTTCAGAGGTTGATCTGTAATTTGAACCGAAGAAAACTGAGATGGAGGTTGTCAAAGGGCGTTGTTAGGATCTCAGTCCAGTTCTTTTAACTTTGAAGTTTTGATCTTTACACTGCTCCAGACAGTGGAATTTCAGCAATGACAGCAACAATTATTACTGCTGTTCTCAGTTATCAGGCATTTGGCGACAACGAATGGAAAAATTACTTAAACTAGTCTAAGTAATCGGGATTAATTTTTTCATCTAGCCAGAGCAGGACATGTGGGAGCAGAGCAGCTCCAGGGTTGGAGAGTGTGGTGTCTTGATGGCATCCTCACGGGTGTGTCAGTTCCTTCTGGCCCTTTGCTCTACCGTGCTGTTAGCAGCGTCTTCCTTCGTGATTATAGGATGGCTAAATTAGCACAACAACCTTAGTGACCAAGAAGCTCATAGGTACCTTTAAAAAATGTCTACCAGCCACAAAAACCTTCCCAAGAAGTTACCCAGAAAATACTGCCCAAGTCTCACTGGCCAAGATCAGGTAACATGACTGCTCCCCAGTGCTTTCGCCTCTGCAGAACCTCTTTCCAGATCCCCAGTTTGTGTGCTGACGTCATTTTGGCTGGTGATTGTACATCTTCTCCGCATCAGGTCTGTGTCAGCCATCCATCCCCATCTTCTGGGTGTGAAAAGCAGCCGATTACAGCTGTAAGTAGGTGCTCAGCAACACAACACCGAGGCAGCCAGGGCATCTGTCAGCAATGTTTTCCCCCTGGCGGCTGGGGATTAGCAAATATGCTGAGAAAGTCACCCCTCTTTCACTGCTAGGAGGAGGGAGGCTCATTGGAGCAGATAATTTGAGAAAAATAGAAGGACGAGATGTCAGAATTGAAAGACCCAGACATGGTCTAGTCTGGCTCCATTATTGTACTGATAGGGAGACTGGGGCTCAGAAGAGAAAGGATTGCTTAGGGTCACACAGAAAATCTTTATTGGATCCAGGACTAGAACCCAGAGCCCAGATTTATCCTTTGCTTTTCCAAATACAGTTCAGAGCCTAATTCTTGGTAGTATTGCTTCGTAATTCCCACCCATGAAATCATTGCCAGTGAAATGACGTCTGAAAAGACAAAGCCACTTGGAACTTTATTGTCTAGTCTTAGGAGCCTGCTGGCTACCTCCTCAGAGGAGAGGTAATTAGCATACATTTGCGTGGGTTAATACTCCAGGGGAAGCCCAGTCACATCTCTGGCTGTAGACAAGACAGTCACCTGCAGCAAATCCCTATTTCTCTCCAACTTCCTCCCTTTCCAGCCACAGGAATCCTTCTGGTTTGATTATTCAGAACAAGTCCTGGTGGAATGGAGAGAACTAAAGATACATGAACCTTGCAGCCTCTGGGTCTAAAAGAGAATGCCCTCAGCTTCAGGAGATAAAGTTGATTAGATCAGAGGGCAAGTATTCCCTGTGACATTATTGGGTGGCTTGAGATTTTCATACTTCTAACAAATCATACATATGTGGGTATAGTGAAATCATAAGAATTTAAACAGCATTTATTGAATGACAGCAAGAATGAGAATAGTAACAGCTGCTATTTATTGAGCTTTGCTTTGTGACAAGCTCTTCATGTGCAGTTGTCCTTTAGTCTTCAGAATGTACAATGCTTTTCATATTTATTTGTGTATTGTCTGCCTTGGGAGATTAAAAAGTCCATTCTGTGTCAAAGGGACTTTTTTGTACTGCTGGGGGTGGGGGTGCTTTGATACTGATGCTACTTCAGCTATACCATTACTTATTGAAGTTCTGTCTTCCTGCTCTGCCTCCTCTGTCCTCAGTGTGTAGCCCTTTCTCCTTTATGCATCGTGTATGCTCACGCCGAGAGGATGGAGGAAAATAAGGAAACAAGAGGATGAGGACAGCACTACCCACACAACCATTTTTTATAGAAGTCTCTGCCTAAGTTCCATTTATGTCTTTTTGGCCAGAGTTGTGTTATATGACTACCCCTGGCTGAAAAGGTTGATATTATAGACGGGTAAGTTAGGCAGAAATATTCTAGGCAGTCGGAAAGTGCTAGGCCCTCAAGAGAGTCAGTGCAAAAGATGAAAACACATCACAACTGTGTCTGGAGGTGCATCTGTTGGAGGCCAGGCCTCAAGATAAAGACAAATGACCAGGTCCACATACTTCCCCAAAGGATAAGAAGAGTGGTAACACCTGTCTCTATATCACCTGATAACACCTGGCCAGACATCAGTCACCAAGACTTCCAGCTCCATCCTTTCCTAAAATTGTCCTTTGTTCTTTCCATGTATACTTGCTATGTGCCTTGCTTCCCCCTTGGATCAATATTACCTAAGAAGCAATACTTGTAATCTTATTGGTTGATCATAGTTTTGTCCCACGTTGTATCCACCTCTTGATTTTGGTGTATAAAACCTCTCCTGTGAAGTGGGATCGCTGGCAACCCACTTGGGCCCCCTTCTGTCTCTCTTGAGAGCTATATCTTTTCCTCTCAAGAAATGTTTTCTACTGTTAGCTTCCATTGTTCTCTGGAATTCATTCTTGAATTTCAGGGAACACAAACTCCAACTTGGCATATCTGACGTCTAACAGGTTGGGAGTTAAATTATTTCCCTTGTCTCAGTTGGAGGACCTGTATCCTTGGGAAAACAAGTGTTTGGCTCTCTAGAAGAGGTGGCCAAGGGAAATGGAGATTAGCCGACAAATGTGCCTGCTACTGTCATACAGATAGCGAGGGGTGGTGTTAGGATTGGAACACAGGTTCTTTCTTTCCAATGTCTATGCTCGTATCTTCCAAGAATTAGCTGACACAACTTTTATTCTTGATCTCAATAGAAATCAATCAGCCTGTGTTGTTCTGAGACTTAGTTTCTTTGTAAGATGAAAGAATGGGTTTAACTAAATGCTTTAACTAAATAAAGTCTGTACTTTCTGCTAGCTGTAGGGTTATATGACCCCATGTCTCAGTCTGACTAATCACTACTTTTATAAATCTTGTTCAAAACCCAAATCATGATCTCAGAGGAGTAATGTATATTTCCCAAGATCCAAATGCACAAGATGGAATTGATTGTTTTTGAGTTGGTTTTCATAGATGGTGGTGTGAGTGTTCATATGTGTCCCTTTGAGATATCTGATTTGGTTTTAGATGGTGAATGAAGATTGATTTTTGTCTGTTGTGATCTGTAAATCACAATTGTTATTGAGGCTCCTGCTGAAAGATAGTTTCCTCTATCCTTTCCATTTTGGGCTGCCTTAACAGCTTGGTTTGGTAGAGTCTAGATGTTTCAGGGTTTGGTGTGATTTTTCTACAGCATTTTGCTAGCTGTGATTCTTCTTCACAGTTGAAGACCAGGAGATGTGAGTGCTGGTCCTATATCTTTGATGTTTAACTAATACAAGTACGTCTTAAAGAAGTATGTCTGGAGGTTTCATCTTCATATATAAAAAGACCTCATTAGACAACCTGGACTGTCTCTTAGTACCCTGCCAGTTATAATGTTTATATACTGTATTTTTGTAAGCCTGTGGGAGCAAAATAGATTCTGACTAATAGCAGAACACATTAGCCACATTTCTTTAATTAAAAGCCATATTTATTTGATCAGAAAATCAAAAAAGGAAATTGAAAATGATAAATAAATATGAAATAGCTACCACTATGAATGTTTTTAAAATTCCAGGCCAAAGATTTATTAATTTCAGAAAATGCAAAGTAATATATTGGGAACCTTAGCAAAAAAATAACACCTAGTGAAGTGGAAAGAGCATTGGAGGTTGAGTTGCCTCTGCTTTACAGACCAAGTCTAGTTTGCATTCTGGCTCAGTCAGAACGTAATAGCTTTGTGAACTGGGTCATGTGATTTATATCCATGTTCCTCAGATTTGCTTCAAGCAAAATCAGGATTGAATATATTGACATCATAATGTTATGATGAGGATAAATGAGCAAATTTGCAAAAATCATCTAACACAATGGCTGGCATATGGTAGTGGTACAGTAGAAGTTACTTTTCATTCTTCCTCCTTGCTGATATATCTAGAACCAAACAGAAATATTATCATTTAAATCTACAATGCCCCCCCCGCAAAAAAGTTTTGAATGTTCCGAGATGGGGTTTTTGGAAGGGGATTGGATCATGGGGGTGTTATGTATATCAGAAGATGCATCCATTGATGAGTTCAATGTATTTAATGCTGTTAGGAAGTGGACCTGGTTGGAAAAGGTAGGTCATTGGGGGGGTTGCTTTTGGAGGAATATCTTTTGTTCTGGCCCTTTCCTGTCTCTCTGCTATCATGGGTTGAACAGCTTTTCTCCGTCATGCCTTTCCACCATGATGTTTCTACCTTGGAGCCAGCTGTCCATGAACTGAAACCTCTGAAACCATGAGCCAAAATAATTTTTTTTCTCCTCTAAGTTACATATGTCAATATACTTTGTCCCAGCAATGGAAAAGTGCTGAATGCAATAAGACTTGGTAATTTTCTGTGTTTTCGCTGAAAACTTTCATTACTGGTAGAGTTGCTCTTGACAGGGTTGGACATAAAGGCTGGTATATCTATCTGTATTATATTAGCCATCTGATGGTTTGTGATTTTCAGCTGGAGTAAAGCGAGTAAATCTTTAGAAGTGAGGACCTATATTCTTATTTGTTCTTTTTTGTTTTTAAAGTATAGGTACAGGAACCTGATTTAATATCTCTGATCTTTAGTTTATTTATCTACAAAATATTATTGCTCATTTCAAGGGAGTTTCTTAGCCCTTCAATAGTTTGAACATGCTTGGATCTTTACAGAGCATTATGAAAATATATCACCTCTATTCCTAGATTACTTAGATAATTCAACCAACACTTTACCTACTAAAATTCTTTTTGAATTTCAAGATCAAAGTCATCCCATTTACTGTAGGAAGCTTTCCTTCTGCCTCATCTTTTCCAAATCTCCCTGATGTCTGACTTTTTATAGCCCTTGATGCTTGGATTATTCAGCTGATACATGGGATAGCAGCTATGTGGAGTTGTTATTTCTCCTTGTTTGTGATTCATGTTGCCTTACTTGATATTGGTAATCCCTTCTACTCGTTATTCCGAGTTTGTCCATGCAGCTCTCTTAGGGAACTATTTAGAAAGACGTAAGCATTAGTTGACTGATTCTCTGTGGTTTTTTTCTTTTTTTGTACCGGGGATCAAACTTGGGACCTTGAGCTTTGAGGCAGGCGCCGGAACCACTGAGCTAAATCCCTGTCCCTCTCTGAGTTATTTTTCTATCTTCAGACTTACTGAATTTTGTTTAGGAATAACATGGTTTTATTTGAAATTTATGTATGTCCTTAGAGGCATAGGTAATACATGCTCACAGCTTCCTAAATGTCTCAAGAGAATACATCTGTGAAATGTCACTCCTGTCCCAAGTCTCATTGCTCTCTGAGAGGCTACTATTAAACTATTACCAATTCTTGGATGGCCCTAGCCAGAGCTTTTCTATATATTCAATTTTCCTTATAATCATGGTCTTTCTTGCATATCCTTGTATTTTCACTTAATGTATTGTGCATAAACATATGATATCTTCCTTGTCAATAAAAAAGGAGTTCTTTCTGGATACTTTATAGCTTATTTAAACAATACCTTCTTAATTTAAAATATTAATAAGATAATGGTAGTTTCACATGTGTTTGTAAGAAATATTATAGAAAAAGCTCACAAAGCCTATACCTAGTTTGGTTCTGTAGTTTGCAAAACTATAATAAAATATTACAACCAATATGTTGATGTACAATCTACCAATCTTATCCATATTTCCACAATGAATTCAGTTGTGTGTATGTGTATTTAGTTCTGTGCGATCTCATTGTACGTGTAGGTTTATGTATTCACTACCACAGCCAAGACACAGAAGATATCTCTTGCTGCTCTTTTATTGTTATACCAAACTCCTTCCCACTCCTTCCCTTTACCTAATGCCTGTCAACGACTAATTTCTTCTGCATTTCTCAACTTTCATCATTTAAAAATGATAGCCGAGTCATACAATGTGCTACTTTTGGGGATTGGCTTTTTCCTCATTGAACATAATTCTGTAGAGATTCATCTAAATGCCATGCAAAAGAGATTTGTTCCTTTTTAGTGCATAAGTACTACAATTCATTTCACCTTTCTTCTGTTGAACATGTGATGTTGCCAGTTTTATATTATCGTGAATGAAGCTATCTGGAATGTCCCCGAAATGTATCAAAGGCTTAGTCTCTACTCACGGTTTGTGTTGGGAAGTGATGGCTCCTTTAAAAGGTGGGGCCTAGTCAGAGGTCCTCAGGTCATCGAGGGTGTGGCCTGGAAGGGATCGGTGGGACCTGGCTTCTGTCTGTTGGCTTCTTGACGTGAAGCGAATTGCTTTGTTCTACCATGCACTCTGCCCCATGATGTGGGCCCTCACCAGAGGTCTAAAAGCAAGGGAGCTGCTTGACCGTGTATTGGACCCTCTGAAACTGTGAGCTAAAATAAACCTTTTCTCTATAAGTTGATGGTATCGGATATTTGTTACCTTGACAGAAAGCTGACTTACACAGGGTAGCTGTGAGCATAAGTTTTCAATTTTCTGTCGTAAATGCCCAAGTTTATGATTATTGATTGTTAGTTTGTATTACAATTGCATATTTAATTTTATAAGAAATTGCCTAATTCTTTTTCATAGCAGCTGTATCATGTCATATTCCCACCAGCAATGTGTGAGTGATTCAGCTTCTCTTTATCCATGCCAACATTTGGTAATAGTACTATTTTTATTGTGGCCATTCTGATTGTTATATAATGCTATGTCATTGTGATTTTAATTTTCATTTCCCTTAGGGCTAATTATATTCAGTATCATTTTATGTGCTTTCCTCATCTGAATATCCCTTTCCTTGAAATATCTGTTCATGTCTTTTATCCATTTTTAATTGGGTTGTTTTATTTTTTAATGTTGAATTTCAAGAGTGCTTTATGTATTTTACATGCCTGTCTTATATTGGATTTGTGTCTTGTAAATATTTTCTCCTCCTCTATAGCTCATCTTTTTATCTTCTTCCCCCAGGCTTTCACAGAGCAAGGATTTTTAATTTTGATGAGATCCAATTTATCAACTTTCCTTTTATGAATCACATTTTTGGAGTCAAGTCTAAGGACTGTTTGCCTAGCCATAAGTCCTGGGCATTTTTTCATAATTTTTTAAATAAATACTTTATAGTTTAACATTTGACATTGAAACTTATGACAATTTCAAGTTAATTTTTTATGGCATATATGAGTTTTAGGTTGAGGTTTGTTATGGTTTGTATCTAGATGTCCTTCCAAAGCCTTGTGTGGTTATAGGTGGAGCTTTTGAGAGGTGGCTGGATCATGGGTGCTTGGTGATGGATTAGTCCCCTAATTGGATTAGCATAGTTCTGGGTGTGAGTGAATGGATTTACTGAAGAAGGAAGCTCCTCCCTAGGTGTCGGGGGCACCAAGCGATAGGCTTGTAGCCTGGATGGAATATAAAAGGACAGAAAGAAGGCATGCTCCATTTCTTGCCTTCCTACTTGTCATGCCATGGACTGTTTCTCTCTGCTGTGCCCGTCTGCCATGCCACCATGCCTTAGAGCTAGCTGACTATGGACCGAAATATTTAGAAACTGTGAGCTAAAATAAACCTTTCCTCCTTTAATTTGAGGATGTCAGGTACTTTGTCCTAGCAACAAAAAAAGTAATTAAGACAACTTTTATTTATTTATCTTGTCTATTGATGTCCAACTACTCTAGCTCTGTTAGAAGAAATAATCCTTCCTCTATTGAATTCCTCTTGCATTTTTATCAAAAATCAATTGTGCATTTTTGTGTGAGTCTTATTTCTGGATTTTCTATTCTGTTCCATTATTATGTATGTCTGTCCATCCACCAGAATCACAATGCTTTTATTACAGTAACACCTGAGGGATCTTGAAATCAGATAGACTTATTCTTTCCACTTTAGTCTTCTTTATCAGAAGTGTTTTATCTATTCTAGGAGCTGTTCCTTTCCATATGAATTTCAGAAATAAGCTTGTTTGTGCCAGTGAAGTCCTTACTGGAGTTTAAGTAGCAATTGTATTAGACTTGTAAGTCAGTTTGGGGAGGAGCAACAACTTTATGTTGAATATTTACTATGTTCTCCACTTAGATCTTTGATTTCTTTATTGGAAGAATAATATCATTCGTTATTATATTAATAACTAATATAATTTTCAGCATGCAGATTCTGTGTACATTTTTTCAGTTTCCAACTATTTTTTTTATTGGAGTGGTTGTAGATTGTATTGTGTTTACTGTAGAGTTTCCACAAGTTTATTTTTAATATATATTTTTTTGGTACCGGGGATCGAACTCTGGAGGTTGCACTTGCGAGGCAGGTGCTGGAACCACTGAGCTAAATCCCCGGCCCAATTTTTAATATATTTTTAATGCAACATTTATATAGGTTTATTTTAATAATTTCATTTTGTTCGTTGATCTTGTTTTCTTCAAGCTTACAGAACTCACTGATCACTGAAAAGTTAGTTCTAGAAATTATTTGTTAGGAGATACCCTTGGATTTTCTACATTTTCATGTCACTCACAAATAAGAATAACTATTTCTTGTTTTCCAACCTACTTGTCTTTTACTTGCCTTATTACAATAGCCAGAACTTCCAGCATTATCGAGTAAGAATAGTTAGAGTGACTACCCATGCCTTGTTCTTAGTCTTAGGGAGAAACCGTTTGTATTTTATCCTTAGTACCGTCAGCACAAGGTTGCCTCATTTTCTTAAAACTACTGAGTAATATTCCATTGTGAGGGCCGGGCATTTGGCTCAGTGGCACCACACCTGCCTCACAAGTGCAAGGTCCTGAGTTTGGTCCCCAGTACCAAAAAATATTTCCATTGTAAGACTGTACTACAATTCACCTCTCTAATTCTTAGCTGAGTTTTAATCTTCAATCTTTTGCATAATAATGGTTCTATGGCTATTGTAGGCAGTTCACGTTTCATATAAATCTATGGGAAGGATCAATTCCTAGAAATGACCCTCTTCTCTATTCTATCTAGACTCACTTCCTAGGTGATCTTCCTTGCTTTTGTGGGTTGAATACTGTACAATGACAATTCCCAAACACATGTTCCAAGCCTGGCATTTGCCCTGAATCCAGATCTCTATATTCATTTACCCATTTACCGTCTTCATGTGCACATTTACATGCTTCCAAAGTGAACATATCTGAAGCTAAAATCCTAACTAGCCTGTATGTGGCCTTCAACACTTTTTATGTTGTAGCTTTCACTGTTTTAATAAATGGCATTCCACCCTTCCAGTAACTTAAGCCAAAAACCTAGTAGGCATCCTTGCTGTCTCTCTTTTACACACATTCAAACTCTCGGCAAGTCCTTCCCTGATTATTGTCAGTTTTCCTTGTTCCTTGTAGACCACCACCCTCCTTCCTTGGATTGCTGCAGTAAACTTCGTACTAATCTCTGTCCTCATTAATCCTTTATAATCCTTTCCATATGAGAAGACACAGTAGTTCTCTAAGACATTGTATTATGAGCTCCTCTGGTTAGAACTTCCTCTCTCAGGGTAAATGTTAAGGTCCTTCTCACCTAGAATGCCTTAATCTGACTCCTGATTCCTACTTGCTCTCAGTTCTGACACTGTCTGAGGTCCACTTTGCTCCGTCTGCTCTACATTGACCTCGATTCAGTTCTTTAGAATGTAAGTACATTGTGTAGACTTTTTTTTTCTGGTACCTGGGATCAAACTCAGGACCTTGTGCTTGCCAGGTGGGTGCGGTGCCACTGAGCTACATCCCTGGCCCTTGGAATGTAAGTACACTGTGAACTCAAAGCACATACTGCTCCCCGGGACAGGCACAACTTTTCTCTAGGTATCCATATAGCTTACACTCCCATTCCCTTTAGGCATCTGCTTAATTTTTCTATTTGTCACTGGAAGGAGTCTGAGGAGATCACCCAAAGGAGAGATGGGGACCTCAACTCATTCCCGTCATGGAGTAGGTAGTAGACTCATTGACTACTGGCACAGAGAAAGAATTTCAGGATGCACTGGTGTGAGGCATAGTGCGGATTTATTAGCCAGAATTAGACAGCAATAGGAACAACACCAGCTAGTGTTAACTGGAAGAGGCACATTTGATGGAAGGATGCAGACTGGCCCATTCTCAAAAGTAGGAGGCCCCCTTTAAAGGATTAGCTGAGGTGAGCTAAAGTCTCCTGCATTATCTTACTTCTAGTGTTTTTTTTTGTTGTTTTTTTTTTGGCTCTGGAGCAATCCTTATGGCTTGAGGTGGAATTGGGCTCCAATGAGATGATTTTCATTGCACAGGAAGGGGGCTGCCTGGGTTCACCTTGTGGAATAATTGGTCTTGCCTTGGGGCAGGTGATCTCATCATGAGGTGGCCTGCAAGACTCTGCTTTTCCTGGAATTTGAGGTGATTGTAAGTCTAAGAACTTGTAGGCATTGCTTTAGGGTGTCTGGAACTGGATATTGTAAGAGCTAGCAATTGAGAGTTCCTGAAATTATTTTAGTTACTTTTATCTTGGTGTCCTCAGTCTTGAACATGGATGAAATAGATTAGGGATGCTCTCAGCGTGATCAGCATTCCACATGCAGAGCTGAACAGCGATCTGTCCTGAAGTGCCACGGTAATAAGGAAGATGTAAAATTAAGAATTAAGATCTGCCATGTACAGCTACCAAATACTCACAATGAATATAAACATTATAATCATGAGCTAAGAATAATAATAAGAAGAATGAAAATAGGGAAACGGAATTTAGAGACTGAAGGGGGGAAGTTGGTGGGAAGGGGATTAGAAATAGAAACGAGCTGTTATGTACATGTAGCTACTCGTCATGATAAATGTTAGCTTCACGTACTGCAAATATGTAGCAATAAAATAAACATTAAAAATGGAGTTTTCTCATCTCTTTTTCTACTCTTTTCTTTCTTTTATCCTATCTCAACTTGACTGGAGGGGGTTTCCCTTGATACTCTTATCCTACTTTAGAGGTCTCTCTTCCCTTAAGCCTGGTTTGTTTTTCTGTACGTCATTTGTCCCTACTAAGATATTATATATTCACTTGTTAGTTCATTGCATGTCTTTCTCCAGTGGAATATCAGCGCCCTGAGTGAAGAGACTTTTTAGTGGTAAAAAAGCATCTCCAACAGTGCTTAGTAGAAAATTTGGTGAATGAATTAAGGAATGAAATGCTGGACCAAATGTGATATGCATCTAAATTTGATAGATATTGGTAAATTACTCTATAAAGAGGTTCTACGAATAATATATGACAGTTATGCTCCCAGTGATGATAGTACTGTATGTGAGAACTTGTTTTCCTTTCAGTGTACAAGCTGTTAAGAGTTTGTCTTGACTTTTAGTTTTATACCCCCGCTCCCAATGGTAGACACACTAGATTCAATCTTCACATATTTACTAGGCCTCTAGGACAGACTTCAGAAGAATTTCACATAGTTCTTGTTTTAACAATAAAACAGCTTAAATAACTGAGCTCTCAAGATTTGTGTGGTCATGTAATTTCACAGATGAGACTCTGGCAAAGCGCTCACAGTTTCTGTCTTATTTACACTGAAACATGAGTAGAGCTCACTTTGTCTTTCTATTAGAGTTTCTCTTGCATCCCACCTGAGAGAGCCCAGGAGAATCCTCTTCTGGGTGACTTTTTGTTCCTTAGGAATGATGGCAGGGGCGTTCTTTGCTTGGCAAAGAACTGAGCTCCCCGAACCACAGAGAATATTTGGAGGGTGTAGGAATAGCAGATGTGAGGATTTGACCCCTTCAGGGACTAGACCAGAGAGGAAGAGCCTTGTTGAATGAGTATGATATTACTTTTTCTGGATCTCTAGTGGGTGCTAAGGAAGTAGTTTTTGAGTATTAATGTAATATCTGTATCATTGACACTCATGATATAAGGGTAGTCCTGGTATTAGTAGCATACTTTACAATCTATTATGTAGCTTTCCTTAATTTCCAGAGTACCCATCTCATGAGCAGAGCCTCAGGAAGGTAGAGTGGGAAGAAAGGATGTGAGGCCTAGCTTTGGCTGGGTTTTCTAGAGTGATTAATATGTTAAACTGGTTTCTGAAAGCCTCTTTAGAGACTCTAGTTCTAGTTTAGAGACCTCTAGTGAAGGTGTTTTGTGAATACCAAAGAGGAAATAAAATATGTGGCATTTGCTGAGTATTTGAACCAATACTTAAAGCGTGTCCTGGAAGCCTGGCCTAGGAGTAGCACTTGGAGAGGGATGATCTCTTATTCCGGCCCTGATTCTTTACTGTGCTTTCAGTTCAGAGCTTTCATCTTCAGAGAGCAAACTGACACTCTACTTTGATTTTCAGGACAACATGCATAGGACCATCCCTACAAAGCCCATGATTTCTTAAGGACATTTGCAGCAGTGAGCCATCTGCAGAAGGTCTGAGTTACTCACTGCTGTGGGCTGTTTGATCTCCTAATTAGCTGCCTTTTTTCCTTCATTTTTCACGGGTTCACACAGCCCACCACACTGGCCATTAGGCAGAACCCATTCAGGTGAGATCAGCAGAAAAAGGAAGGTGCTGAAGCAACGAAAGTCTGAGATCTTCGCTTCACACTTATTTTCCTCTTATCCAGCCTTCCCGGTCCGGGTGCTGACCCTAGGAAAATATTACAAGTTGACTTGAATATGGGGCTGCCATTGAGGAGTGAAAAGACTGGGAGGAGAAAGAGATGTTCTGAGGATGAGGGCTTATTTCTAGCTGGAGAAATGCTTCAAAGAGAAGGTGGCTACTAATTTAAAGTATCCAGGACCAGGGATTTAGCTCAGTGGTTTCGCCGCCTGCCTTGCAAGTTCAAGGCCCTGAGTTTGATCCCTGGTACCAAATTAAATAAATAGGTAAATAAAATATCCATTTAGAAGGACAAATATGAAACATTTTTTAAAGAGTAATTTGACTGTCAAAATTTAAGTACACATTTCTTACTATATGATTGCCTGGAGTTCTATTGGAACTCCACTTCTAGGAATTATTACCTGAAATTACTGACATAAGAATGAAATGAATATTTACCAATAGTGAATTATGATATATCCACATAATTGAATACTGAGTAGATGGGGATACTGTGTATACGAAATTTGTCTATTATGCATTTCAAGTGAAAAATCAAGACACGATGCCTTTGTTTGTAGGTACTATTTTTGTAAGAAAACGTTAAACTCTTCATAGCTTATTATATAGAATATAGGCTAGGACATAATTTAGATTATAAAGCCAGTCATAGCAATTATCTTAAGTAGGTGGGATAATTTTATGTTCTATATTATATTTTTGTATTATTCATTAAAAAATAATAAGCACATATGACACATGGTTAAAAAATAATGGTAGTGTGTTTTTTTTTTTTTAAAAGAACAGTTGGAGCTTAGTTTGTTTGATAGATTTTCTTTTCCTAGTCTTCAAGAGACTTAATGCACACGGGAATCCCAAAAGACAAGATGTTATGTGTAATTTCTCTTTCCCTTTTCCTACACCTTTTAGTCTTCTCCTAGCCTACTGTCTTTCCTAGACTCTTTTTCTCCCTGCTAACCCTCTTAATCCCATAGCAACCTGCCTACTTGTCCCGTGTAAAGCCTGAATTTATCTATAACTCCCTTTTATTCCTATTGATATAGGGGGAAGAGGTGTAACTCCCAAACCTGCTAGATAGCCAAAACATGAGTTCATGTTCTCTAAAATCAAAGAATGAATTCTAGCAATAACAGAGGTTAAGAGTAGGAAAAATTTATTGAGAGAAAGATAGCTTCTATCTAAGAGAGACAGAAGGGGGACTGGAAAGTGGGTTGTCCGCTCGCTCCAAGTTTCAAAGATGTTTTATACAGCAAAGCCATGTGGTGAGGCGGGTACAAAGTGGGACAAAACTATAAGACCCAATGGAAATTTACAAGGTGGACATGAGGTGGGACAAAACTATGACCAACCAATAAGATTATAAGTACAGTCACCCAGGTAATAGTGATTAAATGGGGATCAAATGGGTAAACCAGTCACATACAAGGAATTTCCCATTTAGAATATCAATCACTGCTGTCTATCTCTAGGGGAAGTAGTGCCTCTTCTTTTTATAATACTAACCAGTGAATGTGCCTCAGTTGTTCTCCATGTTGGCTCCTTGCTGTGTTGGCTCCTGGAGGGCTGGTGCCTTAAGGGAGGCCCTGTCTACCTGCCTACAAGATATCTAATTAACTTACCTATCTGCAATACTATCATTACAAACACTCACACAGACCACTTACAGGTTTTGAAAATGACGTCTACAGCAGTGGCCAATAATCCATGGTGACCAGAAAGGAGATGGCCTTTGGCATTTTCTCCAAGTGTATCTACCCTGTGGCAAGGTCTCTATTTTCTTCCCTTATATAAAGTGATAGAATTGAATTAAGTAATCTCTAAGAATCTTTCCCGAACTATCAGTCTATGAGTACTTAAGAGAATATATTTACTTACTACATTAGGGTTTTCTGGCTTCCTATCTCTGTTACAGGCTTGGGGAGGGGAATATTTTATCACATTTCTGACTAATACTCTGTCAGCTTGGTGAGTCAGGGAATTTCAAGTCCTGACTTTGCTGCCACCTGACTTTGGGACATTTTCTTTCTACCCCATGTATCAGCTTTCCAGCCTGATAGTAAAGATGTCTGTTTAAACCCATCTTCATCACAAGGAGAACCTTGGGGAATGAATGTGGCTCTTGACCTGGTTTTCATCACAAGGGTGTAATAAAAATCAGATGGGCAAGCAGATGTGAAGCTGCTCTTATCGGTACTGGCAGGGTTTCTCAACTTTGGCACCATTGCTATTTTGGGGGAGATGATTCTTTGCTGGAGCCTGGCCTAGGGAGTCTGTGAAGCTCTGCAGCATCCCTAGCCTCTTCTTACTCCATGCCAGCAACCTCATCTCTCACCCCAGCTGTAACAACTAAAAATGTCTCAAAATATTGCCAAGTGTCCCCTGGGAGGCAGCATGGACCCTGTTTGCAAACCACTGATGTAGAGTCACATATTGAGACTTCAAGCTTTGTTAATTTTGTAATTCCTTTGAGAAGGAACAGATAAAAAAAAGAAGAAACAAGAGAAAGTCACATAAGTGGAATCGCAGAGGGTGCCAGAGACGATGACTCCAGTGGGAAACTGAAGACAATGCAGGAGTGAGGAGACTGCCAAGTTCAGCATCATTTCTGGGCAGTCTCGTTTCCTGTGGGGACGGTCTCAGCCTACAGGAAGATGGAGAGATCAATCTTGTTGAGGAACCCCTCCCCCATGATACAGGAGAGTACAGGTTTATAGTTCTTGCCAGCGTCTAGTTATAAATGCAGACGGGAGTACGCACTCAAAAAATATGAAGGACGTGGCTCATTTGGCAAGGTCAAGGACCTAAAGAATTCAAATCTGCCATTCCATTGCTGTTCTAATCTGTGTAGTATTTTTAAATGTTTCTGTTTACTTCCTTATCTCTCTGATTGCAGAAAGTCCAATTCCTTAGTAATGTAACAGTTGTGAGCAAGACTAATCATTACATCACTCAGGTTCCCCCGTGTTTCTTGTGTGGGGCCTTACATAGGCTGACAGCAAGCTCATGCATCCTACTATCATTTCATTTTATAAACGGAAACATAGAGGCTGGGAGAGGCTTTAAATTTAGCTCTTCTTGTCTCCAGAGCCCATGTGCTGGTCTACTGTTCCAAATGTCACTGTTCCACAGCAAAGAACTTAACACGGCATGCTAGATATCTGTTGATGTCTTTCTCATGTGCTGGACTGTGAACAACTTGAAATCAGGGCTGCACTGTATTTTAGTGAAGCCACTCTCCCGCAGTCTTAAGGAATAAGGAACTGATAGTGGAATTTTACATCCCGGGATGCAATAGGGCTGCAGGAGGGTAAAGAAAGAGCCCGAGTAAGTCAGAAATTCTGATCTTTCCAGGTAGCACATGATGAAGATCTATGCATGGGTATGGAAAATAGGAATAAATGAAAACGGAAATCACCTTTTCCCAGTGCCATGGATTTCAGTCTAAGAAAAGAAAAGCATAAAAAGATTAAATTCTGGTTTCTGCTCAGCCGGTGTGTCAGCAGCAGAGCCTGTTGGGATGGGACTCTGGGTTCCAGTCCAGTGTCTTCCCATTGCATCAGTGAGAGGCCACATGGGCACCAGGCACAGTGCAGCATTTACAGTCACGTGATGTGAACTGTGACCCGAGACCAGAGAAAAAATGCTTAACCTTTGTAACCTTCACTTGCCGAGCCTGCGAAGGGAAGTAAGAGGAGTTCTTACTTCCAAAGGTGGCGGTAAACATTAAAAAGATGCCAAAAGTCTTGCCTGTTGCATGGTGAGGACTCAAAAAGATTAGTAACTATTAATTTAATGAAGATTTTAAGGCATGTTTTTGTATTTTTTCTTAAAATGTAACGTTTTTTAAACTTACGTGGGTAAAATTTACTCTTTTGAATATAGTTTTAATGAGTTTTGCTAAATACGTGGAGTCGTGTAACAGTCACCACATTTAAACTGAAGAAGAGTTCCATCATCCTAAGAAGTGGCTGCCTTTTTGCCTTACTTGGCAACTTACTCCCAAACCTGCCAAGTAACTACTGATCTTATTTAGTTCTCATAATTTTCCTTTTTCCTGAATGCCATTTAAATGGAACCACATAGTGTGGCCTTTGGAGGGTATTCTTTCATTTAGTTGGTGTGTGAGATTCACCCATGTTGATATGCATACGTGCATGTGTACTAGTAATTCTTTCCTGTTTTAGTGGTGAATAGTACTCTATTGTGTAGATACCCCACAGTTTGTTTATTCAGTATTTGGAGGATATTTGTATTGTTTATGGTGTGGGGCAATTATGAATAAAGCTGCTATGAATATTTGTATATAAACTTTTGGGTGAATATAGGTTGTCATTCAGTTAGGTAAATATCTAAGAGTGTGATTGCCGTATCATATCATAAGTGTGTGATTGTCTTCATAAAGAAATGCCAAACTGTTTTCCAAATTGATTGCAACGTTTTACAGTTGTATTCACAATGTATGGGAATTGCAGTTTTTCTACTCTTTCCCTAGCACCTTGTGTAGGTGATCTTTTTAAATATAGCCACTCAGATAGGTAAGTGTGTGTGTATGTGTGTGTGTGACCTCATTGTAGTTTTAATTTGAATTTCTCTAAGGACTGAGGTTGTTGAACATCTTTTCATGTGCTTATCGGCCACCAGTATATCTTTGGTGAAGTATCTGTCTAAATGTTTTGCCTATTTTTAAAAAACTGGGATACTCATTTAATTAGTATCAAGTTTTGAGAATTTTTTATGTATTCTGAATACGAGTCATTTGTTTGATGTGTTTTGCTAATATTTTTTCCCACTGTATGGTTTATCTCTTCATTCTCTGAATAGCATCTCTTGTAAAGTAGAAGTTTTGAATTTTGGTGACGTTCAGTTTTCCAATTTTTTTCCCATAGATCATGCTTCGGGTGACATGTCTAAGAAATCTTTCCTAAAATCACAGAGGTTTTGTTCTATGTGTTGTCTCCAAACTTTTGTAGTTTAAGTTTAACATTTAGGTCTGTTGTCCATTTCAAGTAAATTTTTGTCAAAGATGTGAGGGATGGTCTGAGGGTATTTTCTGATATATAGATATCCAGTATGCTAACATAATGGGCACCGTTTATTTCCAAAATGCTGTTTACAATATAAAGAATGTAATTCTAGCTACAATTGCTATTGTTGTGGTGGCTGATAGGTCACTCACCAATATTTTAGGAGCATCAGTGATTTCTGCTACCATGATTGTGATTATAAGTATGATTATCCATCTGTACATTGTCTTTCCCTCAACAATTGATATATACTGTTTAAAGTCACTGGACTAGATGAAGAATTGCCACCGTTACTGCTATGTCCTCAAGCCACCCAGGCTAATTAAGAAGTGCAACTATAGCAGGGCATGTATTTATGATGATGATAACTCAGATGCACTATCTGTCAGTCTGTTGAGGAGTTAATTTCTTTCTTCTGAGAAGGGAAGAAATGTGAAACCTGACCAAGTCAATCCTCTTAATTTCATAGCTCACTTCTGACCCTAGAGACAAAATAATCAGGTTTAATTGGGCCCAAACCATCTCTGGGAACTTGGAAATTATAAATAGTTTTGTGAGTGAATCAAGTACTCAGTGCAGAGGGAGTTCTAGGAAGAATTTGTCGACCCATCTCAATTTTTCTCTTTTACCAACAATAAATTGTTTGTTTGAACATCTATATACACATTTTGTTCAATGATAATTTTACTTGAAATCTTCAGGCTCAAATCACATCAATTTCTTTCTCATGTATGGAGTAGTAGAAAACACATGGGAATGAGCCCATGGTCTTTCTTAGTAGGCAAAACACATGTGTATGGTTTTATTTCTCTTTACCACAATTCTTTTATCTCCAAAGGAAAATGTGCCAATCATTCAGAATTTACTATCTTCCAAAGTTATCTTCATTGAATAGTGAAGACGTTAAGACAATGAGGCTTTTTTCTAGTATGTTATGCTACTTTGCAAAAACGGTGTGTGGGGTACTTCCCATGATTTGAATTCATGTAACAATGATACATAGGCAATGAGGAATTTCTATATGCCAGATATTCTACTAGACTTTGGAATACAGTGGTGAGTTCAAAACAAACATAATAGTTGTTCATGTAGAGTTTACCAGTTAGTGGAGAGAATGTAAATAAAGCAAATAGTCTCAACTATAAACATACAGTTACAAACTATATTGAGTCACAGGAAGCTGTATGGTAAAATGACTATTGTTGAAATGAATCCTAAGACAACCTGTGCAATAGTTTGTATCTCAAGTGTCCCACAAATGTCTGTGTGTTAAAAGTTTGACCCCCAGATTAGTGCTATTGGGGAATGCTGGGAACCTTAAGAGGTGAAGTTATGGGAGATCTTTAGGTCATTGGGGGTGTAGCCTCAAAGGCGCTTGTGGGATGCCAGTTTCTCCTGCTCACTGTCTTTTGTGCCTGGCCACGAGGTGACTGGGCTTCCTCTCCCACATGGTCCTGTACTATACTTACAGGCCCAAAGTAGTGGGGCCAGTCAGTCTTGTACTGAAACCTCTAAACTTGTGAGTAAAAATAAACCTTTTCTCTTTGCAAGTTGATTATCTCAGGTATTTTGTCATAGTAACAGAATGCTGACTAACACAATTTGATATAACTCAATATATTTTATGGGTTATTCCTTTTCTAAATAATTTTGTGGTCTGTAGGAAAGGGTTTTTTCTAAAGTATGAGTGGAGACTATGATTTTGTCCAAAATTGATATATTACGTAGCTAGTAACTAGTCTTGAACATAAGAAGAAAAGCGGGTGTCATTTTTGTTGCTAAAACATTGAGTAATTTAGAGTTCAAAGGCAATTTCTGTTTTTATATCTGAATCGAAACTTATAGAGCAGGAGTTAATTTGTACTTATATATTCTCTCTTTGGAATCTATTCTCAAGTAGTGGAATGCTGTGGAGATTCAGAATCAGCATCCTGAGGAGCGGCCTTTTGCTTTGTAGGATGCATTTGGTGGGAAATCTATGTGCCCTCGCTCTAAATGTCCTTCACTGTCATTTTCTGAGTGCCGCTGTTCATTTTTGTATTTTTCTGTGTTTTCAATTGTCGTCATCTTTCAGTCTTCTTGTTCCCAGTATGCTTACCTGTGATGACCCTCTACCCTGTTTTCATCTCTGTTTTTAACCTGCTATGGTTTGGTGAACAACAAAGCTATGTTCATTAGGATTGTTTGTGAAATAAGAACAGGCTCTGAGAAAGAGCAGAAATCTACTTTCTCAGGATACTTCAGCTTTAAGTGGAAAGGATTTTGTATATTTGAATGTCTAATTATGAGTACTATTAATGTTCTGGAAATCTCAGAAAGAAATACACAGAGACCCAGAATTCGGGTAAAATAATAAAAGTTCTACTTGCAAGCAGGCAGGACTGCCAGAAACCAGTCTGGTTAGTATCCGCCCGCCCCTTTGTTCAGCGTTTTCCTTTTTATATCCTTTTAACCTATTATCTCATCCCTAGTGGTCTTTGATGTGTAAATACAATTCCAGTTCCTATTTAGAAGTCACAGACACAAGATAGGCCGTATACATTGTAAATTCACCCTGGCATGGTAACTTTGTTAGGTTAAGAAGTTACTGGTTAAAGAGTTAGATTACCATCACCTTAACAAGAGTTACGGAAAAGCAAATCTTAAAGGAACACATTACTTATTTTGCTTCTACAGCTACCTTAATAGTCAATCTACTAAGTTATCTAAAACTTTTCCCTATCATTAATAGCTCAATTTATCACACAAATGTTTTCAATTAATTGAGGTGATTAATATAAACTAGAAAGAAAGCTAACCAATTAAAAATATGTTCAGTTTGCACTTTTTAAGGTGCTTTATTTTGCCTTCTAGCTTACTGCAGCCTGTCTAAAGCACAGTGGGCGGAGATAAGATAGATAATAGGAGGAAACTCTGGCCCAGAGATGAAGGGATTTACCACATCACTTGGAAAATTGTTGACATTATTATGGCCAGAATATAGGGTTTATACCTCTCAGACTGAAGATTTTAGAACAGAAAAAATAATGAGAAAAAACTCAAGAGGCAGACTTCCACATTAGCACATACTGGTGAAGTAGAGGAGGAAATCTCAAGTGTTTGAGGGAAAACCTAATTTCATTTTGAGGAAATATTAGTTTCTAGATGTGCACTTTTGACCCTCTGCCTATTTTAAAGTCTTATTTTCTCTGTCTGAGTAAATTCATCAGTGATGGTCACAGGGGGAAGTTCGTGAAATGTCAAGAAGAGTTTGGGGAATGTGCCTGAAGGCCAGAGCTTCCAAACTAGATTGTCATATCAGAGAAGGAGGGGGCACTGTGTCATTGATCTGGCATTCATTTTCTCCTCTCATTTGTTTTCTGTTTGTTTAACAAATATTTAATTTGTGACAAGTGTACCACACTATGCTCTTAGGGCAGCGATGGCGAACCTTTTAGAAACGATTGTCCAAACTGTGACCGCAAACCCACACATTGATTGTGAAGTGCCAACACTGCAATTAAACCTGAATACTGAGGTTTTGGTTTAGAAAAAAAGGCTCATACATTAACATCTTTTCTCTTAAAAGAAAAACAAATCACACACATGCCATAGGTTTGCTACCACTGTCTTAGGGTCTCAAAACCAACAAAACGTGGCAATCCCTCAAGTTGTTTATGTTGTGGAATAAGAAGATGATGGGAGGGCCAGGGATTTAGCTCAGTGGTGCTGCCACCTGCCTCGCAAGTGCAAGGTCCCAAGTTCAATCCCTGGTACCAAAAAAAAAAAAAAAGAAAAAGAAAATGATGGGATTGTTCCAAAATTAGATTATGGAGATTGTTCTACAACTGTAAGTATACTAAAATTCATTGAATTGTACACTTAAAATGAATAAACTTTATGATATGTAAATTATATCTTAATACAGGCTTTTAAAAATTCAGTTACAGCACAGAGTGATTAGTGCCAGGATAGAGGTAAATGTGGGGTGCTATAGGAATTTGGGGATCACGCTCAAATTACAGGAGGCAGAGAGCTTCTGAAAGGAATGCTGTGTGAGCAGAAACCTGAAGAATGAATAAGGGATAGCTGGGCAGAGATGAGAAAGACTTAAAACTGGGCAACAAGAAGGGCAGATGCAAACATTTGGGTGTGAAAATGCACATGTTCTGTATTCTGAGAGAGCCAGTTTTGCTTTACTAGAACTGAGCTCTCAGAGGAAATGGCAAGATGAAGTCTGGAGAGACATGGGAAGTTCAGGCTCAGGACCCCATGTGTCACACGGGGGCATTTGGGATTTATCCTAAGGGCAACATGGAATATGGGGTGGTATAAAGTTTCAGAAGGTGGGAATGGCATGAGTGAGTTTGTGCTTTGAAAGATTAATCTGACAGTAGTAAGGACACTTGTTTAGGAAGTTAGAAGTAAGGAATTTGGCTGACTCGTTCAACTCACAGTGGATTTCAACCATGAAGATGAATTTAGGAAGGTAAAATTAGCAAGACAGATTCAGTGTGGGAGATGAGGAATTTCAAGCTGTTGAGGAAGGTTCTCAGGTCTTGGATTAGGGTGGCTCTGTGCTGAGTGTGCCTCTCACTGGAAAAATGAGGGCCGATTGTAGGTCAAACTTGGAGAAAGGACAATGCTGTGAATTCAGATTTTGGCGGTTTTAAGGGTGGGCATTTGTAAGGCATTTAAAGGCTACAGTCAGCAGTTGGATAGATAGATCTGAAGCTCAGAAGAGAAACGTTGAGGCTGAGGATTCAGACTTTGGTGGCCAGCAGAGCAGACATGGTCCCTGAAGTCATGTGATTGAGGTTTCTCAGAAAGAGACTGTGTAACAACAAGAGGAGAGAGCAAGGATAAAACCCCTTAGAAATCAGTATTCATTAGATGGGCAGAGGAAGGGCAGACTTAGAGGGAGGTTTAGGAGCCATTGATGGATGAGTGCAAGGAACACAAGGGGCTCCCTGGAACTAGAGCTAACAAAAAACCCCACCGTTTCAAGCATGAGCAGAGGTTGTGCGCTGCCCGGAGAGGACTGAGGTTAGAGAGGGAATAATATTTGTCCTGGGTTTCAATGACAAAGAAGCCATCAGAGTCCTTGGCAGGAGCAATCATAATGGAGAAACAGAACAGAAGATCCCCTCAGAAAGGGTAAAAGGGTGGGTGAAAAATGGGAGATGAGAGAGCGGAGATGCTAGTGTAGAGAGGAGTGAAATATCTGGTACATGAAGATGAGATTTTGTCTTTGATTTGATACAAGATTAGTGTGACTTCACTCTGTCTAACTGTGCTGGAATGGATCCAGGAGAGAGGCAGGGGTTGCTAATAGGAGCGAGAAGGATTCATCAGCCGAGGCTCAGGAGAGGATGCGGTCCACAGGCTTCCACTGCCTCTGTGCCGGGTGACTCAGTTTCCTGCTTTGAATGACGGTCAGAAGAGCATTGGACTGGGCCTTCAGGAGGTCCAGAAAGACTCAGAGCATCCGCTGTGCTAAATGTGAGTGAGCATGAACAGGAGCCACAGGAGAAGGGCCAGGCAGCATAGATGGGGGATTTGTACCAGTGTTTTTCCCACCAGACAAAGTTGCCTTGATGTAGGAAAAGACTGTTGCATTAACTCAATGTTGGAGCTTGAAGTGGGCACAGATAGCTCAGGAGCTTGATGAAGAATCACAGTTTAAGTGATGAATCACAGAATCACAGTCAAAGGTGTATGGGAGACGATATAGGAAGAAACTTACAGAGATGAATCACGGGGGCCAGATATTTTAACAGGGAGGAAGGTCAGGATGTCATGGGTGAAACTGTTCTAAGGGACATTGGTGGCAGTGGTAAGGAGTACATGCCTGAAGGGGTCTGGTAGTAGGAAGGCAGTCCATCAACAAACACTTCCTGATTGCCCAATCTGAGCCAGATTCTGCAGAGAGCAGTGAACAAGACAAACAACAAAAGAGGACCTTTCCCTTAGGGGCTTACATTCCAGGGGGGCAGAGATAAGAAAGGTGAAACAATCCAGGCGCTCTGAGGCACTGTGAAGAAAGCAAAATCTGTGGGAGAGACTACTTCAGCTAAGGGGGCCAGGAAAGTGCTCTCGGAAGGAGAAGGAGATGTTGCGCTTGAATGACGTGAAGGTGGAAAGAGAGAGAACTCAGGGAACCGTATGCCAAGCAGGAGAGCAGGAAGTACAAAAGCCCTACCACAGGGGTGAGCTAGGTGTGGCCAGGGGGCCAGAAGGAAGGCCTGCCTGTGTGGCCTGTATAAATGGCAGGGAATTTGGGGCTTATTCGGGAGAGGTGGCTTGGATCATTTTGGGCTTTAAATGATTGTGCAGGGGATTTGAGGTTTTCTTAGGAATGTGGTGGGAAGCTGAAAGCACATTGTGATGGGAAATGAGATACTCATCTGCGCTTATGAGTGAAAAGTTCACTACATGGACTAAGGATGAAGAGAGAGATTGTTAAGGAAGTGATTTTAATATTTGAGCAAAGCTAATGGTGAGTTGGCCCAGACTGTTAGCAGAGGAGATGCTGAGATATGGTGGGATCCAAGATTTATTCTGGAGGCATAACTGGTAAACCCTGTGACTAGATGAGTTTAAGGGAATGAGAATAAGAGAGGACTAAAGGATCGCTGTTCCTTTTTTTGACTTAGGAAGTGAGTTGTGTTAGCCAGCTTTTTGTTGATGTGACGGAATACCTGATAATAACAGTGTAAAGGAGCAAAGGTTTATTTTCAGTTATGGTTTCCGGGGTTTAAGTCCATGGTAGCTGGCTCTATTGCTTTTAGGCCTGTAGTGAGGAAGAAACACTGTGGCAGAAGGGCGTGGACAGGACGGGGAGCTGCTCACTTCATGGGAGCTAGGAAGCAGAGAGAGCCGAAGAGGAGGGGCCCAGGGACCACATGTATTCCCAAAGGCCACACCTTATGACCCACCCCCTTCAGTGAGGTCTACATCTTGTGATCCGGTCACTTCCTTAGAGACCCATGTCTGAACACAAGCCTTTTGGGGGACATTAAACCTAAACCTTATGTGAGTAGATAGTGGTATTGGGTGGGAGTGAATGGTGCAATCAGTGGTTTTGGCTTAGGCATGTTAAATTTGAGAAGCCTAATACTTCTCCATGCATGTGTAGTATAGGTGGTTAGATATTCAGATCTGGATCACAGGGAATAGTCAGAACTAGAGATATTGATTAAGGTGATTCAGAGCATCAGACAGTACTTAAAGTCCTGGTGCTGCGTGAGATCACATAGGGAGTGAGACGTGGGGAAGTAGGAGGGGGGTCTGAGGACTATATGATGGAGCAGTGAGAAACTGTAAAGAGAAGAAGACTCGGCAAGAACTACGAAGGAGCAGCGAGTGAGTCAGGAAGAAAATGAGGAGCGCATCGTGTCTCAGAAGCCAAGAGAAGAAAGTGTTTCAAGGCTTGACCAACCATATCAACCATACCGCTCTCAGGTTGGGCAGAGGGTCATGGGGTACAGGCTGGGCAGAGGGTTAGGAAAGGGGTTTGGGCCTTCCTCCCTCAGCCAGCCTTCCCTCTTTCGTTCTCCGTGGGCCTCTTAAGTTTAATAGCCAAATGTGTTAAGAGTAAGACACTTCTGTGGGCCTTTCCTCTGATGAAGGAGATTAACCCAATCTTAAGAAAGTCCTGTTCTGTATTAATACAAGCAGAAATACAGTGGACCCTTGACCTGCAAACTCGATCGGTTCCCAAGGGCTGATTGTAACTCAAGTTGGTCAATAAGTCAATATAGTCGAAATCTGGATGTTTACCTGGATACACGCTGTGGATAACAAGAGGTGGATGAATCTTCCATTAACCTAATTAACCCAAGTTGTTTGTTTGTCAGGCTGGTGGTAACTTGAGGGTCCACGGTAATGAGAAGTGGAATCTAATGTGTCATTGAAGAACTTCATATGAAGGGCCTTGAGGGTTTGTGATCTCTTCCTGATGGGGAAGTTAGAGAAGGCTTCAAAGAGGTACCCGTGCCCATGCGTGTACCCACACATCCACCACACACATGAACGTGCACATCCACATCCACACTTGTCACGCAAATGTGGACCTTGGGCCTCAGGAAACAGGCAGGGGAAACGTATGAGGGCAGCGGTACAGGTGAGACACAGAAGGAGCAACTTGGAGCCTGAGTTGGAGGATTCTGGTTAGTACAGTTGTTGGTCTGTAAATGGCTTGGTTGATTGTTTCTGGGATCCACCCTTGCCCAAACTCACTGAGAGACATTCACTGACCGGGATTTCTAGACTCCTCCACCACCATTGTCACCTCGCCAATGTTTGGTCCAAATTTCTTACAAACACAGAAACTGCCATGTCTCTCAAAAGGAGGGGTAGTAACAGAAATTGTACTGAAGCCCCAAATCCTCAATGGCCTAGCTTAATCGAATGGACATATTTCATTAAATAAATACCTCTGCCATCTGCTAGGCTACCATGAGGAGTGCACGGGAAACATATTTCTCAATTATGTTGGAGGAGATTTCTGGGCTCAGAGTCCCTGGCAAGCAGCCTTTCTTCAAGCTGTGCTCGACGGGGAGACCTGGCTCCAGCTTTCCTTGGCCCTCATGTACTTCAGTGTCTTTGCCCTGAGCCCCATCACTAATGCTGTATTACTGCGTTCCCTCTTGGCTTGGAATGAATCTGGTCCAGCACCCCAAACAGATATGGTACGTGCTGGTATAAAGTCTTTGCATTTATTATGACAACCAACATTTATTGAAGTCTTTGTTATGGTCAGGTGCTGTGCTGAGCATTTTGTATGAGTTATTTTAATCTAAACCTTACAAGTTCTCTGTGAAATAGGACCCCCCCCCCATCTATAGACAAATTCGGGTTCAGTGTGTTCAGTAACTCAGCCGAGGTCCCACAGGTGGTGCACAACGGAGCTGGGGTTTCCACACCGGAGCATATGCCCTTTCCCAGTGCGCATAAAATGAGAGTGCGCAGAGTGTGACGTGAGTGTGGCCCAGCCTCCGAGGAGCTCACTGTCTAATGAGGATGATCTGAGTCAGGACAGGTGGAGACGCAGGACAGGAAATGTGAGTACAGGTGGGGAATGGGGAAGTTCGGTGTTCGGCTGCTCCGTCCAAGCCCTGTGATGATGGTGCCCTCGAGTCAAAACATGGCTGTGGGATGGTCGCATCCTGCTCCAGAAGTGCCGACTGCAGAGCAGTGTATTGCATCTGACTACTCACAGATGTCTTCAACTCTCCAATCTGTTTGTTATTTCACCAGCTGACCATGCTGCTGCTCAGCCCTGGCTTACTCCTCTAAGAGCAGCTCAAGTTATAGGAGGACAGTTACACAGCACTGTGATTTTCTAGTTCTACAGGTTCAAGGGCACCCATCTGAGCTGCCTATCCCACTCTACTCAGTGCTCCTTCTGTCTGTCCTTAGTCTGTAATTGCTCAGAAAATATACATTTTTTTTTTTTTTAACCAACTTTAAGCACCATGTCCTAGCCTCCAATCTCAGAGCCTTGTCTTCACGGTTGGAAGGAGGTTTGGAGATGACTCCTCCTGCTCTGTGTACTTCTTATTAGTGTTGACCTTCAGCCTCCAACTCATTCAGTGCCATCTCAGTAAAATAATAAAATTTTGTGGGTTTTTTTTTTTTTGGTACTGGGAATCGAAGTCAGAACCTTGCACTTGTGAGGCTGGTGACTGCACCACTGAGCTAAATCCCTGGCCCAAAATAATAAAATTAACTATTGATGTTGCTTTAGCACATTTTATAAGACAGACAGTACTGAGGGTATATATAGGGATTAACTCATTCTGTTCTCACAGCTACCTTATGAGAAGAAAACTATTTATTTTCATTAATATAATTAATATTTTAAATTGGTAAATAAAATTATATACTTATAGTGTACAACATGATGTTTTGAAATACGTACACATTAAAGAATAGTTAAATTAAGGTAATTAATATATTCATGATCTTACTTTTTGGAGGAGTGAAACCTTAAATCTATAATCATCAGTTTGCAAGAAAACAATGTAGTCACCCTGTTATGCACTATGTCTTGAGCTTGTTCCTCTTGTCTAATTCTAACTTAATTTTGTTTCCTTTGATCAGTGTTTTCCCAATCTGATCTCTGCACCCACCAGTCCCTCATCATCACCATTCTACTCTCTGTGTCTTTGAATTTGACACTTTTAGATTCCACATATGAGATCATGTGGTATTTGTGTTTTTGTGCCTGCTTATTTCACTTAACATAAGGTGCGCCAGGTTTATAGTATTCCACTGTGCATATGTACACACTTAACCTCCACTCCCATTAGCACTGGTCCTCAGAGCTACTCATTTTGTGATGATTTCCTATCTCCATAATAATTCCACTATTATAAGTTAAAATATAATTGAGTTGATAATATGGTTGTGTTTGGTTATATAATAAAAACAGAAATCTGTCCTCAGCCTTCCACTAGTCCTTACTGGGTCCCTAAAGGAGATTTATGCAAAGGTATGGGTATAATCTGATTCTTAGCTGTAGTTTTGGACCCCCACACTGGTATAGAGCCAAACGTGAATCAAGCTGGGCTTGTGGAAGACATCTTTCTTTATTCAGGGGTGAACTTGAGTGGTACTGAAACAAGGTAGATTGAAAGACCTGCTCTATTTCTGATCCAGTGTCCAACTTCAGTTTCTGCTGTTATGAGATGGCATATACAAGGAGAAATGACCATGTGTTTGTGTGGGTGTAAAGGTCTGTAGTCACTCTCCCTAGCCAGGGAAAGAGAAGAGGGAAGACTCCCTTTCTGTGGGCTCTTAGGGGAAAGAAGCTCAGCCAGACTCCGACTCTGTGTGTGAGAGATATAAAGGGAAGAGCCACCTGTGGGAGTCACAGTGTGTCTTTTCCTGTGAGAGCTCCACTCTCTGGCCCCAGGGAGCCATTCCTCTCCTTTTGGGGAGCAGCATCTTCTACTTGACCTCCAAACTGGTGGCAGTGGTGGTGGTGGTGGTGTAATCCTTTTAAAAGTTCTTTTTTTAATGAGTGGTGGGTGTGACCTGGCTTTGTTTTCTAATTTTCCCCTAAAGCTTCAGTTTAGTTATTGTAACAAACCCTCAGTGAAGGTGAATGTGCACAGGGTAAGGGATATAAGAAGGCTGACGTGTCTGTAGTAAGGGGGCTTGTGGCTGTGGCCGTGGTGTCTGTAGGCAGGGTAGTGGTGCTGGTGTTGGACAAAGACTGGGGTGGTCCTCAGGGCAGGGAATAACCGTCTCAGTCAGAGGAGAAACTTGAGACTTGTCTGATTTTTACCCATGAGCAAAGTGGACAGTATTAGTAGAACCTACTGTTCTGGCTTACATCTAGATGTCTCCCGAAAACCTCATGTGGTCATAGGTGGGGAGTTTTGAAGGTGGCTGGGTTAGGATGTGTGAATGTGGATTAAGAGTGTGATGCTGGGATTAAGGGAGTGGATAATGGAAGCCCCACCCTAGGTTCACCTGGTACCAGCCAAAAAAGCTCTATCCTGGGTGGGATAAAAGGGAAAGGCAGGCTTGCTTGCTGCCACTGCTGCTTGCTGCCTTCTGCCTATCCTGCCACACCGTCGGCTATTTCCCCTCTGAGAAGCCCCTCTGGCGTATCACTCTGCCTAGGAGCCAGCTGACTATGGGTTAAGAGCTCTCTAAAGTGTGAGCTGAAATAAACGTTTCCTCCTTTAACTTTGTGTGTCAGGTATTTTGTGTCAGGTATGAGAAAAGTGACTAAGACACCAACCATACAAGGTTGTTATGAGGATTAAATGAAGCAGTGGGTTTAAAACGTATTTATTAGTTTCCTAGAGATACCAAAACCAAGTGCCACAAACTGGGTGCCTTAGAACAAGATGCATTTATTGGTTATAATTCTGGGTCATGCTCCTTTAGATGGTTCTGAGGAGAATTCCGTCCCCTCCCTATATGACCCCTCCCCTTCCCCCTTGTCTTTTCCTCTTCTCTTGAGCTGTTGTACTGAGCTACATCCCTAGTCCTTTTTATTTTTAATTTTAAGTCTCACAAGATTGCTAAATTGCCCCAGCTAGACTCGAAATTGCATCCTTCCTACCTCAGCCTCGCAGAGTGCTGGGATTACAGGCATGCACTACCATGTCAGTCTTAGGGAGAGAGAATCTTTGGTGCCTCTTGTAGTTTGTGGTATTCCCAGCAATCCGTGCGTTCCTTGGCTTATAGATGTCACTCTGGTTCCACACCTCTCCTCTCCCATGTGCCTTCACAGTCGCTTTCCTCTGAGTACATCTGTCCTTGTCTCCGCCTTTCTCCCTTGGAAGGGTACCAGTCATACTGGATTTGTGCCCACACCATGTTGTTTTGACTTAATTATCTTTGCAAAGGGCCTCTCCATTTCTGATTTTTAGAGCATATGCTGCCAAGGCAAGCACCCTATTTCTGATTAAGAGCATATTCTGAGACACTGTGGGTTAGGATTTCAGTGTATCCTTTTCGGTGGATAGAAGTCAACCCATAACACAGTACTTTACCCCGTCTTAGGTTCAGAGTAAGTGCTCAATAGTTTCCCTTTTCTCGCGAAGCACCCTCTCCTACCCAAGCAGGCTCTGCTGAGGAAACACACTTGATAGCTTCCAGTGAAAGCTCTCAGACTGCTGCATGACACATTCAGCTCTGGCGGCAGGCAGCCTCTGTGTTGTCAGAACATCATCAATCTTGTGACTCTCCGACGTGTCAGCCATGAGGTTCTCCAGGGCTCCTTCTCTGGGAATTCTGAAGGCGAACATCAGCCTCACATTCCAGACAGCCTGTGCTACAGCCTGGCTGGAGCCAGGGGTGAGAGGATCAGAGAGGCAGAGCTGTCAGCCCTCAGTGGCGGCCTCTCCGGTTCCCTCCTGTTCAAGAGGGGGAAACTGAGTTTTGACCCTTTGTTCGGCTCACCAAAGAAGTGTGAGGCAGAGCTGAGACTGGAATCCTGTTTTCTAGTTTCTACTCAGTGCTGTTCCAAACACAACTGTGTCCCCCGGCCAGCATCCGTATTTTCCCCACTCCAAAGATTTTCTCTTTGAATTTCTCTACCTGTTCAATGAAACAGTAGCTGCAGGCCAGTGCTGTCTCACAGAAAGACAATTCGAGCTTCACAGGAAATTCAAAAATTTCTAGAGGGCAGGTGAAAGAAGTAAAGACAGGTGAAATTAATTTCAGTAATTTATTTAACCCAGAATATCCAAAATATTACTCCGACATACCATTAATGTGTAATTGTTAATGTACTGAATCTTTGAACTGTTGTGTCCTTCACGGCACATCTTGATTTCGACTCACCGCCTCCTCAGTAACCTCCCGTGTCTGGTAGCTGCTGTGTGTGAGAATCTGGTTGTGGGCAAGCCACTTCTGCTACAGTCTGTCTGCGGGGAAATAGCAGCATACATTGATCACATCCATCTTGTGAGAAATGACTGGCTTTAAAGTTATACCCGCCCTCTCTTGAAATTTTTGATCCAAATGTCCTTTGTCCCTTACAGTTAAATGATGGTGACACACAGGTAAAAACTTTTTTTTTAAAGTGCTCTTGTTTTGACAAACTATGTAGTTGGGAGCATCACAGCCGTTTCTCATTAAAAATATAGGGGTGCGTATGCATACGTGGATATATTTTGCTGGCCCGTCATCAGTCATCTAAGACACTTTCTAATACTGATCTTCTGTAACTGGCATTAAAAGTCAAGAAGAGGGAAAGTATCTTTGTGGTTTGGGGGATTGAGAAATGAAAGCGGAAATATGAGGAGCAATCTGTTGCTGATGTCCGTTCTGACTTTGGGGCAGTGGGTGTTCCTTGGTGGAGTGGATGTGTGCAAAGCCCTTCGTAGGCCAAGACATTGCACTGGGGACTTTGTTTTATCCTGGTTTTAGGAAGAGTATTGGAGGAATCTTGGGAGTTGCCTGTTTTATATTCTGTCTGCACGTAGGCTGACTCCAGCGCCTGCTGATCACTTCCTCGGGAGTGCACCGAGGGGAGCTCAGGTCCCGGTCCTTGAAGTATTCCTAGATGGAGGGACAAATGCGTGTTCCTGGGAGCGCACCGTTGTGGTTGGAGACAGCTCATGACCTGGGCACTCCTGCACACTCTGTGCTCTGCCTCTCATCTCCTCTCTGTTCACACCTTCACCCTGTTCGCTCTCCATACATTCCTGCTGTTTCCAAAAGTTTCTATGCTTCTTCACCACTCATAATAAACTCCCCTAGCTCTTGAACTTCACTTCCTCTAGCCCAGTTATATCTCAGTAACTATCTGTGTGGTGGTCGGATTGGTGTCTGCCTCTTCTAGACTGTAAGCTCCCAGAGGGCAGGCATTGAGGTGCTCAAAGCTGTTTTCCTGGTTAAAGGCAAACCTTTAACATCAAGGTTGATGCAATAGGCCCTCAATAAATATTGGTGGAATAAGTGCAGGGATTTTCTGTATGTCTAGAGCATTTTATTTTAGAGTGGTTATTTTACACACAAAGAAAGGGATAAGGGAAATCAACTTTGTCTCCCCCCTTTTTTTAATCGAAAGGTAATGCTTGTCCTAATACTGGGTGGTATGGCATATGATCTCTTATTATTCAGAAGTTCTATATGACTCTGTGTGCTTTTCTCTGAGCATCCCTAACAGAGAAGCTGTCTGGTGAGTTTGCCATCAGCCTTGTACTAGGGATCGTGAGATGCATTCTGATGATACTCCCAGCACTCATTTGCTAAGTGATGGGACACCCACTTGAGCTTTAGCTCAATAGACTGGTCAATTGCAGGTCATATTCCAGTTGATAGTTTCAGCCTGAAATAAGTTTATAAAAATCATCTAAATGTTGGAGGGTCTGGATCATGATCTTGGGAGGATGCTTAAAAGCTGTGAGTGCTAGGAAAATCTTGTCAGAAGCTGTAGTGCTTGTAACTCTGGCTTCTGAGAAATGTAAATTTGCCAGAGGAATAAAGGTTACCTCTTTTCTGTCCAAGGTCACCAGTGAGTCACTGGCTATGCCTAGAATAGAAATTGGCTCGGGAAAAATATTTCTGACTGTTTTTGAACCTCACCCAGATATTTGTTAGATGATGGATATTTTTCTTCTTTATTAATGGATATGGATCACGGATACTGAAGGAACAGGCCCAGACTGCTGGAGAAGGAGAGTTCAGGCAAGTTAAACATTTGCAGGCACATTTGCTTGGGCTTGTTCTACCTTGGGTCAGGGGATGTGTGCTGGAGAGGAGGGACCCCAGTCTGTTATCCTGGAACTTGGGTGTCAGTTCCGTGCCAGCCACATGGGAGTCATAATGTTTCTATAGAGAGTTCTCTACAGAGCAGAAGTCCATTTGGCCACATTGACTAGATGATACAAGGCTTCCATAAGGATTGATTTAAAAGTGTTTGATAAACCTAAGTCTCTCGCAAACAGAATAGTTCCTATGACTGCTTTTGATGCCACCATGTCGAGGACAAGGATATCATATGGCTTGGATGTATCCAGTCAACGGGGAGAGCCTCTCTGCTGAGTCATTCTCTGGGAAGGAAGTCATTCACTTCTCTGAGACTCAGGGTTCGTGTCTATGAAGTGAACCATGTCAATCTTATTCTGCAGGCTCGCTGAATTTCTGTAACGATATGATAAGTAAACTGATGTCAAACACTTTGAAACATGTAGAGCTTTATTTGGCTTGCTTTCTAGTCTGTTGTCTTTCTTCTTTCTTCCTTTTTCTTCCTTTTACCTTCCCTATTGAGCATGGGGGATGTTTCAGGAGCAACTTAGCTACAGAGGAGACACAGAACACGCTTGACCCCACCATGCTTTCAAAAGAGACAGAAATGGAATTACATGAATGTAATGTTTTATAGTGTTTTATAATAACACTGACCATACATGAATATAATAATGTCATTGATATTATTAATAATGAAATAATTATTATATTATACAATATAAGTGATCATTATTAATGACAATATAATAATGACATATGAATATATGATAATATTGAGCAATACATGAATATAATAATGTTTTATAATAACATTGAGCAATTACCATGTGCAAAGCATGGTTCTGAGCACTTATGTTAACTCATTTAACCTTTCTGGCAATCCAGTAGAAGCCAAAGATGCTATTATCTTCTGATTTGAAGAAGAAGAAACTGAAGCTCAGAAAAGTTATGTAACTTGCCCAAGGATGCGGAGTTAGTATGGATCTCGGTGGTCTGGCTCCAGGGCCAGTTCTCCTAAGTGGAAAGCACACCTTGCATGGTATATACTACAGTAAAGCAAAAATGAAGGGGGAAGTCATAGCCTAGGGAAATCAGGGGAAGCTTTAGAGATGAAATGGTAAATCCGCTTTTCTAGGAGTTCTGCACCAGGGATCATAGGCATTTTCTAGGTGGTAAGAATGGGCATGGCATTGCAGGTAGATAGCCCATCTAGAACAATGCTGTGCAGGTATGAAGTAGCCTGGGGAACTGATCTGGCTCCTTCTAACATCTAAACTCATCACAAACTTCTGCAGACACTAACTTATCTTAAATTTCTGCCTTGCTTGGATTGTTCTTTTCATAGTGTCTATATGAGTTTGTTTTGTATTGCTACAACACAGCAGCTGAGGTGCGTAATTTATAAGGAAAAGTACTATGTTCCTCCTGGTTCTGGAGGCTGGGATGTCCAGTATCAAGTGTTGTGTGAGGCACTCTTGCTGTATCATAATACGGAAGAGGGCATCATGTGGTGGACAGAGCAAGTGTGCTGCGCAGGTCTCTCTTCCTTTTCTTGTAGAGCCACAGATGCCACCATGGAAACCTGACCCTCATGACTTCATCTAATAGTATCTACCTACCAAAGATGCCTCTGGATCCTGTCAACGTACGAGCTTCAGGATCAAGTTTCCAGTACATGAACGTTGGAGGGGGGACACATCCGAACCACAGCCCCGTTCTTGCTGGTCCCTGAACATGCCAGGCTGTTCTTGCCTTGGGTCTTTTGTGCTTGTTCTTTCCTCTCCTTGGATTCTTTCCGCCTGCTCTTTGATGGCTGCTCCACTTACTCAGGTTTTACCTCCTTTATGCGGCCTCCTCTAACCATTTTCTTGTGTGCTAGGATTTTAGACATGTAGAAGGCAAAGGGTAGACGTTCTTCGAGGCTTCCGTTCAGATTTTGGAGGAAGACCTGGGAGGTCAGGCAATGTGGCTCTGACCATTTGAAAATAACCCACCGTTTCCTTTCCCTTCATCTCCTTGAGAATGTTCAATGGACACCTTGATTCTGTCTCTGTTACTCTTGCTGCTTGATACCCACAACAGGGTATAGTGTACTCTGGATGGGGAGACTGAAAACAAGCAAGTGGACTAGTACACAGTGGGGAAAAGAACCAGCAGTGGTAATGCAATGATGAAAGTAACAAAGGAGCTGAAGACTACGATGCAGAGGCAGGAAGAGGGGCACAGTATGAGACAAGTGGAACCCATGTTCTGCGGGTTGATTTTTAAGGAGGTTGGAGTAGCTTATTTATTTCCAAGAGAGATTTAGATGCTAATAAGGAAGATACATAAATATGCATGTATTTTAATTCAAACTAGGCCAGAGATTGGGCAGAACACATACAATGAGATGGAGGTAGTTGAAATATTTTCCTGTAGCCCAGAGAATCTACATACATTCATGATCTCAACAGGCTTTTGGTGATTTTGTTTTCAATCACCAGAACTGTGTGCTGGGCTACACCACACAGTGGGTCACGCTCTGGCTTCTTTTCAGACTGAATAAATCTTTCTCTGTTTACTGCGAATACTTGGAATAGAGAAGATAACAAAACAGGATGCACCCGTCCCATCCCGCAGAGTCTGGTCTCCACAGTGTGATGGCTGTCTAACTTTAAATGTCACCAAATTGATTCAGGTTCATTTTTATTGCATTAACAGTAGGAATCAGTTTTTACACGAAAGATCTAGCATTTTCATCGTCAGAAGATGTCGGTGGAGGCAGGGCTCTGGGGTTGGGGGGATCTGACTTGAACTTGGCCTTGCCATATAAGCCCAGTTCTTTCTAGAAGGTCTGTTTCCTCACCAGTTAAGTGAAGCTGATTTGACGTCTGCTGTGGGCTCTAGGAGGCAGAGTGAGAGGATGTGTGATGTCGTAGATCCATGTCTCACAGAGATGGTTCCCTTTCATCCCAGTTTTTCTAGGACTGTCTGGATTTTGGCATCAAAAATCTCAGTTTCAGGAACAGTCTGGCATGGTGGGTTACCATAGACCACTTGGATGTTTAATGCACTGTGGTCGTTAATAGCAGCAATAGTATGGTATCTCGTAGTGAGATGGGATGAAGCCTAGGAGGCCTCGTTCTTTATTACCTCTCACCAGTGGTGGGGTTCTCCTACTTAGCTGGGCCACATCACTGTTCCTTCTGTCACTAATAAGTCGTTCTGACATCTTTATACTCCAGGTCCATTGACCAGAAATCATGTATCTCCTCATATTGGAATTTATAGCTTTTTGATTTAGGCTATCAGCAATGTTGGGTCTCTTCATCCCTTACATTGGCTCCAATTGAAACCACTGGATTTAGTTTTCTTATCTGTAAAATAAGGATAATTCAGTCTTCCCTGCTGGCTTCCTGGACATTTGTGAAAATCAAGTGAAACAGTAGGAGTGAATCTATAGATGAATAGAAAAGAATTTATTAAAATAAAGAATATTTTCCTTGTTAATTAGCTATAAATTCAAGGGTAGAAACAGGTTTTATATTCATGGGGTTCAACACAGTTTCTTGTCCATAGTGCCATAGGTTTTTTTGGTAAGTGAAATAATAAAGGAGTGAGTCAACACAAGTCTGTCTCCTCTGTTGTCACTTGCACGTGGCGAAGAAGAGCCCATAGGATGTGCTCCCTAAAGTCAGCTGGTGCGCACAGTTCCTGCAATTCCCGGCCTCAGCCAAGAGCAGTGTGCTTCTCCATGACCTGCCTTGTCGCAGTGTAGTCAGAGGTAAATTCTGCAGAGGATTAAAGCTGGATTAACGGCCCATGAACATTTTATTTCTCTGCTGGCTAAGCACAGTAAATATCGATGATAATGAAATGTTCTCTCTCACTGGGAGGAAAGTGAGGAGACAGCAGAGAAGGGGTAATTGACCTTTTATCTCTGAAAGAAAAAGACAGTGCCCAGTCAACACACGCACGCACGCATGCACGCACACATGCATGCACGTACACACGCATACATGCGCAGTAACACTTTTGCAGTGCTCTCAATAGATCACATATATTTAATCTTGTATGTTAAGGATACTGTGGAAGCATCTAATTGAAACCCCCATGCCTGCCCCAGGAAAACTGGGCTATGCACATGTACTTTATTTGGCTATAGAATGCCATGTAACTCTTAAGAAGTATCTATGGACTAGGAAGTACATTCGGGGTCTACATTTTGAATTTAGTTGGTACATGTATCTTTCTTGGCTCAAAGGTGCTTAAATTATTTGCTGAGAGGTGAAATCAGATTTCTACATAAAAATTGAGATGTTTGGCTTCTGTTGAAATTTCGAAATGTCTGGTGTCCTTGGGCTCACGTGGCAGCTATCGGCTGAGGTTGGGATGTGCTGTCTCTTTCAAGCATGTAAGTCTCTCCAGTTATCCATGGGCCTCCATCTCCCTTATTATTTTAGGCAAGAGCTTGGTCTTCACAAGGTCAAGTATTCTTTCTTCAATTGAGTTTATTGGTACATTTTAGGTATACATTGTGATCATATCCATCATTGGGAATTTGTCCTTGTACATGATGTATCTTGGTTCTTATTTTTTTCCCATTCCCCTGTCCTTTCTTCAGCCCTTCCTCCCCCTCCCTATGTACATAAGCTAAAAACTGTTTTGAAAGCAGATCTCATGTGAGTCCCAAAATACAAAATAGATGAAGGGGAAGTGGTGTATTTTTAAGGAACACAAGGGTCCAACCGGCCCTACAGCCCTGCTGCTTCATCAGCCTGCCCCAGGGTGGTTTCCACGGGCACCAGTATCCCCCTGGGGAGGTTCCAGGACTCACAGGGAAAAATTAAAGAGCGTTTGTGTAACGATCACAACGCCTTCTGACACGTGGAACAGAAACCCAACTGGAGCTATTGATGGGATTCTGTAACTTTGGGTCCTCAGACAGGGCTGGATGTAGGACCCCCAGTGGTCATCAGGTCATCATGGATCTCCATCTGTGCTTTGCTCTGAGCTGGTTTCATTATCAGAAGGTCTCTTTTGGTATGGGAGACAGATAGCCACCAGCCAGGTCTCAGGCTTGTCCCATTACTACAGTTAATAATACTATTTGGAATAAAACCTTCCACTTCTTCTGGTTCCAGCAGAATCTGAGATGTGACTTCATTGGACCAGTTTTTAGGAGTCTTCAACCCAGAATCAGTCACCATGGCAATGAAAAAGGAAGCTGCTCATTGGCCTGGCCCCACTGTGTGTGCCAGGACTCTTGAGCTCTGGACAGTAGGGTCAGTGTCTCATGAACCTAATGACTGAGGACTGGGTCAGGGAAAGTTCTCAGGGAAGTGATGGGAGAGAAGAAGGTGTGGACCCTGGACTGGTGTAGACAACAAGGTCTGCTCTGCGTCGATTCTGCCTAAGTTTTCTCTTGATTTATAAGAATTTGGAGGTTGAAAAGAGGAGGAGTGTGCCCAGGCCCACAAAGCTCCAGCATGGTACAGCTGAAGATGCACATGAATAACTCTTGCCCCTAATCCTGAGGTTGCTTCCTTTTTAGGACTCGCCCTTTCTTTTTATCTATTTCTCTGTGATCCTTTCTGATATACTGTGGGGGTAAGAGTAATCTTATTTGACAATAAATCAATCTCAGAAGCTTAAAATTTTAGTGATAAAAGTTGCCTAAGTGGACTTATCATTCAAATGAGAATACAGGCCAAGGGAGACTGACTCATTCAAGGTCAACTGACAATTCACGTAAGACTCCTGGAGTAGCCTCATGTCTCTTATCTCATTTGACAGTAAGGATAATCCTATGACACACTGAGCTTGGGTGGTGTTTATTTCAAGTATTTCCTCTTCAGTGAGATCATTTTATCCTTGCAACAATCCTGTAAAGTAGGAGAGGATAAAAATTATTTATAGATAAGGACACAAGTTCAGAGAGGGCAAGATACTTGCTCAAGGTCCTACAGTGATTATGGGTGGTAGGACTCATAGATTTTCTTCTATCTGACTCAGCGATTTCTGTGTAGTACATGTGAATTAAATAGTGAATTTAGTTCAAGGAACTTCTGTGTAAGAAATAATCTAAAGCAACGTGGTAGACTGACTTTTATCAATGTTTGCAAATACAATATACCTCAATTCATGAATACTTCTGTTTGCAAACACGTTCACAGACAAAAGTGTTTAGCAGATTTTTGCTGCATCTGCAAAGCCAACATCGGGTGACAAACACAACCACGGCTGTCTTCCCCACACAAACACAAATACACCCAAATTGTAAAACAAATGAAGTTTATAAACTGAAGTGCCACTGTGTTTTTGTTGTAAGTTGCATATTATGTTTGTCCCATGACAAAGACAAACAAATACAGAGATTTAAATCACAGGGATAAAATTTAAATAATAGAACTTGAAGGAAATAGTACAAACAGACAAGATAAAGTCAAGTTCAGAGAATGAAGGAATTATAGACCAAAAGGAAAGAAACTGAAGTTCAAAATTTTGTTGTCATTTGCCTCAGATCCTATTTCTGGTTGGTGACAGAGACCATGTGTATCTCCCAGCTGGATGCTGTGGCACACACCTGCAATCCAAGGACTCTGGGAGGCTGAGGCAGGAAGATCAAAAGTGTGAACAAAGCCTGGGCAAGATAGTGACTTAACAAGACCTTGTCCCTAAATAAATAAATTAATTAATTAAAAAAAAAGAAAGAGAAAGAAAGCAATAAAGAAAGAAAGAGAAGAGGAAGGAAGGAATGGAGGGAGGGAAAGAAGGAAGGAAGAAGGGAAGGAAAGGAAAGAAGGGTAGGCGGACTAGCGATATAGCTCAGGGCAAAGGCCCTGAGTGCAATCCTCAGTACTAAGGACTTTTGACTTGCTAGTTGGAAGGTAATGTGCTGGAGATACGACCCTGGATGATCTTCAGAAGGGTTCTGCAGTATTTCTGAGAGTGCGAGGAACACCAGCTACTTGCAGGATAGGGTGGGAGCTTTGGTGTCACTCACGTTTGGAAGTGAGTCACATTGTTTCAAGCTCTGACATAATGATTTTTAAAAAGATTTTCTTTCATTAAGTTTATCGGTACCTTTTAGGTGTACAATACAGTTACATTCATCATTGGGATCTTGTACCTGTACATGATGTATCTTGGTTCTTATTTTTTCTCCCTTCCCCTGGAGGGGTAGGGGAAAGAAAAGAAGGGAAGAGAAAAAATATGAGAAAAGGAAAAGAATGGAAATTAAAAGATTTTCTTCAGTTCTGATGGGAAAGTCTGTTGGATTCTAATCTGACTTTAACACTTCTTGAGCACTTGGTAGTTTCCCTCTTTAGGCAGTGTATCTGGACTGTCGGCTCAGAGCCATTGGTAGGCAAATGTGACCAGCATTTTTTTTTCCCATTAAGTTTATTGGTACATTTTAGGTATACAATACAGTTACATTCATCATTGGGATCTTGTACCGTTACATGATGTATCTTGGTTCTTATATTTTTCCCCTTCCCCTGCTCTCCCTTCACCCCCTCCACCCTTCCCTATTTGCAAAGACCTTGTTTCCATTTTTTTCCCCTCTTTTCATATTTTTTCCTTTCCCTTTTTTCCCTTCCCCTACCCCTCCCAATTCCCCTGTTCTTTTAGACCTTTTCTTCCTGTTACACAATATCAGTTATACATTTTT
>NW_004624733.1:36748114-36837286 GCF_000247695.1 Heterocephalus glaber | reverse complement strand
TTTATTTGCTATTTCTACTTCTTTGTCTGAGAAATGTCTGTTCATTTCAGATGCCCATTTTCGAATTGGGTCTTTAAATTTGGGAGGTCTGATCTTATCCCATTTGGGAGGAGGGTCCTTCCTTAGAAACCTCATTCACCTCATAGTTTGGAGTGAATACATAAGGCCAAGCTATACTGTGGCCATTGGAGGTCATCCAGAACAAGGTAGGCATACTGTCTGTTCCCATGCAGTGTAATTTTGCCATTTTATTAGCTAGGGGCTGTTCTACTGTGCATGAAGTGGTGAACAGGGTAGACAAGGAAGAGCCTGTTCTCATAGAGACAATTCACAAAAATGCAAATGAAATTAGAGTAAGTTCCATGAAGAAAATCTAATAGGATCATGCAGGAGAGAGTGCCTAGGAGAGAGTATAGATAGTGTAGTGTGTATAGATAGCATTGATATAGTACAGAGAATATGACTTTTAACCTATAGTGTAAAGCTGTAGCAAGGAGTGAGTCATACAAAATTTTAGGATAATGAAGGGCCAAAGAAGGTCAGTATATCTGCAGCCTAGGGGGCAAGTGGAAGGATAGAAGAAAATGAGAAAGAGTAAAATTGCCTAGGACATTGCAGGCTGTTTGATTTTAAGTGCATGAGAAATCATCGTTTTAAGGAGAAAAGTGACATGATTGAATATGTTATAAAAAGATCAGTAGCTCATTCTGGCTGTGCATGGACAATGAATATAGGGTTGGGTAGTAGCAAACTCGGAAAGATATACTCACAGATTGTCAGGAGCAATGCTACATAATTTTAGGGTAAAATCATTTGGTTAGCCTAGTTCTCCTGCCTACAGCCCAGCTATGGAATTCCGAAACATAATTGCTTTTTGACCTCCGGTCACAACTGAGACCTCAGTGATCCGGTGATGATGCTGTGATTCTCCAGGACAAGATTACACCAGTTGAAGACATCCTGGGAGGAATAAACATCTACTCAGTTCGTCATTGTTCTTGGACTGTTACCATCTTGTTTACCCGGATGTACTGAACACTCTGCGAGTCATTTGTTACATCTGCTTCTCCCGATGTACTGAGTACTGAATAAAAGGGGCGGTAAGCTGGGGGCTTTCGTCTTTGCCGCCCAGAGCAGCACTGATCAGACCCAAAGCTCAGCTTCTTCTCAGTCTCATTTTTCTACCTTTCCTGTAATTGGCTGTGTGCTGCCGTGGCTCGCAGGAGACTAGGACTTCCTGCAGAGGTTCTGGTAACGTCCCCTTCCCCTGTTCCCTACAACAGATTGGTCAGTAGTCTAGGTATGAGATTATGGAAGTTTGGGCCGGCGATTTAGCTCAGTGGTTTTGCCGCCTGCTGTGCAAGCTCAAGGATCCGAGTTCAATCCCCGGTACCAAAAAAAAAAAAAAAAGAGATTATAGAAGTTTAATATTAGTGTAGATGGAGAGTAGAGGAAGAATCAAAGGCATATTTTAAAGAAAATCAGTCCAATTTGCTTGCAAATTTGATACAGAAGGGTAAGGGGAAAAGAGAAAGTGTTGTGATCTTATTTTAGTGTGTGTGCTTATCTATTTCTCCTTGTAGACTTTGAGGTCAGAACCTGGTTCTTTAAACATCTCTTGTACTTAGCACAATGTTTGGTATACTGAGTGTATGTGAAATAAATGCATGCGTATTTTAAGACTATATACGTGAGGGCTGGGGATTTAGCTCAGTGGTTCCGTTGCCTGCCTTGCAAGCGCAAGGACCTGAGTTTGATCCCCGATATATATGTGAGAGCTGAATTACCTTGAAAAAGTTATCCATTGCCTACTTGAAAGTTAAGTCTGGTGTGTGTATTTGATGCACATTTTGTTGCAGCTGAGTTTTCATAACACCAGATTAGTAAGTTGGTTGAGAATAAATATATATATATATATATATATATATATATATATGTATTTTTTCTGCCTAAAAATGTGCACACACTTAAGGAAAAGAAAAACTTGTGCAATTATTTTAACACTTTTATCTATGGGGACCCTAAATGATGCTGTATATTGCAGAAACCCACTACACTGCCGGCCCTTAGAGAAAAAATTGAAAATGCATGTGCAGCAGTCTCAGTGGACATTTAGGTCAAGGTTACCCAAGCAGCAGTTCGCCATACGAATAAATGTCTGGACACCACTGGCTCCCACTTTGGGCACCTCTTGTAATTGTAGAGGCTGAAGGTAACTTGTGTTAATCTCATGGTGTCTCAGTAAATTTAGTATTAAAATATTTGCACACGTTTTTCTTTTCCTAAAGTACGGCGCTCTCCGTCCATATGAATAAATAAATAATTAACCCTCTCATAACGGATCGGTACAGACTTGAACAGTCTCACATAGTGGCAACTTAGCTTCACTAAGGTAGGTGTGTGAACGTACTCTCCCACTTGCCTTTTATCCTGTTAAAACCTGTCTCTCCCAGCGACTTAGCTTCAGGACATGAACTAGTTGTAATTGACTAAAATTGATTGCTCATTGAGAAATGAGGGCTAAGTAATAAAAACTGGCAATTTGAGGTGCAAATTCCATCACGTCAGGTTTCGTAGAAGGACTCTTCAGCCCAGGGAGCTAGACTCACATAAAAGAGACTGGTATCGATGGAGAATGATTTAAATTAAAGCTACTTTTTCCCAGCCCTTGGAAAGCTGCTGATTCATCTTCTAAACTAGGCCAGATCAAAAGCAAAGCTGAAGCAACTTTCTCAGGGATTTGGTCTGGGGGAGAAGCGAGAGCCTGGCCTTCTACATATAAATAAAATGGATTGTAGGCTATAGCATCTCACTGGGACTACAAAGACCCTACTGACTGCCAGTTGCCCTGGCAATAAGCCTGTAGTGCCCACTTCTTCCATGATTTAGAGCATCACACAGCTCTTTGAAGATGCTGCTGTTAAGGAGGAGTTTGACTAGATGATCTCCAAGTTTGTCAGTGCTGATATTTGATGGTATTTTCATTCCTGATCTCTGCATATGAGACAGCTGGGTTGGTGATCCTTCTCCAAGGTAATGCTGGACATAAGCTAATAAATCCATTCCAAATTCTTTCAGTCCCAGATACAATTTTTCTGCTGTCCATGCTTCTGAAACCACTGCATCAGACAGAGAAGAAACCTTTACTCTCTGAGATGGTGTAGCCGGCAGCACATTGCATGGAAGGGCAGCTAAATTCATTTTTCATATGTTCTTTATTTCAGTATTCATTTATAAAGCAACTTTCAAACATCTCAACTATTTAAATAGGAAAACCTGGGCTTGGTGGAAGGAGAACTACTTGGCTAAAGGCAGCTATTTGATGACAGACTTCAGAGAGATGGACTAGATGGATTAATCCGAAGCCCCTCCTGCCAGAGACTCCTGCAGTAAGTCTCTAGTCCCCGCCTGCGCGGTGGGCGACGCAGGCCTGAGAAAAAAATACACTAAGAGACAGAACTAGGAGAGAAAGCGGGGGCCAGAACCAGCAAGGCCGGTGCAACTGACAAAGGCACTGGCCAGTCTCAGGCACTGACTTTTATTGACAATTGGGGTAAAGGCGAGCTACAAGAGTGGTTTCTATGGAAACTAATGTAAACAAAGCTCCTAAAGGGCAAGACAAAGCATTCTCAAATTAGGAACAGAAGAGACAGAATGTATGGTTGTAATTAGAACACTGTCCTTTTAGTCTGAAGGTTTTAGTCGTGGGAATGGAATTTGGGTGCAAGTTGCTCGGACCTCGGTACCTAGGCTTCAGCCAGACTCCCTTCTATCAACAAACCAGTTGTGAGGTTAGCTCTTTACAGGCTGCCTTGGGCATGATCAGTATTACGGTCCTCGGCACCTTCTCAAACTTTACAGTAAGGCAAATGATTGCTTTTGTTTAATTCACTTCTTTCCTGTTGTAGCCATCTTCTTAAGCACAGAACAAGGAAGTGTCAGTGCTCCTTCAGTGAAAACCATGTTCTGGTCCCCAGTGGTGGCTGGAAATGCATCACCTTTATGGAAGTTGCTAGCCCGGGAACACGAGAGTAAGAAGAAGCAGCTGAGACTCTTGCATCTGGGACAGGCTAACAGAAATGGAGATGTATTCTGCTGGGCTGCAAAGAAGGAGCTTGCTAAGCTCAGTATCATTATACATCTAATAGCAGAAGTGTCCCTTCTCTGAGGCTTCTTAGAATACTTTCAGTCTAAATGAGAAAATTAGCCAGAATATGGAAATATAGAGACGTGGTTTTGTATCACCTACTAAAATCAGTCTAAGTGTTGCTTGCTGGGTATCCTTCGTTAACTTCATTTAATAATAGATGGAAATAATATGGAATTAGCATATAATTAAACATATAAGTACCTGTTTCTAATTTGTGTGAGGATGTTTGGAAAATAATTTTCTCTTAGGCATCTTAAGCATTTCCTCTGAATATATTAAAGTGCTAATGGTTTAATCCATTCTTCTTTTCATAAGGCATTTAAGAATAAGGATTGAACTTGTGACTTAAGTTAAACTAAAGTAAAAATGACCCTGTTTCACTAATTACCATCTATGTAGTCCTAGGAAATTTTATTGTTAGTTTGAAGCCTCGGTTTTCTCAAAGGTAGAATGGGAATAATAGTGACAATTTCGTGGATCATTGTAGCCTTAAATCAAATGATACTTCTCAGGTTCATGCAGTATCTCTTGCACAGGTATGTTATGATGCCAGTAATGCCGGTAATCTGGTAGCACAGTTATGTTTAAAATTCTAATATCAGATATTTCAAATTTTCGTTGTCCATTCCAAAACTATTACAAATTTTATAGTCAACAGAAGATGACAAAAGCTACGTAAACAAAGGGTACCATCATTGTAAATATCAGTGACTATGTGTCTTATCAAATTTAGCAGAGCCAAATCTGAGCTTTGTAAGGGACAAATTGGATACTTATTAGCAACAGTGCCTTCGCGAATTCTCAGTTATGTAAAACCACTCACCTGAAAGGACGCGAGTCCTTCATTGATACGTTATGTCGTTTTCACATATGCTTCCTTCCAAAGCTCTGTCTCAGTGTAATCCGTGTCTCAGCCAGGCTGAAAGACGGTCACGCTTTCACTCTGTTGACTTGCCAAAGGGAATTATTTATTTGGCACCAGTAATATGCCTGTGTTCTACGGCGCTTGGTGATAATAAGAGCTTGGGTTTATTCCGTGCCTTTTCTCTAAGGAACTGAGCGGACATTCAGATACAAAGGAAAGGAGACGCTGCGGCATTATCCCTCCGAATTTACCGTTTGGGGATGATGGTAATCTTGAGATGCACATGGAAGAAAATGCCCATGGGATGGAGAGGAAGGAGAACAGAGGCAGAGAAACAAATGATACAACGGAGAAGCAGGGAAAAGACAAAAAATGAGAGTTCTAATTTGACTACTGTGGGGAGGCAAAAGGCACCTTCACGTGGTGGTAATAGGTATTCGGTATCGTCAAAAATATGCAAAAGTATGTCATTCTTATTTCCTGTGGAAGTCAGATCTTCTAGATTTCAAATGTACCCACAGCTGGGTTCGTGTAACTTTCCCTCTTTTCTCAACTTGGTCTGAGTTAGACCACCAATTCTCAGATTCTAGAATTCATCTCAGAAAGAACGTTTGAACTCAGATGACCTCCAGAGTACTTTATAGTAATCTCTGGTAATAAAGTCGCTCAGCATTTCGGATGGGATGATCAGTCTTGTCACCTTCCAAAACAGTAATCCTTTTGTCAAATAAGCGGGATAGCTAGTTGTCCACCTTGCTTATGGGAAGCTCACTACCCCTCGGTATAAACCATGGCAGTGTCGAGAAGTGATGGCAGTACACAAGGCATTCCTTACACTGACCTGAAGCGTGTTCATTTTCCTCCAATGGATAGTATTATGGGAAAATTTAGCTATTATTCCATATGCTATGTACATAATTTTTAAGCATCACGATAATTTCACTGATAGATATTACTATCCCTATTTCCTTACGTAGGAGAAAATAAGGCTCAAGGGAGGTAAGTGGCCCTTCCAAACTCACGTGGCTTGTGCTAGAGCCTTACTCAAAGCTGTGTCTGACTCTGTAACCTATTCTCATTCCACTTCTTAATTGAGGGCATCACCTTCCTTTGTTCTATCAAAATCCCACTTGCTTCTAATGTTACTTTAATTCTCAGTTCTTTATAAAAATCTTTCTGACCTCTCATCCTGGGGTGCTCCAGTTTCTATTATGAGACATTGGAGCGATCGTTAAGTCTTAGGACTGTTAACTGCAAAAGGTCGTGCACCATGAAAATTCTCCTACTGTAAACTTAAACTTTCTCTAAATGTTATTTGATTATTTAGAAACGTAGAATGTTAGAAGTAGAGGGAACAGAACAGGGAATAAATGATAATAGTTGGTCGTTACTGAATACTTATTATGAGCTATGTATTGCTCTAATTCAGTGGTGGCAAACCTATGGCACACGTGCCGCAGGGGGCTGTTTGTATCATTGAGAGCTCTAAAAGGTTCGCCATCACTGCTCTCAGTGATTTATTCATTTGATCCAAACAAAGAATGGCTCATATGAAGTCTGCACATATCTTTTGCACATTTTACAAATGAGAAAATAGAAATACAAAGAAATTAGTTATTTCTCTTACGTCAAAAGCGATAGCTTTACATCTACTTAAATCTGCAAGGTTTTGAGATGGAAAGTTTTTTTTTCTTTTAAATGACAAACTTTCTTGGCAGCAAAAGCTGATCTGACCTGGACTAATTTTGTGGTGATGCCTGTCCTGGCTTGACATCAGAATATTTATAATTGTTTACCTCACCCAATGTTAATGTTCGTATATTTGCTGCAGAAATATTTATGTGTTTAATTATTGAGCATTCCTCCAGACCTTGTAGTTGTGCTGTATAATATTTGCATATTGCTTTCCTACTCTGCCTCCCAACTACTAGTCCAGATTCTGAACTGGGAAATACATCTGTGCCTGCAGCCTTTTGTGGACAGGGCTGAGAGCCGTGGTCAGTATTGAGTCAACATTTAAGGGAGGTTTTTAGATACCAGAGCCTAGATTCAACAACTACACTGACATTCTGACATTTTCATTTAAATTATGAGAAAAAGCGAAAAAGCCTGGGAGAAGCGATGACTTGACTGATAACATAGATGGTAGAAGGTGTGTTTTTTATATTTTAGCTTTGCAGTGATGCCTCGGTTCATGAACTTAATTTGTTCCATGATTCTGAGATCATAGCTCTATAGCCACAGCCCCACACCCACCTGTATTGGGGATTGAACCCAGGAGCACCCCATTACTGTGTTCCCACCCCAGCCCTGTTTATTTTATTTAAAAATTTTGAGACAGGGCTTCACTATGTTCCTCAGGCTGGCCTCAGACTTGCGATCCTCCTGCCTCAGCCCCCCCCCCCGCCCCCCAATAGTCGGGTCTGTCAAACCTGCATAATCACCTCTGACCTGGCTCCACCCTCTCCTGGCTCTGTGGTTACGCACCACCTCTCCAAGCATAAGCGCGATAAAGACAGTGTGAAGGAGACTGCCCAGAGTCTTATTTATAAAACGTGGCACAGAGCACAACGAAAGCAAATGATGTTCTTTTCTTCGTAATGAAGTTTTGGGGACTGAGTCTAACCTAACCAGCTTCGATGTTCTTTTCGCTTGCTCTCTTACGGCTTTGGCGGAAACCTCTGTGTCTCACCTTTTCGCTGCAGGGCGCAGGTCAGGCCCTGCTGAGAGCTCTGTGCTTTGGTGCCTGCAGTCATTCTGACCCTAATTTGGTGAGGCCAATGTGGGGGTGAAAATGATTAATCTTCCCTTCTAAAAGAAGTGACGCTTGGAGTCGGATGTGAGAGACCCCATTTCCAGGATGTAGGTGGGGAGAATCCTCCCAGGTGAGGCCTTCTCAGGTATTTCACAGAGAATGAATGCTTAGCCATTACTGAGTTCCATCACTATGCAGTTATTTTTTAAAGAAATGAAGTTTACGCAAGGTATTCTTTCCTTGTCTTTTAAGGAAGGCACATAAGCATTTATTTATACTGAATATCAGCCCAACTAGTGCACTTTTGGTTTTACATCAGGATATTCTAGATATAAATGAAAGGTTTCAGCTGGCAGGCTCCTTCCATTAGAGCCGTGGGGAGGGAGGGGTGCAGCTCGGTGGGAGAGCACCTGCCTGATGTGCACAGGTCTTGGATTCGTCCCCAGCCCTGAAAAAAAATCAGAGAAGTTCTTAGTTCCACCCCTAAGTGGTTCTAGGTTCATTAGCTCTGCTAGAATCTGGGCATTCATCCTTTGTCTCCTCAGGTGGCTTGACATGCAAGTAGGCTCCAGACCATTTTGGTAAGTCACATGCTGGTCTAGGAAGAGAAGCTCAGTCATTATTTAGCTATAAGTCTTTGGCCAGCTCTGTTGTTTTTCATTTGCAAAATGGGAGGTTACTTAGCCTATGTCGAAGGGTTTTTTCCTAGTTTTATGGTTTTAGTTCTGAACACAGCATTTGCAAGATGTGGTCTTTGACTGCTGTCTAGAAAGACAGACATTTAAAAAACTATTTCACCAAGATAAGCATGTTCTGTAACACAAGACAGAACCAACTGGTTAACTGACTCCAACATCTAGAGCAGCAAGGGAGGGAGGCCTGTTTTTTCCAGTTTATTATTATTATGGTAGAAAGAAATGTAGCATGAGTTCTCTCCTCATACGTTTTAAGTGAACCTTTCGGTATTGTTAACTAAAAGCAGAGTGTTGTGCAGCAGATCCCCAGGACTTTTCCAACTTTTATGATTGAAATATTATAAGTACGGAGCAGTCGCTCCTCCCTCCCCTCCCTGGCCTCCGGAACTCACCACTTTGCTTTCTGCTTCCATGAGTTTGACTGCTTTAGATAATTCATGTTAGAAGAGTTGTGCACTGCTTGTTCTTCCACGACCGGCTTATTTCACTTAGTCCTGTATCCTCAAAGTTCAACTATGTGGTAGCACAGGGCAGGATTTCCTTCTTTATGTGGCCGAATAATGTACCACGGAATGTATATAACACATTTCTATTATTTATTCCTCCATCGATGGCCATTTGAGTTTCTTATACCTCGGGTATTATGAATAATGCCGTAATTAATACGGGAGTGCAAGTATCTTTTTGAGATTCTGCTTTCAATTCTCTTGGCTAAATATTGAGAACAAGGATTGCTGGATCACATGGAAGTTCCATTTTTATTATTGTGAAGACCCCCATACCATTTTTCTTAGTGGCTACATAGTTTTATAGCCCTACTAACAGGGTAGGAGTGTTTCAGCATTTTTACATTTTTACTGTCATTTGCTTTAGGTTTGGCTATGTTTTAAATTATGGTCATCATTTATTGTATGTTGTATCTCATCATGGTTTTTATCCTCATTTCCTTGAGGACTGGTGATGTAGGACACTTTTTATTATCCCATTGGCCCTTTTTATGTCTTCTTTGGGGAAATGTCTATTCAAGTCCTTTGATCATATTTAAAATTTTTTTTGCTACTGAGTTTTAGGAGTTCCTTATATATTTTGAAGATTAATTCCTCGTCAGATGTATGGTTTGTTCTCACTGCATAAGTTGCCTCTCAGAGACCCCTGGTTTTAAAGCAAGAAAAACTTACATTCTTTTGTTCCTCTTTTCCTAACACCTTGTAGATAGTAGTTGAGTCTTTAACCATCTTTTTGGTTCATTCTTCATATCTGCTGAAAGGGGTAATAACATCACCCTTAACAAATTCTGTGCCTTGTGACCACTAAACATATTTATTAATATAAATAAAATTTATTAGCATATTTATTAATATTAGTATTTATTAAAATATTCTACAACAGACCATTCTCTTATTGTTTTACTTTCCATTATCACAATTCAGTTCATGTAAAAGATGGGTTTATAGAAAGCCAGCTTTTCTTAAATTTTTCTATAATAAGAGTCACAGAAAGTCTTTATTGTAATCCCTACTAGATGATGGGGAAAGTATCTTTATGTGACTTTTGGAATGCCTGACCATCTATTTTTCCAACTAGTAATCTACCCACTCAGTTAAGAATAATTAAATTATGATGATTGTAGTCATTATCATAGTGACATGCATATTTGCATAGTGCTTTACAGTTTACTTGGCGTGTATTGTCCCAGTCCAGAGAGACTGGTTTTCCCTATTACATGGCTCCTTGCTGAAGGTGTCCACTTAAACTTTTAGCTGTCTTCTTGCTAATAAGAGGCAGAGATGGCTGTTTTCCATATCTCCTTGTCTCTTTAACACATTTATCACCAAAATTTATATCTTCAAGTTAATACCACTTCAGTTAGAGGAAATGGTTTTATCTCCATTTTATTGAGGTGGTACCCAAGGTCCAGGAAAAGTCCATGTTTTGGCTAAGAATAAACAGAAAATTGACTGCAAGCCTTCACCTCAGGTCTGAGCTTCCTCACTGAGCCCCTTTCTCTAGATTCCAAGCCCCTGGACTCCTGGGGACCTCAGTAGCCTCACCCATCTAAGCATCTCCGTTTGCCTCATCCCAGAGTGGCACCATTGCTGGTTCCTTGCCCCCTCCTCTTCTGCAGTGCCTTGGATGAAACAAAATCCTTGTCACTCTTTTCTGTATCCTAACCCCATTCTGTCACTCCTGCCTGCACGCTGGTGAAATATGCTTTTGGCTGGGGGAAGCGAACGTGCAAACCTCCAACCCAAAGATGGTCCTGACCTTGGAGTGATGCTCTTGACCAGCTTCTGGAAAGAGAAATGGTTTTCTGGTGAGCCCTGACTCCCAGGGGACTCTGTGTTGAGAAGCTCATCCTGTTTTCTATGCCAGTTCCCCTAAATTCCTTTCTGAATAGGCGCTCTGTGAGTACACGGTAGTTGTATGTACTCACAGGTGTAGCCATCATAGTGTAGTAAACGTACAGGAATCACAGCACAGTGCAGATATGCTGTAGTTCGCGAGCACTGCTTCACCATTTTGCAAACAGGTAAACCGAGGCCTGCTCAGTTTGAAGAAACTTGCTCAGAAGCATGTGCATATGATGCAGTGGAGAGACAGCTCCCAACTCCAGAAGCCCTTGCCTGACTCAGCACAGAAATGTAGAACTGTCAAACATTTTTCTTTCTGCCTTTAATTTTTTGTCTGTATTTGACACATAATTGCACAGATTTTGGGAGTGCACTAGGGTGATTAATTTTATTTCCACACTAGGTAATGAGCTACTTAGGGCATTTAGCACTCCGGCTCCTTATCATTTAGGTTGGAAGCCTTTTGGATTCCTTTCTTCTTTTCTTCATGAACTAGAGACTAGGTTGTTGTAAACTAGAGTCACCCTACTGTGCTGTAGGACACTAGGGTTTGTATGTGGCTGTATTTTCCACAACAGCTTGTAAGCAGACATTTCCATTTTGTTTATTGCCTTTTCTTCCACTGGACTGGGAACTTGTGGAGAGGAACTAGTCTGTCCTGTTTGTAGAGAGCATCCTTGGTGTTTCGCTTGATGCCTGCCACACCGAATTCCGTTTTTGTGGTCAGAATGAACAAATAAATGAATATATTAATGATAAATGAATAAACTAGGCAGGAATAGAACCTGAACTTTGGGATTCCAGTGAAGTAGTCCTTCCTTCCTTGAAGCAAGCTGTCCCTCCATATTTTATATTTTGTAACATGTTCTATATTTAATGATGGCATGGATGCATTTTTCATTCATTTTGTGTGCAAAGGCAAAAGGTCCTTTGTCTTTTAAGATGAGAAATACAGAGTGATTTAAAATTATACAGTATATTCAGGACTGGAGCAAGACCCAGTGTTGGTCTGGAGCTGGCTAGTGCCTCTGGCAGTGCTGCTGGCTGACCCAGGACCGGAGTTGTGTCCAAGGTTGATTTTTTACTATAGTTCCTTAAATTCCCCACCCCTGTCTCCACTCCAACCCACCCCTCCTCAACCCAGTTAGACTCTTAGTCAGTTTTACAGGTGAAGGGCAGGTAGGACTGATACACACAGACGGTGCTTGCCCACCCTCTCAGCCCCTGGAGGATGCCTGGATATCAGAGCTGATGTTTCCCCACTTGCTTGAGTCAACTGAGTCCTCTTTAGCTTACATGGTCAATTCTTCTCCCTTCCTTCTACCCTCATTCTCGGATGTTTGTGATCAAAGACAATCCCAGAACCTTGTAGTCCTGTTTTTCTGTTTTGGACTCTAAGTTCCTGGACTGGGAATGGCAGGATCGTTCTGCTCCATTGTTCAGTCTAGGTGGACTTCCTGGAGTAGCAGGCCTTAAAGGAATCGCTTACGTCTGTGAGGGACTGTCTCATCATCGATCAAACTTCATTTCCTTGCCTGGATGAGGGCCAGTACATTCCTCTCTGGCTGCTTCTTGTCTCCAGATAATTTGGCAGCACTCATTCATACTGCAGAGGGCACTATCTTAAGTGTTATAATATAAAAATTGGTCAATATCAGTCTAACACAATGCTCTGTTTCTGACCTAAATTTTCTTCTTCCGGTTAGAGAAGTAACAGATCCAGAAGGGATCTAAGACTTGAGCCTCCTTGCTATACTGAAGAGAAAATGGGCTCAGAAAGAAAAAAGTCTTTCCAAGTTCCCTGTAGCTAGTTCCTCTCTTTTTATCCCAACTTTGGAGTTTTGAAATCTGCCATGAACGTTACAGAAAGACATTTGGAAAGGTAGAGCAGAATTCCCCGGGGAGCTTTCTAGTATATTCTATTTCTTTTGGTCTATAGTCCAACCCAGAAAGATGTACTTTAAGCCCTTTCTGCCTAATGATTTTGTTGTAGATTTTCTGACTGGTAAAACAGGTACAACCAGGCAAAGCAATGGTTATTGTGGTTGCTCTGGATGATTAAAGAAGAGACAGAGAAAGGGAGGGTGAAGAGGATGATGGTATTGATGGTGGATGCAGAGGAGGATGAATTAATGTACATCTAAGGCACAGTTCTTGATTGCAAGCAACAGAAACCTGTGCAGGATGTCTGTATGTTGGCTATGACAGCAAAACAAAACACCACAGGTTGGGCAGCTAATATAACACAAATTTATTTTTTTAACTCTGGAGGATGGAAGTCAAGATCAAAGTGTTGGTAGAGTGGATTTCACTCTGAGGATTCATTCGTTGGCTTACAGGTGACACCTTCTCACTATGTCTTTACTTGGTATAACGTGTGTGTGTGTGTGTGTGTGTGTGTGTGTGTGTGCATTCCTGGTACCTGTATGTGTCCAGATTTTCTCTTATAAGAACAACAATCAGTTTGGATTAAGATCCGCAGCAACGAACTCATTTTAACTTCTTTCATGTCTTTAAAGACCTTATCGCCAAGTATGGTCACATTCTGAGTTATTGGGGTTCAGGATTTTAGTATATAAACTTTGGGGGATGTCAGTCAGCCCATAACACTGCCCTCTGCTGCCATGCTGCACAGGGGGTTCACAGACCGGGGTTATTCATGGAAGAAAATCGAAGTGGTTGACCCGGAGAGGATGAAGAAGGTGATGTAAGGGATGGCAGAGCAGTCTAGCTTGGTAACTTCAAGATTTTTATAGTTTTCATTTTTCCTCCCTCTAGTCATGGGAACACTTTTAGCCCCTTTGTGTTTCCATGAAATAAAACAGAGTTAAGTGTAAGCCTTTTGTCCAAAATTCAGAAAAATCAGCTGCACAAATATAAGTTGAAGACATGTAGAGAATATTAAGAACAGAGTATCTAAACAGAATTAAGTCCCTGTTATTACTTTTTGATGGAGATGCAGATAAATAGAATACTGATGGAAGAAAGCAACCAAACATTTAAAAAGTATGATATAATAATAGACACTTAAATGTAGCAACTATGCACAAGGCATTTTTCCAAGTGTTTTATGGATATCAACTTATTTAACCCTTATGGCAGCCCTGTGAGGTAATCACCGTTAACATGTTCGTTGTCTGGATGATGAAAGTGGTCAAAAGAGGTTTATAAAAATTTCTCAAGATCATTCAGCCAGTAGATAGCAGAGCAGGGTATGGAACCCAGCCTGACTCTAGAGCTTTGTATTACCCTGAGCAGTTGAGAAAACTGGAGACTTCCGCAGAATGGTCAGTTTTCCAGATATGTTTTGAGTTACCGTATAGAAAATGTCATGTCTATTCTGTGTGGAGCATCAAAATAGATCTGGAATCAGTGGCTGCAGAGACATATCATGGACAAGCGGTTTAGGAAGAACTTTGACCTAGTTTGGCAAGAGATTGGGCTGCTATGGCAGACATGGCTGGTTGCCTCTACCTAATGACCATTTTCCATTCTCTGATTCAACAAGTGTTCTTTGTTCATAGTGCTTTGGTCTCAAGTCCAAGGCCAGACTGACAGGTGGACAAGGCTGATTGTGTTCATCCTGTGCCTGTCCCATGAGTGATTGTTTGGGGAATGGGCGTGCAATCCTGTTTTGACCTATGAAATACAAGGGAACTTTTTCTGGCGCTTGGGGAAGGCTTTCCACCTTGATTCAGTGGGGGAGGGGGGCACACGAGGAGACTGCCTTTCATGTCCAGTGCTTTTTCATCTTGCCTCTGACAATATGACATGAGAAAAAGATACTTGAACCAAAGAGGAAAACCATCATTTTCTAGTAAGATGGGAAAAACTGATCCTTGGTCACTATCTTGAGCCCTGAATCAACCCTGTTGCTACCTTGCTCCAGACTTACTGAGTGGGAAGTTAAACATTTGTCTGCCTAAATGTGCCAGTGCTGTGGTGTAAGTCATCTCGAGAGAACTGCCTCGGAGGCCGTGAGCTCAGTGTCATTGGAGAAGGACAGGGAGAGCCTGGAGGCCCGCTTATAGGAATAGTGTACCAAGGACTCATGCCTTTCCAAGAGGACAGCTAAGGTCACTTCTGGTCCCATATTTTATGATTGTCTTTGTGTCCTAACGGACCCCAGCACGTCGCTGGGTGACTCTGCGTCTGTATGTATTAAGTCAGGCTGAGCCACAGCCGCTACTTTCTGTGAGTCACCTGTAGCGTCAGGCTGTGGAAAAGGGCAGAGGCTGTGATGTCACAGCTCCTCCAATGACACAGCATCAGGGGACAGCCAGAAATAGATGTGTGGAAGCCCTTGTCGCTGGCGCTCGCTTCTGCTCTGAAATAGCTCTGTTTCTCTCGTCTCAGACACCAGGCTGCTGGAGATTCAGAGAACCAAAATAGACCGGATGTCTAGTCACCCTTCTAGAATCCCCCATCTGCTCTGACAAAGTCCTGGGGACTCCCAAGGTGAAACTCATTCAGCAGAACGTGAAGAAAGTGACGGGCTTAGCTGGGCTTGGAATCCTAGTCATAAGGCACGATTCACGAAAGAAGGCCTGGGGAGAAGGTCTCAGGCAGCTTTGTCCTCAACCTATTTCTGGGGTCTGAGGTTAGAAAGTGTTGGAGACTGTGGTCTATCTCATCCCTGACTTCTGGTGTTTCGGGCTGTTGGTGTCTGCTGAATGTGGCAGGCAAAACTTTCGAACCATTTCAGCCATCTGATAGGAGGCAAAGAAGCTAGAGACCTCTGGGAATTCTGTTTGCAAACAAGTTTTATATAAATTGATAATCATAACAACAGCTAATGTTTGTTGGGAGTTTAGGGGATCGGTAGGTAGTACCTACAGTTTCCCAGAAGCCCAAACCAATTAAGAGGTAGATGTAAGAATCAGAAAAATGGATATCAAAATGTCACATCCAAATATTAAAACAAAACCCCTAAACTTGCTGGAAGATAAGTTAAGTAGAACTCTTGAAGACACTGGCATAGGAAAGGACTTTATGAACAAATCCTCAGTAGCATGGGATTAGCACAAAGAATCAACAACTGGGATCTCGTTAAAAAGCTTCTGCACTGCAAAGAAACCACAAACAGAGCTAAGAGACAACCTACAATGTGGGAAAAAATTTCTACCAGCTGTTCCTCAGGCAAAGGACTGCTATGTAGAATATATAAAGAAATTTAAAAAATCAGAACCCCTAAATATAAAGATCCAATTCAAAAATGGGGATCTGAAATGAACAGACATTTCTCAGACAAAGAAGTAAAAGCAGCAAATAAACAAATGAAAAAATGTCAACAGCAGAGGTCATTCAAGAGATGCAAATGAAAACCACACTGAGATTCCACCTCACCCCAGAAAGAATGGCTGCGATCTAGAAATCAACCAATAACAAATGCTGGTGGGGCTGTGGGGAGAAAGGAACCCTTCTCCATTGCTGGTGGGAGTGCAGACGGGTGCAACTATTGTGGAAATCAGTATGGAGATACCTCAAAGAACTAAGATTACAGGTCCCCGTTTGATCCAACTATTCCTCTGCTTGGTATCTTCCCAAAAGAATTAAAAGAATCATACCACAGTGATATATGTCCACCCATGCTTATAGCGGCACAGTTTGTAATAGCTAAAGCTTGGAAACAGCCCATTTGCCCATCAACTGGAGACTGGATAAAGAAGGTATTTGTTGTTGTTATTTTTTTATAAAATGGAGTACTACTTAGCCATGAAGAATGAGAAACTAGAGTCATTTATAGCTAAGTGGATGCACATTGAGGTGATACTCTTAAGTGAAATAAATAGGACACACATGTGTAAATACTGAATAGTTTCCCTGGTGTGAGAAACTAAAAGTGTAAATAAGTATCAAAATGTATAATTGATAGTGTGAAATAGGAAGAAAAGGTCTAAAGGAATAGGGGAAGTGGGAGGGGTAGGGGAAAGGAAAGAAGGGAAAGTAAAAAAATACAAGAAAAGGAAAAAGTGGAAACAAAGTCTTTGTAAATAGGGAGGGGTGGAAAGGAGGGCAGGGGAAGGGGGGAAAAATAAGAACCAGGATGCATCATGTACAGGTACAAGATCCCAGCGATGAATGTCATCATATTGTATACCTAAACTGTACCAATAAACTTAATGAAAAAAGTGTCAGATCCAGTACCGATTAATGGTAGGTTGGAAGATTTGGCTTAGGAATGAGGTGATAGTAGATGCTTCAATTCTGTACTCCTGAGAAGAACAATTTCAGTCCTGCTCTGTGGAGCCTAATGTCTGGCTGCAAGGCAGTGCCAAGGTACCTTTCCAAATGCACGCTGTGGTAAGTTAAGTACCATGGAGTGTGAGCGAGTGTAGGAAGAGAGGCCAGGAATAATGGCATAGCTGGAACACGGTGGAAATGTGAAGAGTCTTTTCCATGGTCATATTGACTGAGCCCTTCCTTTTTGCCAGCTGCCGTGGGAAGTGTGTTCACATTATCCAATGTAATTCTCTTTTCCAACTTGTGAGGAAAGTACTAGTTTATTGTCATCTTGCTGATGAGGAACCCGAGACCCAGAAAGACTCGGAATTTCCCTAAATTGACACAGCCAGTACGTGATAAGATGGGATCCAGGATGAGGTTTGTATGGAGCCCAAGCCTAACTCAGAAGCACCTTGCTGCAGAATCGATGGAGATGAGGGGAATGGGGGTTTGGATCAGAAGACTTGGGTTCTAGCTAAGGCTTTGCCTTTCTTAACTCCTGCCATTAGCACATCCTTGCCTGCAAAATGGGGAAAGCTCAAGAAGTTCCTGTGAGGGTCAGGTGAGATCGTGGGCAGCAGTGCTTTGTAGTAGGAGTGGAAGAGTCCTCAGATTCTCAGTGAAGCCATCCAACTTCTTAACCCCCCATACCTCATTTTTACCTACTGTAAATTTAAACCAGGGCACTGGTGGTGGTGGTGGTGGAAAATAATATGAACATTTTGGAGAACAGTAAGGAGGCTTCTCAGCTCAACACAGATAAATCACATGAACCAGCTCTCCCTCTTCCTGGTGTATATGCAAAGGAAGTGAAATACTTGTGCACATCAGTAAATACTTGTGCCTCCGTGTGTGGTATGACGCAATTCACAATAGCTCAGACTTGGAATTGGCCTAACTGCCCATCAGTGCATGAATGGGTGCAGCAAATATGAGGTATATACGTATTGGAGGACTATCAGCCATAAAAGAAAATAAAATCCTGTCATCTGCAGCAAAATGGATGGAAATCGTGAAAGAAGTCAGCTACAAAAAGGCAAATATTTCACGTTCTCTCTCACACGTGGAACAAACAAAGAAACAAAGTCAAACTGAAAGTAAAGTAGTGGAGGGGTGAGGATGGAGGAAGAGTGGTTGGATATGTGTGCATGTATAGACATACTGCAGTGAATCTCATTGATTTGTATAATTGATATGTGTTAATAAAATGAAAGCATTAGCCCTTTCCCTGCTACCCTCTCAGAGGTGTCATGATGCTTACAAGGCCTAAGATTAAAGAACATGTTTTCTTCATCTAATATACAGATAGAAGAAGGTGGTAAGACCTTGCTCAACTTCTGATCTGTTTGGGGCTAGTGATTGTTTTTGAGATAACATTGTTTTCTGGTCTCTCAAATGATCTGAAAAACTTCAAGGGTGATACATTTAGCTTTGCATCCCAGCAATATTATTGTTTAAAATACACTTTCAAGTCTTGAAAAGAAAATAAGAGTTCCCGTCAGAAGCATGAACACGTATCAGCTTTGTATTCATCCTTAGAGGCTAAGGGGAAGAAAATAAAAACATCGTGCATGCATCTGGGGTAACTGTGAGTCTGTGACTGTTGTGAATATTGTAGGCATGCTAATTTAATCTTTCTAGGAATCCTGTGAGCAGGCATATTGTTATCTCTGTTTTTAGGTGGCCCTGGGTGAGCAGAAGCCCAGCGAGGTTGTGGTACTTGTCTAGGATCTCACGGCATATACGCGCCAGAAGCCAAGTCATTTAGTTTCAGAACCTATTATTGTAACCAGTAGAGCAGAAGTTTGAATTTTTTTTTTTTAGAATTTTGAATTGTTTTGAGACAAGGTCTCGCTACACAGTTCAAAGTGACTTTGAACTCACTCTGTAGCCCAGGCTGGCCTCGAACTTGTGGCGATTCTCTTGCCTCAGCCTCCCAAGTGCTGGGATTACAGGCTTGAGCCACCACGCTGGGCAGAGCAGCATTTTATATCACATGGTCCCTTCCTTCAAACACCTTGCAGAACAGTGAGCAGAGGAGGTGGAGAGAGACGTACACAGGTGATAGTTGACTGAGAAAACAAGGTAAGACACTGAAGTGCATTGAATTGTGTGTCACATGCTGTCCGGACCTCAGCTTGAGAAGAATTTTAAAGTGAGATGGTGGGAGTGATGTGGGAGAGCTGGTTTGTGACCTGGGCCTTTGGCGGCAGCAGGGTTTGAACAGGGGAAGAACAATGGCCCACGTGGTGGTTGTCCTATCTGACTGGGACTCAGTACTTGAAGATGCAGCATTGGCCAGAAAATAGCACTACGTGAAGAAAAGTGACAGCTCGAGGATAAACACGGGGTGGTGACGATCTGCTGAGCCTGCCTCCGTTAAATGCAGATACTACTGTCTATTTTGCCTTCTTTGCAAAGCGAAGGTCATTTTGTGAATCATAAGATATACAAGGGGGTAGTAGTTTTAAAAGGCCATTTATGTTTTTAACTTTCGTCTTCCCAGTTGTAGGGCTTTGTTTTAGATGGCTGGGGGAGTCTATTGCCTAGAGGAAGGATGAGGAATTTAGGAATTCCAGAGGGGGAGAAGACCAGAAAGAGCATCCACACACAAGCAGGCTGCAGTCTTTCCTTCCCTCAGCTCCCTGGTTAGCATGTCAGGGCTTTATCTGACTCAGCTGGGTCTCCTCAGCAAGGCCTGTCCCTTTCAGTGTTGGAGGGCAGCGGAAAACCAACGGAGAGAAAAGACAGCAGAACAGAATAAAGCAGCGTGGTCCTAATTTTCTCATCCTTGGGTTGGCTTTGCCAGGGGAAGCGGGAGGCCCATTAGACGAAGCAGGACAGCAGTGAGTGGAGTTCCTCCTTCCCCACCCTCAGGGGGCGCAAGCTGAACCTGCTGGTGTTGTGTGGCATAGGCCCGACACTGATGGTACCTGGGACTGTGTTTGGGGATCTTGCAGAGTGAGTTGCAGGGGTTGGGCAGACTCTGGCCAAACCTTAGAGAGGGACGTGGTGCCCACAGTGGGCAAGGTGAAGGCCAGGTACTCCAGGGTCAGCCAGGCTCTGTTCTCTGGGTGAGGCAAGAGAATGAGAGATAGTAGATGTCTCATCAGCTTCTGTCTCTGCCGTGGTGGCTAGAGGCTAAGTGGCTTCTAGGTGGAGCTGGGATGGGATCCCAGAGCAGAGCAGGCACGATGCCTGCCCTGTGCTGCATGCTGCCATGAGCTCAGCTGCACCATACCTTCCCCCTTTACCCTTTCCTTCGATCTAGACCCCATCTTGATGAAGAAGCAGAAGGAATTTATCTGAAAATTAAAAAAAGAAATTCATTCAAGGAAGACTGATGCAACCTAAAAGGACCATTTAGACAATAAGAACAGACTAACTTTAAATGAGATTGGTCATTTAATTCATTTCTCTACCACTCGGGTGAGTGTTAGAGATGAGTTTAGACGGGTGAAATATTTCATTTTCTCTCTTCATTGAAATTGAAGTGTGAACAAAATCGTGTGATCTAAGTACGTATAACGTCAAAAAATTCTGACTGAAGATAACCCGCGTAAATAATAAATTTTTAAAATATTTAAGTGACATTAACCTTTGACTGTAGGAGATAATATCTGTAAAAGTTCCTGGCATGTACTAGGTGCTCTGTGAAGATTAATAGTTTTCATGTTGTTTGAGGTCAATGTCAAGAAAGACGCGTATGTTCCTGGGGTTACAGCTCTTGGTCTTGGGTGTAGACTGAATGTGGGGCCCTGGTACCCTGCAGGGCATCCTGCGTCTCCTCCACCTGATTGTGTAAGGACATGTGGACCATAGCAGGTATTCTCAGGGCCTGCCCTGCGTCAGAATCATCAGTGGATGCTGATTTAAAACGACTAATCGTTTCTCCTCGGTTTCCTCTTCTGATGATGGTTCAGTATTTCTGGGGAGATGTCAAGGCATCTTTTGAAAACCACTAAAAACTTGTTCAAATGGCGTTGCAAATACCAAGGGGCGCTTTGGTACATCTTCAGTTATATCTTTTCTTTGATTGTTGTTGATTCTTACAGGCACACATATGGATAAACTAGAGAAAGTCAGAGCTGATTGTTGTTTTGGTTTCTTGTCCGTACAAAGTGTTGTATCTACCCAGCTCAACATCTGTCAATTGCCTTAATTCCAAAACAAAACAAAAGTGAGGAATGACGAAGTTTTCCTTGGGCCAGGCCAAAGGAAATGTCATTTTCCCCTCACCATGGCAGGACGTGGTCCTCAGGCCAAGAGCAAACATTAAGTGTGAAGAAAAACCCTTACTCGACATAGAGTCATTTTCTTGTTTTACTCTCCTTGTCATCCTTGTTTTGAATCCCAGAGGTACACTGCTCTTGTCGACTGTGAAACAAAGGATTTTTACTGCAGCATAACATAAACTGCAAAGCAGAAAATGTGTGTGGTAGAATTCCCATTGGAAAATCCTCATTATTTGGGCTCCTATTGCCTTTATCCTACTCTGCTTCCACTATCAGGATACCATCGCCTTCCTGTGGCCTCCCCAGCACTCTGAGTCATTGTTTTCTGTTGGTCACCTGACCAAACAGTGCCCTGGTTGGACATGGCAAGTGGCCACTGTGCAGAACACAGTTGTTCCAGTGGACTATGGCTGATTAGCATAGGAATCTCCATAAGCCTTTCTATTCTAATTTTTACGTTAGCAGTCTGGCCCTTCGGAGGTCATGCTCACCTAGTTAAGGCTCTTGGAGAAAATCCTGTCTTTCCAGCTCATTGTGTTTGCATTAAAATATATTGTCCTTCAGCTGACACGCTAACCAGCAACTTTGTGTGAAACTTGAACTACAGGGCCTCATTCGTTATTTAAGTTGGAATCCGAGGAGCTCAGCGAAAATACATGGCAGGCGCCGAGACTTTAGGGTTCTTAGAGCTCTGGCTTTCTGCACTTCACTCTGGGCATAGCGAAAGGGTTTTGATGAAGCAATGACTGCAAAGCTAAGGAAGCTCCCTGCTGGAGTTCTTTCACTCCTGTGTCCTGCACAGGCAATGTGGCATTGTGAGAGTGTGCATGCCTGGTGGAGACCCATGCTTTCTACATGCAAATCTTAGGGATTTGGACAGGCGACTGCATGTGTCCATATAAGGTGGGTGTCATAATAAAACCTAACATGCCTCAATATGTTACCACGCAACTTAAATGAGATCATTTCTACAGAATGCTGTGTTTCATTTGCTCAGTCTATTATTACTAAATATTAATGCTATGTATACTCAATCAATGTTAACCGTCTTAATAGCAGCAAACCTACTGACTGGTTAATCCTTCATGAGACTCACTCGTATGATTTTTTAAGAAATTGTTTGCTGAGAGATATCCAGGTGCTAGAAAAACATCAGTAAAAGAGAAGGGATGATTTCTACCTCTATAAAGATCATTCTCCAGAGAAATAGCCTGGAAGTTAATGAGTTACTCATCGTAGTAGATTCAAGAACAGGGTGTGAGATCATTTTGCAGTGATATCATAAATTTGTTTTTATTGATTGAGAGGTTGTAAACTCTTTAGAAAAATGCCTGCAACTATCTACTAAGCATGTACTAGTTTTATTGTGAGAGTACCTATTATTAATGATGTTTCCACGTGTATTATCTTGCTTAAACCCCATGACAACCTTTTGAGAAAGGTATTGTTATTTCCTCTTACTGATGAGAAAATCAATGCTCAAAGAGGTTAATGACTTCTCCCATGTCACATAACTTACATGCAACAGAGGCAGAATTAAAAGCATCTGTATTGGCTCCATTGCAACTCCTGTTTGCTTGAGCTGACTTGTGTTAGCCTGTGTTTCCCAAAGCACTTGGGAGAAGTGGTTCTTGCCAAGTGGTTTGTGATGGGCAGTGAGCTTCTTAAGGTCCTTGGCCATAACATGTCCTTGTAAGGCAGGAGGTCACTCCTCTGGGTCCCCAGGTATTTTCTGAGGTCATGCTATACCAAGGCATGACCTTGGGACCCTGTGTGCTGCATTCATTGGCTCCACATAAGACTTCATCTAATTCTTCATCAAGAAAGCATCTAACTTAAAAATACTATTATAGAAAAAAGAAATCTATACTTTTTCTTCACAATCTTTAAATAAAATTAGACTCAACTGGAAGAACCCATGAGCATCATGTAAGCCAACTCCTGCATTTTGTGTTTGAGGCCTAAACCAAGGGAAAGAACATAGATCACCAGAGTTCATTTGGTCAGGCGCTGTACAGCATGGTGGCCAGAAGTGGGGGCCTGGAGTGGGCACCCTGGAGTCCCACTTTAGTTCTTCCCAGCTGTGTGACTATGAACAAGTTTCTTAACATCTCTGTGCCTCAGTTACCTCCCCTGTACACTGGTGGACTAACAGCACTTACCTGCTGGATGTGATAAAGATTAAATCAGTACTTCTGGGTAAGGTACTCAGCACAGGGGCTGGTACAGAATCCACTATGTCATATGTTTGCTATTCCTGTCATTGTTATTGACAACACTGGGATTTGAATCTAGAATGCTCACTCCGCCTCTAGTGCTGTTTTCATTTCTCTAAGTCCTCTTCCATGTAGCTCCTTGGGTCTAGCTGGGCTTCATCCTGATTTAGTCGGTCCCTCCCACCTACTCTCTTGTTTCTGCAGTACGTATACAATGCATCTGAACATCACCTTCACGTATTAAGATCAAAGGGCTCTGAGGTGACATCGCTCTGGCTTTGATTCAGCCTTAGCACATACAGGCAACTGGGTCTTTCTGTGTCTCTGTTTCTTCATTTGTTACCGTACCTGCCGTGTTAGAGTTGCTGATGGGATAGGGTGAGCAACTACTCCTAGGAGCACCATGGAGAATTTCTGACCCTTGTTGGATATTTCATACATGGCAGCACAGTATTGTCATTACTCTTGTTGCAGCTCCCTTTGGAAATTTACCGGTCGGGGGATATGTTCTTCTTGTAGGTTTTCTGAGTGGGTTGAGCATTCGTGAAAGGAATGCCAGGCACTGCAAGAACAGAAGAACTGAGTATGGTGCCAGTGTGACACTCAGCTGAGTCAGACTTACATTCCGTAAACACTGGCCCTTGGATCACATGAATCGTAGTCCTGTGGGGGTACATTATAATATAGATTCCCAGGCCCCCATATCTGTTGAATCTGAAGACCCAAGGCAGCACATTTCAGGAATATATACTTCAAAGCTCTCGGGTCTATCTTATATGCTGCTAGATTTGGGAACCACATAATTAGGCAGCCAAATAAAGGGGGTGACTTAAAGCGTGCCAAAGGATCTTCTGATTTGTTGTCCTCGTGACCTTCATTCATCCACCTGCCATCTGTCCACCAACCAAATATATTAGTGCCCGGTGTTTGTCTCCTGATCTGCTGCTGCTGCTGTTGGTGGTGCAGAAATGAAAGATCAGTGCTTTCAGAGAGCTGGAAGTCCAAGAGAACGGGGAAGTGAAGGGTAAATAGCATGCAAAGGGAGGTGGAGGTTCAAGTTATTTCAGCTTGTAATGGAAGAATCTGGAGAGGTTTCCTTATGCCCAATGATGTCACCTCCTCTTGGGATCCTTCTTTGATCACATTTCTCTTTCCTCTGACTATTTGCATTAGATACCAATCCTACGGGTGTGCTTAGCTTTCTGGACTTAGGTTTTACACAATCCATTAGAGTCGTGTGTTCACTTATGTTTTACTTTCCAGCCAAGAGCTTGGTGAAAAAGCAAGGTTGTGTCTAAACCATCACCTTCCCCCCACGTCCTCGCTGGGGGTCCAGCTCTGATGGGCAGCAAGTGCCCAGTGAACACGCATAAGTTGGGCTGTCCAGTTGGGCATGTAAAGTATACAGCAGTGGGAACAAGTTTGGAGCTTTCCTATCAAGAAATATCTTCTTATTCTTGGCCTCTGTTGTTCCCAGGACTCATTTTTTGATTTCTAGGAACAAGAACTCAGTGTATCATACAGCTAACAGGTTGGGGGATACAATATTTCTTTTTTTTTTTTCGGACCGGGGATCAAACTCGGGACCTTGCGTGTGTGAGACAGGCTATGGAACCACTGAGCTAAATCCCCGGCCCAGATACAATATTTCATGTTTCATCTTCAGTATATCCTGAGGGGCAGGAGGGGTCCCAAGTGGGTAGCCCAGGGACCCCACTTTACAGAAGAGTTTTATAGGGTGAAACCCACATGGGAACAATGTGGGCCACAGCCATGATCATCCAATAAGGTTACAAGTACGGTCACTTAGGTAACGGTGGTCCAATTGGGAGACACGTCATGTAACAAGCATGGATGGAAAGAACAAGGATTCTCCTAGGAAGTGGTGGGTCCAGAGGTCTCTGGTCACCCACCGGGGTGGCTGATGTCTATCTAGACTTCATTAGGCCCAGTGTCTGTTCTTTGAGGAAGTTTGCAGGTCTGCTCATCTTGTTTTTATCTTGAAGCCTGGTTTTCAGCCAATGTGACTCCAGTGCAGCTGTGGTGTGTTTCACCTTTGTCCTGACCCCCTTGAGGACCTAGCCCTCTCTGACTGCCTATAGCAGCTCTTCTCTCTAGAATAATTGTGTAGCTTGATTTCATAGCGTTCTTTGAATGTTTTCAAGCTGTCTTCTTTTTGAGCAAGAAATATAGGTGTATAATACAAGGTTTCCATATAAAACAAATATCCTTGAGATAAGTCTAAGTGGACATAAAGGAAAAAGTCTTCGTTAAAAAGTAGCTCAGGGTACCCACCTAGCAAGAATCATCAGGCGAAGGAAGTGATAAGTTTGGAAAATCCTGAACCAGGGTGACTGCCACTGGGACTGCACACAGGAGATGCATGCAAGGGATGTTGCAGAGGGAGCAGAATAAGCTTAATAACATCACAGGTTTCCCAGAAGTCCGTTAAACCAAACCGTTGCGAAGTATCAATTACCTGCCTGACGTAGCGGCAGGAGCCAGAGATGCGGAGATGAAAAACTCAAATGTCTTCGAGAGTATTTATAATCTAGAGCGTGGGAGAAACGTAACAGATGACCTGACACATTGTGTGTGACTAGGGTATGTTACCTAGTTAGTCCATGGGCTCTAGGTGCCTACGGAAGGCTTAGGCTGAGAAGTGGAAGAATCCCCAGCAATTTTCCAGGAAATTCACAGAGGAAGCCTCTGGAAGGATGAATGGAAGTTGCCCTGGGGAGAAGAGCGGGCCCGGATGTGAGCAAAGGCCTGGAGAGTGTGAAATTCCTTTTGGGAAAGTTCCTTCTTACTGAAGCCTGATGTTTGAGACAGGAAATGAGGCTGGTAAGTTGGGGACAGCCAGGAGTAGAAGCTTTGTTTCCAAGCTAGGCGGCTAGGAATGTACATTGTTATGGATGGTAGGGGGTCACTGACAGCTCTGAGACCTGGAGGAAGACAGAGCTGCTTTGGGGTTTGGAGGCCGGGGTGGGTGGGCAAGTTTTTCAAAAAGATATCACATCTCATCTAGTATAATCGACCCATATAAATGCACATACACCCGTACATACATATTCAACATATGCACGTTTGTATTTATATTTGTAAGATATATGTTTGTATTAATTGCTTGTGCAAAAATCCCTGCCAGGTAGTTTTTAGCATCTGTTTGCAAACACCTCCAGTGGCTGGGGAGGTCATTATGCTACCAATGAGCCTGTTAGAGTCCTGTTTGTAACCTGATGAAAAAGATAGACTGGAGGGATCCAGAACTGAAAATGGGGAGTATGGCAGTGACCCAGGTGGAGGACAGCAGAGCCGAAATGAGCTGGGAGAGTCTGGAAGTAATGATAATGATTCCTCGGTGCTGCAAAACTGTGAATCCTGTGAAATGTGCATTGCAAAGTGGTTGTGTTCATATTGGAGGCCAACCTTACTGCATAAACAACCACACAAATATCTTTTTTCCCTTTAATTGGACAAAGCAATGCTGACACCCAGTGGCTGGTTCAGATTACCCACAGTTCCCAGAGACAGGATCCCAAGGGAAGTGAACAGCAGCTCGCTGGACCCTGGCAGTCAGAGCAACCAGGATCCTTAGCTAAAAGGGCAAGTCTAAATTCAGCTGGAAATGGCCAGCCATGTGATGTGTTTGGCGCCATATAAAGAATAATTCCCAGGGAATTTAATGTAGACAAAAGAGCTAAATTAAACTTTGCAAGCAAGAGCAGCTTTGCCTCAAAGCCAGCCCCTTCCCAAGCAGAGGCAAAAGCAATTACTCTTTGAGTTCCCCGGAGAGCTCCTATCCAAAGCACCAATAAGAAAACGGAGGATTTAGAGGTCGGTTTCTCAGTAGAATGAGTGCCCTACATATGTGACTATGTCACAAGAAGGCAGGGTCCCTGCATTGGATGGAAGCCACTCAACCTTCATTTGGATAGAGTCAGGCTGTGTTAGAACAAAAAGGAACTTGACACATCAGGTGGGAAAACAGGTCCACGGAGGGGAAATGAGTTTCCCAGGGTTTGGGGGCAAACTAAAGGCAGAGAAGAAACCTCAGTGCTTTCTGTCTGACCATGCTTCAAAGCTGGAGCTCCAACAGCCATCTTGGACTATGGGACGAGGGCTTTTCGAAAGATGGTGGAGCAGAAAGATGGAAGGAGTCTAGGTCATAAACAAAAGGCTTCCATACTCCTCTGGAATGTAGGCCTTCTGACTGTTGGTTTTTCCATTAAGCTTATTGGTACATTTTGGGTATACAATATGATGACATTCATCATTGGGAATTAGTACCTTTACATGATGTATCTTGGTTCTTATTTTTTCCCCATTCCCCTGCCCTCCCTTCAACCCTTCCCTCCTTTCTATTTACAAAGACTTTGTTTCCATTTTTTTCCTTTTCTCATATTTTTTCCTTTCCCTTCTTTCCTTTCCCCTACCCCTCTCACTTCCTCCTTCCCTTTAGATCCTTTCTTCCTGTTTCACATTGTCTATTATACATTTTGATCCTTATTTACACTTTCAGTTTCTCACACCTGAGAAACTATTCAGTATTTACACATGTGTCCTCTTTATTTCACTTAAGAGTATGGCCTCAATATGCATCCATTTAGCTATAAATGACTCTAGTTTCCTGTTCTTTATGGCTGAGAAGTACTCCATTTTATAAAAAATACCCCACATCTTCTTTATCCAGTCTCCAGTTGATGGAGATTTGGGCTGTTTCCAAGCTTTAGCTATTACACACTGTGCCGCTATGAACATGGGTGCACATATATCACTGTGGTATGATGCTTTTAATTCTTTTTTTTTTTGGTACTGGGGATTGAACTTGGGTCCTTGTGCTTTCTAGACAGGTGGTGTAACCACTGAGCTAAATCCCCGGCCTCCTATTCTTTTAATTCTTTTGGGAAGATAGCAAGCAGAGGAATAGCTGGGTCAAATGGGACCTGTAATCCTAGTTGTTTGAGGTATCTCCATATTGATTTTCACAGTGGTTGCACCAGTCTGCACTCCCACCAACAGTGGAGAAGGGTTCCTTTCTCCCCACACCCCTGCCAGCATGTGTTATTGGTTGATCTCTTGATAGCAGCCATTCTTTCTGGGGTGAGGTGGAATCTCAGTGTTGTTTTCATCTGCATCTCTTGAATGACCTGTGATGTTGAACATTTTTTCATATATTTATTTACTACTTTTACTACTTTGAGAAATGTCTGTTCATTTTAGATGCCCATTTTGGAATTGGGTCTTTAAATTTGGGGATTTTGATTTTTTAAAGTTCTTTATATATTCTAGATAGTATTCCCTTGTCTGAGGAACAGCTGGTAAAATTTTTTTCTCACATTGTAGGCTGTCTCTTAGCTCTGTTGGTGGTTTCTCTTCTAGTGCAGAAGCTTTTTAGTTAGACGAGATCCCAGTTGCTGATTCTTTGTGCTAGTTCATGGACAACTGAGGTTTTGTTCAAAAAGTCTTCTCCTATGCCAGTGTCTTCTAGAGTTCTACCTAATCTATCTTCCAGCCAGTTTAGTGTTTCTGTTTTAATATTTAGATCTTTGATCCATTTGATTTTAGTTTAGTGCATGGTGAAAGATATTGGGTCTAGTTTTAATCTGTGGCAGGTTGAAATCCAGTTTTTCTAGCATCATTTATTTTTTCTTTTTCTTTTCAGTACTGGGATTGAACTCTCGGGACCTTGCACTTTCGAGGCAGGAGGTGGAACCTCTGAGCTAAATCCCCGACCCTTCTAGCACCACTTATTAAAGAGGCTATCTTTCCTCCAGTGAGGGTGGTTGGCTCCTTTGTCAAAGATGAGGTGGCTGAGTGTGTCTGGAGTTGTGTCTGCATTTTCTGATCTGTTCCACTGGTCCTTAGGTCTGGTTCTTTGCCAGTACCATGCTGTTTTTATCACAGTGGCTTTGTAGTATAGTTTCATGTTGGGAATTGTGATACCCCCTGCCATGTCTCTGTTGCCTAGAATTGCTTTTGCTACTCTAGTTCTCTTCTGGTTCCAAATGAATTTTTGGATTGTTTTCTCTAGTTCTGTGAAATATACTGTTGGGATTTCAATCAGGATTGCATTGAATCTGTATAGCAGTTTTGGAAGTATTAAGGCTTCTGATTCGTATCGACTCCCGACCATGCCCGAGATTTCAATTACCACTTCTATGGTGTTGACACCTATCTTCTCTCTACCTGCTAGCATTATTAGAATGTCAAAAAGAATGTTCAGATCCAAAGTCAGGGTGTTCTTTCCACAAGTTTGGCTCCGCTGTGCTCCCTTTCTTGGTAAACTGCACCAGCGTCTGTTGCACAAACCGGAAATAAAGGAGATAGCCTCGACTCTTTCCTATCCTCGTATCTAAAACATCACGAGTCTGGAATTCATGACGTCCTAGATATCCCTCACAAAAATTTACTTCTTCAGATCCTTCCAGCCACTCCTTCCCTTTCCTGCTTTATTTTTTGCTGTAGCATTCCTCACTATCTGAAACATTTACTTTGTTTATTGCCTTTTTTCTTCCCATCAGAATATCTGCTTCCCCACCTGCCCTAGTTTACACCCCCCTTGTCCTTTCATCAGACACACCCTATTATACTACACTGTTATTTTCTAGAGGGCTCTTAGCAGCAGCAGAAATGATGTTTGTCTTTGAGAGTAGGAACCTGGTCTGTCTTGTACATTGTTGTTGGCTAATGTAGCGAGAAAAGATCTGGTTTGCTTTCTGGTTTGCTACTTTGCTGCCAGCACCTGGCAGGTCCCCCATTCAGATAGGTGCTTAGTGAATACTTGCTGATGAATGACTGTGAACACAGTTACTTTCTACTGTCCAAGTGGAGGTGAGCAATTCCTGGCCTAGCATGCCCAGGGTTAGCAGTTATTTCCTAAAAACCAACTGCCCATGCCTAGGTATTTTTGTAGCCTCTAGTGGTAAAGGCAACGCTGCATATATGCCAAGGACTCAACAAGGGAGCCTGGGTTCTGATGAAGGAAAAGATTATTTGCCTCAAACCTGCCTTCTGAAAAGGCAGATAGGGTACTAGGGATGCTGCCTCGGGTTAGCCTGCCCTGCCCCTTTTATTATCTGCCTCTATCTTTTCCTTAGGATAACTGTCCCCAATGGCAATAGTTGGCTACTTATGCATGTCCTGGTTTACCTCGCCCTTGAGTGAGTCCACTGATTTATTTTCAATAAATAAATAACCTGTTCTTTTCGAGGTACTGTATGAGAAATAGCAAGAAGGTCTCTCTGTCTCTTCTGCCCGTCTCTGACTCCCACACTGACAGCCAGAATACCTCTTCCCTCTCCCCTCCTTTTCCTGTTCTGTTTGCCTTTCTTTCTTCTTCCATTGGTGTAGCGCAATAAAACGTATTTTTACTCCCTAAGGACCCAGCATCAGAGTTGCTGGCCAGTGGGAGCCTTCCTGTGTGATTGTCTAGGGGGCTGTGACATCTTTTGTCATGTAACTCCCAGCACTTTTAAGGCTTTAGAGATTTCGGCAAATGGAGAAAGAACAGGAAGGTGCAGGCATGGAGGCTTTTGTATGTGAAGTATATGATCTGTTTAAAATGTAAATTGCACTTCTTTCACCCTGCCTAAAATGTTCAGTAGTTTCCATTTTGCCTTGAAATAAAATCCAAACTCCCTGACCTTTGGGGCCCTACCTGATTGGACCTTGTGTGCTTGTTTGATCTCATTTCCCACAGATTTTCCCTCCTCCTTATTCTCTCACACACGGGGCTTTCTATTGCTGTTGTCCTTAACCGTTAAGCTCTGACCTGCCCTGGAGGTGTCTGTGATGTCACCTGCCTGGGTGCCCCCAGCTTATCATGCCTGGCTTCTCCCCATGTGGCAGACTCCGCCCAGAAAGATCCAGCCTATGCTACAGCCTTTCCCTATGTAATATTCCCTAACCCCTTCTTCAGAAGTACTCTATTATATTACATTGTCCTATTTTCTTAGCTTTCTGCAAAGCTCTTAGCCATATATGAAATTATATGTCTTTCTGTATAAGCCTGAGGATCTCTCTCGTATGTAATTGTCAACCCTGTATTCCAGAAGACTGTCAAGTGTGTCTCATTGCTTAGTACAGGCCTACTGAGTATTCATCCTATGCCCAATACTCTCTTAAGTATTTCACAGGCATTGTTAACTCGTTTTATTCTCACGTCCCTTCTGTAAGTCCCTGCTCTTACGATCTCTGCTTTATAGAAGGAACTGAGGCCCAGAAAAGTTAAGTGACACAGTTAATACGTGGAGAACCTGGATTTCCCAGTCCAGAGTCTAGGATCATGACCTGTCCTACCCTGGATCAGAATCCTAGTTCGCAGCAGAATTGGGGGTCATCTGCTCATCTTGCCATCACCAGGCGTGCAGACGTGCTCTGTGACGTCCCTTCAAGGGTTCTTAACTTCTGGAACACTCTGGCAGCAGAGAAGCCACTTTCTCCCGAGTGGAGTGAGCCCCTTCTGTGCCATTCCCCCCTTTTATTGAGATAGAATGTGTGCCTCCCCACAGCTTCTCCCCTCAGGCTCAATTCCTACCTATTGGGCCCTCAAATGGGACCAACCTCTTGTGCCACCAGCAGGGATAGGGATCGTCCAGCCCTCCTCTCCTCGCAGCTGTGTGGGAATCTCCTTGCTGTGGTTTGTCTTCCTTTGTCTGCCAGGAAATGCAAAGCCTTAGCTCAGGCAATATGCAGGGGAATCCGTTCTTTGCACTTCTATTGGGGAGCTGTGGGACAGACATGAATTAGTGGGGTTTCTAAGCCCATCCCATCTGACTTCCCTGAATCTCATCTCCAAGATGGGATGGTAACAAAAACCCATCGGGCACCAAAGTGTTTCCTTCCTGGGGCTGCAGGAGCTGTTATCTGGCGCTCCTTGGATGATGCTATTAGCATTACTTACAGCTCCCATTCCTCCCTCACAGCCGGAAATCACAAGCATGGGAAAGGCTGATAAAGAAACTGGCTTATATATGCCTTTCTCTCAGTGCTGATATGCTTCTCCCTCGTGGGTTTCTTGCAGAATAATGGAATCCTGAGATGAGGAGAGAAGTTGTATCATTCGGTTAGGGAGTATGGAGGTCCACTGTGATGAACTATCTGGGAGTTACTGACTCAGGGCTGGAGCTGGGCAGCATTTATGGACAAAATAAAACATTTCCTCCTCTTTTCTTGAGGGAACTTGGTATAGGGGAGACTGGCCACTCTACGCACAATTAACAGCTCTGTTTATTGCTGTGTGACTCCAGCAAGCTCCTTTACTTCTCTGAGTTTACTCAAATGGGGAAATAGTTGCTATGAGGCTTAATTATCCTTGGGTGTGTTGTGTGCCATTGGTCACCAGTTTTCTTTTATTTTTCCAAGGTCCATATTCATGAAATTTCTGTTCTAGGCATTAGCTAAACCTGCTGGTTAAGTGAGGTGATACCACAGAGGGCAGAATAATTTCTAGAATGACAGGTGCATACGCCTAGTGCTTTAAAGTTTTGCAGGAAGCTTTCCCATGTTCTGTTTCATTTAATCTCTGCAACAACCGTGTGAGCTAAGGGTTATTATCTCATTTCTTCATGTGAGGAAGCCAGGATTCAGGGAGGTTATTTAACCTGCTCAGCGTCACCGAGTTGGCGAGAGACTCATCCCTGCTGTGGCCCAGAACACCCAGGTCCTGACCTCACCTTGAACCCAGGTCTTCTGACTTTAAACTTGGTTCCAGCTTTCCAGTGCTGAACACATAGTCCTTGGCTGGATTTGTAGAAAATAACAGTGTGTTACCATCTCAGTATCTTTCAGAGTAGCTGCTGGAACACAAAAGGCACCAAATAAGCCTATGTAGAATTGGAAAAAAAAGTTTTAAGCAGCTATGGATAATAAGTGAATCTCCTAGGAATAGAGCTTAATAGTCCAAGTGTACTTAATAAAGCAGCTGATAAATGAGCCCCATTCACCTACCCCGGATCTTGCAAGAGGATATTCCTGCCCCCATTTATTAACTCATTTGTGTTGTAATATTGGAAGCTTACCATGAGAACAGTTAAGAAAAAGAAATGACTCATTTAGAGAATCTGTGTTTTTATAAATAAAGGTAGAGAAATGCTGGGAGCACCTGACATTGTTTAGGTGAGTGGCATTTGGTAATGGGAGGATTTATGTTGGGATCATTTTCTGATCCCAGCTATATGGGTCTTTATGGATCTCCCACCTGTGTGTATCCACCCCTGACTCTAAGGCAACCCTCCATCCTTGTATTAGTCGGCTTTTGTGTTGTTGGATAAAATACCTGATATCCACAACCTAAAGCGGGAGAGATTTAATTGGCTCACATTTTAAGGGGATTTAGTCCATAGTGGACTGGCTCCAAGGCAGAAGCATCATGGTAGAAGGGTGTGGTCCAGCAGAGTTGTTTAGTTGATGGCAGCCTGGAAGCAAAAGAAGAGGCCAAGGATCATACGTAGTACTGAAAGTCACACCTCCGTGACACACCCAGACACACAGCTAGTGTGCTCACCAATCTCCTGGGTGGTTTCTGGCTGGCTAATCAGGTTGACACAGTAAGCTTAACTATCACATTCCCCTACTAGTGAGGCCAGCAGTAGTGACAACAGACTTCCAGCCACACCTTTAGTTTATTACTTTTCTTGGCTTCTCTTTTTGACCTTTCTGTACCTTACAGGCACCCTTACCTGGCCTCACCTCTGCATCTCCTGACCCCTCATGGCCTTGTCCTCAGGCCTTACCCTTCGCTCTTCTTCCCCAGTTCTGACTTCTGACTTCCCTTGTCAGTTTTGGTGCACTATGCTTTTTAATTTTTTCCTTGATCCACTGAAAAACACTAACCCTCATTTGGGTAATTACTTCTAATTAGCCTCATTTCTTCAAAAAGAAATCATGCAGCAATTCTCTTCTTCATTCCTATTTATGTATGCCTTTGTTCGATCAACCAATGTATATTGATTGACACCTATTTGTCAGGCACATGAGTGCTAGAATCCCAGGGACTGAGTCATGGTCCTTACCCAGTGGAGCCTAGTGTGTAGAAGGAAATGTAGCATGGTGGTTAAGAGCGTGTGTGTGGACCTGTAATATAATATGGCTGTGCTTGTTAGATCCATAACCTGAGGTGTGTTGGTCAAGATACTTAACCTCTCTGTACTTATTACTTTATTTGTAAAATGAGATATTACTTTGTAGAAGTACTGTTTTATATTCTGTGTCCCCCCTCTCCCCCCTGAATGGGGGATTGAACTCAGGACCTTGTGTTTACCAGGCAGGTGGTGGCACCACTGAGCTACAACCCCAGCCCAATAATCTATGTTAGATAGATGTTTAATACCATGCCCAGTAATACTACACAGGAGGAGGAGTGAGGAGCAGATTAGTAAAAAGAATTAGAATATTGTGTTCACAGTGCTATCGCAGGCAAAGGATAGGACGCCCTTATTCCCACAGCAGACGAGTCCTTGAAGGAAGTGAGATTCCAGCCCAGTCTTTAGGGCGAGTGTGAGTTAGCCATGCTAAGGAAGCGGGGCTTTCCAGGTGGAGGAAACGTGCACAGTCCTGGGAGGGGCTCGGTGTGGCTATAGGAAAACTCGGAGAATGAGTAGTGAGAGACGAGAGCCGCGTCTTGCTTCGTCTTCTTTCCTTCTGCGCCGTGCAGGCTGTGACTGCATCTCCTTACCCTACTTTTCCTCTTTACGCAGCTGTGATTTGCTAGGGGCAAGGATGCCTGAGAGAAAGTTGCTTTCCCTTGGTGACTTACTTACAGAATTGCTGATGCAGGTACCCCATGGAAAACCTGGAGCCATATTCTATTTAGAGACATTCTAGCCTTACGCAGCAGATCCAGCAGCTATGGCTTGTCTTGTTAGTTATTAAGGGGACATTTGCGTGGAATTAAATGGCTTCCGCACCTTGTTTCCAAGGCAGATGTTTCCATGATTGGATGTTTACCCGGCAGTGAGCAGGTTGGGGAAGTGAGCAGAAGGTCACCGAGATACCTTTGTACGAGATGTCTGGTCGGGGGACACTCATTGATCATTTCTATTCTAGTGTACCACAGAGAACCGTGAAGATTCCCATCTTAGTCCTCCGGGATGATAAGCTATCAGGAACATCTGGGCCTCGCGAGAAGCGAGTGATAGTGAGGGATGTGACAGTGGGAGAGCGTTGCAAAGTGTTAAAATCTGGCCCCCTAGTCGGTGTCATCAGCGTGTGGCACCTCTGGCACCGCTCCCCTCTTGCTCCCCTGGCAGACATTACTAGCTGATGGCGGTTCTCTTCTTTTGAGCCCAGATACGGACTCAGAATTTGTCTGATGGGTGTTGAGATTCACTGCTGAGTGCAAGAGTTGGTACTCATCCTGAAGCACTGTGTAACTTCTGCCACTGCCTCTATTTTAATATACAGGGATGGGCCAGGGATTTGGCTCAGTGGCACCACGCCTGCCTCGCAAGCGCAAGGTCCTGAGTTCGATCCCTGGTACCAAAAAAAAAAAATACAGGGAAAGTCAGATCCGTCAAAGTGAAGGATGAGATAACCAAGAGAAACCTGCACATTAATGGCAGGCGAGAGTCTTCTGTGAGAGTCTTGTGCTGCTTACCCAACTCTCTTAATGAATTATTTTCTTTTTACAAGCATCACAAAACCCAGAGATTCATTTTTCCAAAATATACTGTTACCATGCCCCCAATGTGCTCAGCATTCTCCAAAAAGTCAAGTCTAAATATCTCAGTAAAACATTCTATATTTTCTACATCCTGGGTCCAACTCAGTTGCAACAGATTCTTGCACCATTGTTTATAGCTTCTGCATTCAACTCGTCTGCATTTATCGTCCAAAGCTTGGGCCTTTCACCTTCTCTGCTCCTGGCTGATATTAATCGTAGTGATCTTCCATGAACATCTTTAATATTTATGGTTCAAGCCACATCTCTTACTGGAGTTTTAGAGATTTTGATGGTGGAAGTGTAATATTTGGTCAATATTGTATCTGTCTGTCTGTCTGTCTCTCTCTCTCTCTTTCCCTCTCCTTCCTTCCCTCCCCCCTTATGTTCTTTCAGTAGGTCAGTATCTTATTAGTTAATTCATTGAGTTAATTAATTAAGTGGACATTTAACATATACATTCTCTTTGTCCGGCACTGTTTTAAGATTTGGAAATACAAAAATAGAGACAAACTTCTTGTAATGATTTTGTATCTCACAGTTTGGGAGACAAACAAGGCACAAATAAATACAGGCTTTCTTGTCTTACACATTGTAGGGGAACACGGTACGTACCCCATAAACATCAGTTGCCATGGTATATTCAATACTTCTTTGGATTGTCTCCCTAGTACAGTTGGTGGAAGTGTGCAGCCATTTATTCAAGTGCTCTGAATGTTGAAATATCCAGGAAATACTAGATCCATGGAGGCAGTGAAGCAAAATAGTCCAGACGTGAGTAATGTAGAATGACACAGGCAGGATCAGTGCTGTGCTACCAAGGGCAGCTACCTTTAGAATATTGTGTTCCACACTGTGCACCACATTGGCAAACCCCAGGGAGACCCCAATGGGGATTGGGGTGAGGCCATTGTATGAAAGTCTGAAACACATTTGAAGGAGTTGGAACTGTGCTGGAGAGTTGGCTAGGGCTTTGGGTGAGAGGTAGGAAATTGTTTGCTGTAATTTCCTTAAGAAACTATTATCAGGGCTGGGGATTTAGCTCAGTGGTTCTGGCACCTGCCTCGCAAGCGCAAGGTCCAGAGTTTGATCCCCGGTAAGAAAAAACCAAGAAACTACTATCATTTTTTTCTGCGCATCTAGGAAGATACAACTGGGACCAATGAAAACTCGAAGAGGCTGCTGTTGGCTACAGGTTGGCTGGCCCCACCCGGATGCAAAGTCAGGTACCCAGGGAAGTTCAAGTGAGAGTCAGTGTTTGTCATGGTCGTTTGAACATTAAGAGGATGTTTGTACCAGGTTTTCTCCAATACTAGGTGAGCTCTATGGTCAATAATGATTTGTGATAGTGATCACTCGACTGTTTTATAGGCTAGAAAGCATTTTTGTAAATTATCTGATTTGATCTTCACAGAAAAGGATTGGTGCTATCCCTATTTTATAGATGGGCAAACAGACATTACCCTCTACCTTCACTGCTGAACTGGAACCGTGGTGTGTGGCTGATGATCCCCATAAACAGTATTCTTTTTTTTGTTTTTGGTATCAGGGATCGAACTCGGGACCTTGCACTTGCAAGGCAGGCAGCGGAAGCACTGAGCTAAATCCCCGGCCCCAGTGATATTCTTTTTATAGGAATCTGACAAGCTAATTGGGTCATCTTACAAATATAGAAATGACAGGATGGGTGCTTAACTGGTCTTTTGTGCCTTGTGTATCCTTGATTTTTTCTTTTATGAAAAAGAAAAATTTTACCAAGCACATTAAATGGTTAATCTGAAAGGTAGTTCACAAGGAGCCAACTGTCTGGGATTACTTACATGATAGTGGGAAAATTTCAGCTATGTTTCTTTCCCTGCTGTTATTCCAGTGTCTTCTTTGTCCAGTTTTAGTCAATTCTTCAAGGTTCATCCTAAATCTCAGTACCTCCTAGAAGTCTTCTGTCAGCTTCTCAGGCCACGCAGTTTGAGCTTCTTTGACTGCTGTACGTAGCATTTATTCTGTATCTGCTTCACTGTGACTGCCGGAAATCCTATTCTCAAATTGATTTACATTTGTCAGTTCTGCAAATGCTCAGTGGTTTGCTTTCTGCTTCTTGTGTATCCTCCACATCTCTTGCTACGATCTTGAGCACCCAAGAATGTTGAATAGCTACTTGATGGTTTTTAGTTTACCACCATAGCCTTTAGTCATCTTATTGATAATGTGTTAAAATTACTCTGTTAAATTTTCATGTACACAGAGAAGCAGAAACAGGATATAGTTGTACCTGTAGGACCCAACAATCCTGGGTCTATAGCTTGGTTCTGCCACACTCGAGAAGTGTGATCTTGGGGCAGCTTCTTCCGCCCAATGTACCTTACTGATAAAATGGGGCGCATGACAGTACTTGCCTTTGAGGACATTATGAAGGTAAGTGAAGGAAAGAGTGAAGTTTTTGAGCACAGTGCCTAGTATGCTGTTAAGGTGAATAGATGTCAGTAGTTATTGTAAGTGATTTTTTTTATTTTCCATGGAACCTCTCAGATAAAATGGCCTAGATTTGTTCGCATGCTTTGGTGCTCTGACTCTAGGGATATAGGCTAGCAAATGAGGAAACCTATTTTAGGTATATATGTATACATCTGTATGCTTGTATTTATTTATACCATGTTTTGCCCTAAAAAAGATTTAAGCATCTTATTAACATGCAGAGAATATCGCAAACTGAAGCAAAATTTAAATATAAGAAAAATAATGCCGAAGGAAAACCAGAGAAGAAAAAGCAAAATTTAGACCTGAAAATTATATAGGAAGAACATGCCACGAAATATCTTTCCCTTCACAGAGATGGGCTACAAATCTGGTTTTAAGTTTCCAGGCAGCAAAGAGTAAAACAAGATCAATGACTCAATTTACAGTGAGCAGGAGGTAAAAACATTCATGCTGCTCATGAAAAGAGTTAGGCTCTTGGTAGTGGGATTATAAAAGATTTTCCTTCTGTGGATAAGAGAGGAAACTGTGTATGCCATGAACAACATTCTTGTGATGATTTTTAAATCTATCCACAGGTTGTTTTGAAGTTTCTCCCCTCCAGCGTGGCAGTGTGAGTTTTGCTAATTCTCCTCTTAAGTATTGGTCTGACATTGAAACAGGACAGAGCTTGAGGCTTCCTCCTTGTTCTCTCTGGGGTTAATCACAGTGGAGGAGGCCAGGAGTTAGGCTGTAAGGACACGCAGGCTGCTCTGTTGTGAAGCTCTCAAGTTGAAGGGTGGAGGCCTTTTGCCATCTGCTACTTAAGTAGCCAATGTGAAGTAGATGTCTTGGCCTGGCTCAGTCTTCAGGTGACTGCTTCTTTGTCTGGTGTCTTGACGACAACTCCCCTGGGGGACCCTGAGTCAAAGCCACGTAGCCAAACTGCTTCTGGATCCTTTACCTTCAGAAACTCATGGCATAACATGTTTGTCGCTGAAGGCTTCCATGTTTTGGGCTTTTTTTTTTTTTTTAATGTAGAAGTAGGTAACTAATGCAACTTTTCACGCTTCTCTACACTGAAGACAATGTGGAATTTCATGGAGACATTTTTCCAAGTGACCCTTTATTTATGAGCACACCTTATATGCAGAGTGACCAGGCTTAGGCAGATGTAAGCAAAGTCTTTGTGAGTTTACAGTTTGATGGGGAGGCAGACGCACGGACCATTAACTGCGATGGGAAGAGAAATGGATGTACCCAAAGGAGGGAAGAAGTAACCAGCTGTGGGAGCTGAGGAAGGGGTACTTCTTGTTAATGAAAATTGTTTGGGAGAAGTAACATTTGGGTTGGGCTTTGCAAGATGGCAGACCAGGACTCCTGTGGCTTCAAAAGTGGAAACCCCACTGTCTCAGTTGGATTTTCTCTGGAAACAGATTGTGAGGTGAAGATTTCCACACAGGGAGTTTGCTGGGGCCTCTTCTTGGAGACAGAAGCTGTGAGGGCCCCAGGGAAGCAGGATTGGACAGAGGGAGATGTTAAACTGCAGTTAACTACACAAGAGGCCCCAGCAAACCCCACTGGGGGAAATCTGGGGCTGGGATGGCCCTTCAGAGTTGTTGGGATGTGAGGCAAGTGGTCTGGGCCGTGGCATTCCTGCACTGATCAGTCACCGGATATGAGCTGAGTCGGGTGCAGGTACGTGAGCCTGACTGAGTTTCATTCAGTTAATTGCATTACTGAACCATCAACAGGTGACAGCCATGACCCCTGAAGACCTAAGTGTCTCAGGCTTGAAGGAGGACCAAGATGTCCTACCGAAGCACCCTTTTACTAGCGCATGTTGACTTCAGCAATCATCATCATCATTGTCATCATCATCATTTATTGGGTCACAGATTTGAAAGTCTAGGGAATAGGACAGTTTCAAGACGCTCAAACAATGTCATCAGTAATATGTTTGCTTCTTTGGACTCTATTATTTCCTGTTTCCTTTACTAACATTCTCATACTGGAATGCAGAAAGTCAGGGCAAGTACAGTTTTACCTTTTCCATCCTAACGTATCAGTGAAAAGACATCGCTTCATCAGAAGTGCTAGCAGATGTCCTGTGCACATTGTCCTCAGCCTGCTTGAATCATCTGCATATCCCTGACTAAAGCCTGTGGCCGAGGAATGGAGGTTCTGCCCGGCCAGTCATGGATTCTGCTGTTCATCCCAGAACCAGCAGATGCAATTGATCCCCCACAAATCACCAGTATTCAATCACCCAAGCAGGGTAGATTTTTTTAAAAAATGAAGTTTTTTTTTAAACTTCCAAAAGGGGAACAGGCAAAATAAATCCTGTCTAGGTGGGTGGCTTGCAGAAGTAAACAAAAAGACAGGGGAGCCTTCTAAGCTAAAGAACTAGCTTGAGCAATAAAGTGCATGGTTTGTTCAGAGACTGGCAAGTGGCATATATTTATGCAGAAGCACATTCAATATGTAAAAATCTCTCTGTCTCCCCTGATGCAGATACAGATCCATACTCCTTTAGTCAAGGGAAAAAGGATGCATGGGGAGTGATAAATTATGTAGATAATATTTCTATATGCACGGAGTCCAACCACAAGAGACGCTGTGTTCCCCCGGGAAGCCTGTCTGAAAGACATGGGCCGCAGGGAGGGAGAGGGCAGACAGGAGGGAGACAATGAGGAATGGCAGATTTTGCTTGCAGTGGGAGCAGGGCGGAATGAGCCAAAGATTTTCCCCGAGGCGGTTCCGTCCTGACCAAAGTGTTGTGGATTGGCAGTGTCAGCCTGGACTCTCAGCTCCGAGCACATGATGACAGAGTGTGCACCCGATAAGAATTTATGTTGCTCTCTGAAGGGTGGCAGCTTTGGTGATTACCAAGGTAGCTGGGAATGAGGAGCTGCTCAGCATAGTCAGAAGGTCACGTGCCCAGGAGAGCATGCTGAGGAAGGAGTCGGGGCCTGTGCTGGACCACTGACACCGTGGACCATCCGTCCACGGCTGGATGTCGTGTCATCTGTGAAGGACGCTGATGGGCCCTTCTGAGGACCCCTCCTACCTCATGCCTCTGGATATAAGGGGAGGGAAAGGTGTGACTTGGTGGGGGAAGTGGATGGTGTAGTGGTGGACACTTCTCAGAGACTGTCGGTGGAGGTCTTGTAGGGAGACGCGGTACGAGACAGGGAAGATGGGAAAAACTCGTCAGTGACCGTACAGACCACTGCCAGAAAAAATACACTTTAGTTATGCCACAGCATTTGAAAATGAAGGGAAAAAAGAGCCCAAAGTGGGTTTTATTTTTTTCTAGGTATGTAAAAAGATGTTAACAAAGCCAAGTTTTGCACTCAATCTTATGAGCCTGGCTTCCTTTATTTGAAAATAACTTTCCTCGCTAGGGGATCATATAGAACTGACCAACCAAGTTAATTCTTCCTTTCTGAACTATGGAAAATAATAGAAGAGACAGTAAAGAGAGGTCAGCTAGGCAGACGTGTGGGCTGTACAGGGGTTCTGGCTGGGTAGGAGGTGGAATATATCTATAACAAGGAAATACGTGTAATTCACCCAAGTAACAAAGGCAGAGTGCTCCGGGGAAGGAGCTGCAGATGCCAGTTACCCAAAATATTTTTTTTTTCGTTCCTGGGGATTGAACTCAGGACCTTGAACTTTTGAGGCAGGCGGCGGAACCACTGAGCTAAATCCCCGGCCCCCAAAGTTTTTTTTTCTTATAAAGCGCAGTTCTGAAAAATCGATTTCACAATCATTTGAGCAACACATTTACCTTTCTGATTTTGTTAAAGGCTCTGAGACCTCCTGTAATAAACAAACCTGCTTACCTCCATTTGATCACGTGTCTCTTGAAAACGTTTGATTACCGAGTCCCTTTTCATTTTTTGTTTTATGCATTGTGCCTATTAACATCCTGTAGAAATAACTTTGGAAAGGCTATAATATATAAATCACATGAGTTTGGGACTTTCTCTGTTCACCTTAGTCTTTCTCTGCAAAATTATATAATTAGATTACAGTTTGCTGGAGTACCCTCTTGCTTCTTTCATTATAATTACTGCACATTAGTGGCAGAATTAAATTACAGCCAGAGAGGTTACTGTGATTTGAAAATGTCCTCCCAAGAGCCTGGGTTGGGAATTTAATCTGTAATTCAACTGTTTTGGATGGGGGACCTGATGGGAGCTTTATATCATATTAGTGCCAGTTATCAAAAAAGGGCTTGAATACTTTAAGCTGACAAGCTTCTCAAGAAAGGAAACAATCACAGAAGAGTCAAGAAGGGAAGAAAATATTTGCAAAGTATATATCTGGCAAGCGTTTTTATCTAAACATATGAGGTATGTGATGAGCAAAAAAACCTCAGTAGCAAAAATACATTTTTAAGAAATGGTCAATAGACCTAAATAGACTTTTTTTCAAAAGACTGTATACAAGGGCCAGGGATTTAGATCAGTGGTTCTGCTGTCTGCCTTGCAAGTGCAAGGTCCCGAGTTTGATCCCCAGTAACCCCCCCAAAAAAACGTATACACATGACTACTAGGTAGAGGAAAAAATGTTCAGCATCACTAATCATGAAGGAAATGCGGATGTAACCACAGTGAGATGTAACTTTCAGGAAGAATAGCAGTTATTAAAAGACAGCAAGTGTTAGTAAGGGTGGAGGAAAAGGGAGGTCTAGCACACGGTTGGTGGGAATGTAAATTAGTATAGCCATTATGGAAACAGTATGGAAGTTCTTCAGAAAATTAAGAATGGAACTACCGTATGACCCAGCAACCCTACTCCTCAGTATCTATCCATAGGAAATGAAATCAGTATGTCAGAGAGACAGCTGCATTTCCATGTTTATTTCAGCGCTATTCGCAATAGCCAAGAAATCGAAACAACCTAAGTATCCATCATCTGACGAATGGATAAAGAAAATATGCTTCAGATATACAGTGGAATACTACTCCAGCACGAGAAGAATAAAACCTTTCGTTTTTGTACAATATGGATGGAAGTAGAGGTCATTATATTAAATGAAAAAAGCCAGATACAGAAGGACAATTTGTGCAAGATCTTACTCGTGTAGAATCTAAAAATGTTGGTCTCATAGGAGGTGCAGTAGAATGGTCATTATCAGAGGTGGGGTGGGGGCTAGTGGGTTGGCTGGGATGGGGAGAGGTTGGTCCATGGGACTAAGTTATAGTCAGGTAGGAGCAAGAAGTTCTGGTGTGTCCTTGCCCATTATGGTGGGCTAGAGACAACACATGTGCACTGTGTATCTCAAACCCTGGAAGCAGTGGTTTTGATGTTCATCATAATGGAATGATAAATCTTTGAAGAGCTGTGTATATTTAACCTAATATAAACATCGCACAGTGTATCCATGCATCCAAACGTCGTATGGTACCCCGTAAATGTAGATAGCTCTTGTTTTTATGTATCTGTTATGTTTTTTAGTTCCACAAAAATATGTACATAAAGAAAGGGATTTTGAAGCAGCAGATTGCATTTGTTGCTCTCTGTCTGTCTGACACAGCAAGGAGGAGGGCCTCACCAACAAGGCCTGCCCATCTTGAACTGGCCCGCACCAGAATCCCGAGCCAGTACATTTCTGTTCATTTTAAGTTGCTTGGCCTGTGTTATTCTGTTACAGCAGCACACAGTTAGCTTGGACACAGGCACAGTGAGCTCCGGAAGCTGCTGTCCCCCCCTGTGAAACTCAACTGCCCCTAGCCTCCAATGTTCCCTCCCAGCTCCAGGCAGAGTCCCTGAAATTTTGCATCACACCAGGAAGCCTTTGTGAAATCACCACCCACCCATACATCATTAAATGAAATATTTTTAGGTAAACAATACTGTATAGAAATGGAGGACATCAGAAATCATTTCCTCAATCAGGCTGGATACCCAAGGTCCAGTGTGTAGACTGCTTGGGACATTGTTAGAAATGCAGCAGCTTAGGCCCTAGCCCAGGCCTTCTGAATCAGAATTTGCTTTTTAATGTGCCAGGATGTGTGAATAATAGTTTGAGAGGCTCTGTCTTAGCGACAAAGTCACCGCAGGAATCACTGATGAGGACAATGAAATAAATAGGGAGTAAGGGGTCAGGCGTTTCGGCCTGTATTTGAGTTCAAGCTGGGTTGTGACCTTGGGCGAGCAGCTTAGCACATCTCTGAATGGGTTTCACATCTGTAAAATAGGAGACAAAAGTTCAAATACCTTGCTCAAAATATATTGTGAGGTTTGAGTTATGTAATAGTAGAAACCACCCTTTTCACTGTGTTGACATGTGACCCTTGATGGACGTCAAATGACTGTTGGGAAACAGATGAACTCCAGTGCTCAGCATCCGGCTAAGGTGAGCGTAGGGCAATTTGTGGGTCCCTACGGAGTACCCACAGGCCAGACTGCCCGGAGGAGGGAAAGTCAGCATGCTGAGGAAGCCACAGACCTTGCCCTCCTGAGGTACACAGCCTGAGTGTCGCCAACATCTTCATCAGGGAGCAAAGACACGACTGAAAATAGACTTGGCCATGCTTCTTCCTCATTTGGCGTCCATCTCCCTGCGATGACAGAGTTTGATTTAAGCAGATCCATCTCCCTGCTTCTTAATTATCCCGAGAGTTTCTCCTTGGGGAATGAAAAAGAACCTAATTCCCGACTCTTCCCCGAGATATTATTTTGCTCATTTGGAAGGGAAAAAGACTCATCAGCTATTTTAGATAGAAAATCTCTTTTTTTCCTCTCCTATCTAAAACCGTATTTTCTCAGGACTTTCTGGGTCACTAAAACCTCAGTGTGTCTATTTATCTAGACTCTTCCATGACCCCATCATTTGTCCGTAATTATACCTGTATACACAGAACCTGTCAGCCTCTGGGAAGACTTTCCTAATAAAGATGTCTCTCTCCTAGCTGGCCAAACTGGAGGCTCTCCCTGGGTAAGGCTTCAAGGAAGTGGGGAATGGGGTGAAGAGAGTAATGGTCTAACTGTTGAGCTTCTCCACCCTCTGCTGCTGCCCAAGTTACCTGTACTGGGGACAGTTCTGTGGATGCTCAGAAGGGATATTTGGCATCACACCGAGAAACTGCTGGCTGGCTTTCTAATTTTGATTAACTTTAGGTAGTGGTATTTGCATAGGAGAGCTTTGCTGGAATTTTCCAGCAAAGAGTTTTGAGAGAATAGGGATTTGTCAATTGAAAATGTTGTTTGAGGTGTCCTCTGACTGCTGTGGTGGCAAGAAACAGTTTTTTCAGGGAGCCAGGGAGAATGAAACCTTTGTCTGAGAAGGGCCACTACCCTCAGGCCAAAGAAATAGAATTCAGTTTCAAGTGAAGCGTCCCTTCAGTGATGTCTCTGAGCTTGTTATGTGGTGAAATTGTGATCAGTTAATCCTGGCGACATTGTTTTATGCTGGTGAAGCAAAATCAAACTCCAGAGGACCAAACTAAGAGGGCTTAGTTATTCAGAAAAGAAGCCTTTCAGAAAACAAGAAGAGAAAAGAAAAGAAGAGTCAGTGGGCATCCCTTTATTGAAATGGCAATATGGAGTCTGTGCGTGTTCTACATAGCGTTTTGCCCAAATGTTTCTTTACTTCTTCCTGTTTAACTTTCTCTTTTCATTTCCTTGAATCCCTGGTTTGTCTCCTGCTTATAAATGCTAAGCCTATGAAGTTCTTATTTGTACAATTTCCGCTGTTTGATTTTTGAACAAAGGCTTCGTCTTTTAAGCCTTGCTTCCTCCATCTGTAAAATGATTCATTTGGATCAGATTATTTCTAAAGCTTCTTCCGACCTAAAATTGTTATTCCCAAGCATGCAAGTTATTTGACAGCTCCTTGCAACAAGTTGGCCATTAGTAATTAGGCAGCTGAAACAGACAGACATATAGAAGAAATGGTTGAACTGAGATACAGTGCTCATTACCCATTAAAACAATGTGTGCCATGTACTGGGCTTTTGTTTAGTGGGGTGTGTGTGTGTGTGTGTGTGTGTGTGTGTGTGTGTAATTGTGGAGACCAGTGAGACCTGAGTACAGCACTGGGCATGGTGGCGACTGTGCAATGACATACTGTGTAGGGCAGGAATGGAAATTCCTGGCAGGATGCCCTTCTTCCTGTGGGCACTTCTGATGCCCCAGGGGAGACATTACTAATTGAGCTCATCACCCTTCTGACACAGGGATCCAGGCTAACAAAGCCCTAACAGAATCTTTTTTTGTCTCCCCTAGCGTTAGGCCTGAAACCTATAACCTTAGTCTTATCAGCAATATTCTCTACCCTTTGAGGTGCTGACCATTCACTCACTTTGAATACTCACTCATTCAGCACATGTATCTTAAGCCCTTACTACATGTAGAGTTCTAGCTAAGTACTTTTCTAGGAAACAGGAAGAAGTAGTGCTTAAAACAGGGAACTCTGCCATCATGGGGATGCTGCTGTCGTAGGGGCAGAGGAAGAGGCAGTGAACGAACAACAGGTGCAACACATAGTGTGTTAGATGTCAGTAAATGCCAGAAAGAAGCCAAAGCAGAAAAAGGGTAAACGGAGTGATTGTAGAAGGGGATGGAATTGGAATTTTAATACCAAGAAAGGTTTCATGAAGGCGACATTTGTAGAAAGATCTAAAGGAGGTGAGAGAGGTCAGGTGAGGTTGGGCAGTCACCCAAGACAACGGAATTTTGAGATTGGACAGAAGAGCAAAAATTGTCCTTGCAAGAGAATATTCACCAATAGATTGATCACTTCTTTCCCCATACAGCATATCAATATTTTTGTTGGGCAGCCTGATTATAATTCATAGATATTATAATCATCAAATAATACATGCAAAAACAATTCAAACTATTTATAAAGTTAAATTACCAATTATAGTAAAGGTAATGGGTTCATGAAATCAGTGAAAGCTATGTTTGGAAAAGTGCTTGAGTCCTAAGCAAATAAGGATCTGTGAGTTCTCGCAGTAAACAGCAGAAGAAATGATCACTCAGGATTATACAGGCTAAATTATTTCAAAGAAAATGTTTAATTGAAAGATTATGAGAGGCGGTTTAAATATGAAATGTCCCCAAAGACTCACGTCGGGGAGGTTGATCTTCAAAGCAGCCATGTTCAAAGGTGAGACAGAGATTTGATCATGAGTTTCTGACCTCATCAAGGGATTGGTCCATTGCCGAATATTTAGCTGTGTGTTTCATTAGGAGGTGGGGCCCGCCTGAAGGGAGTAGCTCACTGGGGGGGTGGTGCTGCTGGAGGGGATATCTTGTCCTCAGTCCGTTCCTGGCTTTTTCTCCCTGCTTACTGGCCGCCACAAGGTGGGCAGGGCTTCTCTCTCACACTTTTCATCATGATGTTTCTGCCTGGCCCCCCGGCTTAAAAGCAATGGAACCAGTTCACCATGGACTACAACCTCTGAAACTGTAAGCCAAAATAAATCTTTTCTCTTTTAAGCTGACTTTCTTGGGTGTTTTGTCACAGCGATGAAAGCTATCAGAGGCTGTTCAGACAAATGTATTGCTCTTTGATACTTTCACAAATATGACCCTGTTCATATTCATCTGTGAAAGTTGAACGTGAAGAAATGAAGTTTATATCTTGATTTTTTGGGGGCGGGGGCTGTTGGGAAGTTTTCCAGAGAGCTGGCTAGGCTTGATTTACTTGTTGCTTTCTAGAACGAACATGGAGTTAACAATAGTGTAAGCTAGAAGTAACTTATTTTTTAAAGATTTTAGTTGAAGTCCCCATTATACCCCTTTAGTACACAATTTTAGGATTTGTTTTAAGTGGATTTACTTTACGCTTGTCTTTTCCCATTACCAGTGAAATTCCCCTGACGGGGCAAGTCAGGTCCGGAGGGGAGGAGGGAGCCCCTCGGGGTCACAGGTGCAGAAGGGGAGACAGCATCAGCAGTGCTCTTCCTGTGCTTCCCAGAGGAGACTGAAGTCGGATTGGAAGACTCTTCCAGAGGCTTCATGAATCAAACCTACATGGGAAACCAGGGCTTCCCAGCAGTTAATCAGAAAAGCAGTATTGTAACTGTTTTGAAAGATAGTTGTTCTCTTTTAATAAAAATTTATTGGCACCTAGAAAGATAAAGAATGTGTATGATTGTGACTTAGAAGACCTTTCTTCTATTTTATGGCAGTGTTTTCGGGGGAGCGTATTCTCTTCAGAGGCCCGAAGGAGAAGGTGAGTGCTACAGTGATAATTCGGAGCACCCTTCTCCCTTAATGTGCAAGGCATAAAACCTAATTCTAAGAGACAGAGGTACAGTGCATTTAAGAACAGACAAGCAGTGTTGGGAACTACCTCACCCTTTTTGCTCCTGGGCCCTTGGAGAAGAAGCAAATGCTTTCTGAAGTTTCTGGCTTCTTCATTTGGAAACACCTTGCGTTTTCCTCATTTTACCCATGGCTTGAAATCCCTTGGTTTGACGGAGTGCGTGGAGATTTTTAACTTTGCATTTTGCTTAAATGCACGTGAGAAATTACCTTGGCTGCTATTTAGTTCCAGGTATAGAAGGATAGATGAAGTTAAACCACTGCATGGTCCTTTGAGTAGATCCAGTCCAACCTTGGCCTGGGGCCTGCTCCTTCCCTCTCTATTCCTGCCTGTCAGTTTCAGGTTGAATCTCTGTGCCTGGAAACTAATTTCTCCACAGAGGAGTCCATTCTTGTTTCAGAGAGGATTTTAAGTACAACTAAACCAGGCTTTATGAGTCTCTGATTTTTAAAATAAATTACCTATCCTGGCATCATTATTCACGTCTGAAATGATTTATATACCAATTAAGTATGGAATTTATTTTTACTGTTTCTCATGAATATTATGGATCAATTAGATCCTTGTTTTCCCTTTGTCTAACCGTGCAGGTCCCCAGCCAGTGTTTGCTTCCCGGGTGAGAAGGGAAGGGGGCAGGAGGCCCTGGAAGTCTCCATTTCCTCCCTGACCTTTGTCACCAGCTCCTGGTGCAGGCTGCAGAGCCCTCACTGTTCTGCTAGGATGCTCCTCTCTGTGCCTGTCGCTTGTCCTACTTTCTGGACATGTTGCATCCGAGATGCGTGTTAGGTACCTAAGGGATTGGGGCTGCTGAGCTCAGTGTACAAAGTCCGAGATAAAAATGCAGATTTTGGAAGTTACTGGCTTAGGGTTGGTATTTAAAGTCATCAAGCTGGAGATTGTTGACAGTGCTACAGCAAAACATCCAAAGAAAAGCATTAGCTGACGTAGCCTCTGGATTGGCAACTCTGCCACTCAGATATTATTTGTCTTCCTGCAGTTGAGAAATCACACAGAGGGTCACAAAGGTACCGAATGCTAGTTGAGATCAGTGCCAAAGATGTGGTCTTCCTTCAGTGAGCTTGCAGTCCACAGATGAAAGGATGAAGCACAGCCACTAATTATAAGACAGGGCGGGATGGGACGGGTGTGAAGTGTGGGTGGCATGTCCTGGAGCAGAGATCAGGGAGGAGCTGTTAGTTCGGTGGGCATAGAAAGGAAGCACTCGCAGGGGAGGTGTTATCTGTAAAGTAACTGAAATGATAAAACAACATTTTAGATGCTAACGGGGGGAGGTATAGGAGGTGCTCAGACAAACGGAACTAGATGGAAGTGGATTCAGAGGGCCAAGAGTGGCACATAGGAGGACCTGAAAGCAGCCTGGTGGGATGAAGGAACTGATGTGGTGTCTGGGGCTGGCCACTCTGCTCTCCCTCTGAAGCCAGCCCTTCAGGGAGATCTGTGCCTGTGTCCTGAGGCGTAGCTCCTGCCCAGCCCGGGGAACATAGCAGCAGCCTCTCTCACCTTGAGCTGAGCTGTGAAGGGCAGGGAAGAAATAAACTTCTCCCACGGGGCCAGTAATGATGACGCTCGAGATTGTGGATGGCGAGCCTGTTCCAAAAGCTCCCGTGGGTATCCCAGCAGGCGTGTGTAAATCGCTCTCTCCCGGCCACACAGCACATTACCGGCTGCCTCGGTGCGGTGCCTTCTCTCTGGAGGAGCAAGGACGACAGATACAGAAACTGAAGCGCAGGTCTAAAGACAGCCTCAGAGCTGTAGGAGGCACCTGCGATACCCGTGCCTCTCCCGCAGCAGGTGGGGAAAGTGAGTCTCGGAGATGAATCAGGTATATAGCTAACAGGAAGTACAGGCAGCACAGGCACTAGAAGCGAATTCATCTCATTCCTTTCCTCATGTTTTCTACCCTGCCTCATTCTCCTTTCTTTTCCCTTGAGGTTTAAAGGGTCGGGCAGCCTCTGCCTGTGCTAATCTTTAGCTACAAGAGTTGGGTGTGATCATTGCCTGTCATGGTGCCATCTTCCCCGCACGGCCCCTTCCTCTCACTTTGCTCTCAGGAGAGGACCTGCACAGTTTGGGTAGAATTTGTTGGTATTCCCTGAGGAATCATGGCACCTTGACAAACGGCAAAGAAAAGATTATTCAGTGATACTTATTGAAAAAGCATGGTAAGGAAGACTCTATTCAGGACCATCACAATGGGGAGGGGGCTGCTGTAATGGGATCCTGAATGGTGGGGAGAGACTGGGCTCAACCCCGAATGCAACAATTGCACGTGGGAATCTGTAACTGAGGAGCAGGGTGGCGGGGTTAGATGGAAAACTACTGAGAGAAAACATCAAGGGTGAGGAGGATTCTGGCTGAAGGGATTTCACAGGATTCTTGGTGAAGACTGGCTGGGGTGAACACACACCACCTGTTCAGACTGAACAGACTCCACCTGCAGTGGAGAATGAAGAACTTGACCAGGGAGTGAAGGTGATTAGGTCCTGAGGCGGGAGGAGAGTCCAGTCTGAGGAAGCGAGGTTCTTTACTAAAATGGAATTTTACAGGGAAGTGAATGGGTGGGTCTAGGAGAAGGTGCAGGAGCCTATTAAACTTCGGGCAAGCAGGGACTATTTATCCCAATGAAGACTGTCAGCACAAGGAATGGCGACACTTTGGGCCTTACAGAGCATGTGATTGTCCTTGTCGACCTGTCCTTAAAATCCCCATCACTGGCCAAAACTTTCCCAAGTCAAGTGAGATTGGGAAAGACTGTAACTACCCTTGGGATTTGATTTCCTATTTTCCATCTCCCCAGGAGCCAAGACATCCTCTTCCCTTTCCAACCTGCTGTCCAGAATGCTCCCTAAGTGACTGATGCAGATGGTGACTCTGCCCTGCTCTCTCCCTGGATCTCCCTGGAGCCTTCTGGCCTTGGGGCTGGGGTGGACATGGAAAGGGAGGTGCTGTCAGACCACAGGGAAGCTGGGGATATGGGAGAGTGCAGGGGAAGTGAGTTTGGGGTGAGAGCATTGGAGACACGAAAGGCGGGCAAGTAGGAGTCTGAGGAAAGCACAGAGCCCAGGCTGGTGAGACGAAGTCTTTCTGGCTCCGGGCCCCGGACCCATGGGACTAAAGCAAAGAGTGGTGTCAAAGTGGCTTCAGAAGTTCACAGCAGCATGGTCATTCTCACTGGGAGGCGGTGGAGTTAGCATCTAAAGCCATGAGTGAGACGATTAGGTACGCAGGAGGACTCTGCTGAGGGCCGGAAGCAGGATGCCACCTGGGTCTTGAGGAAGAGCACCCACTAGGCTGAAGCAAGGCACGGGAGCAGAGGAAGGAAAGGGAGCCTGGGTCCCGAGGAGCTTAGATTCTGGGTCCGTGGCCAAGGTTACCCTGGTAGTGAAGCCCCAGCTGTGAGGAGCTAGGGATGGGCTTCTGGAGTGTTGCAGAAGAAAGTCAGTCCTGAGTTTTAATCCAAGTGAAAATAGGTTTCAGCCCCATCAGCACAGACACAAATCAAGGCCCTTGGATAAGGCATTCAGGGGACTTTAAGATCCAAATTACATAATCTCTTGGAATTCCTGTTCCTATATTTTTATTCTCAAGCCATTTCTCTAGGCATTGACAGCTTGTACCGTTCTCTAACTCCTTCATCTAGATTATTCCTATTCAGGCTTCAGATCTCAGCTATTGCCTCTTCCAGAAAGCCTTTCTGATCACCAAAGCCTTTCCTCTGAGCCCAAGCTTTCCTTAGTCCTTTATCTCTCTCCTCAACTCTCGGGCGTGTTCATACCCTTATGCCAGTCACAGTGTATGCTAGTTTCCTATGCATTTATTTACCTGTGCAGGTCTTCCCTGCTAATAATGTATGTTCTTTGAGGCAAGGTGCGGTGTCTTGTAACCCCCACCCCGTGCCTAATACATGTTCAGAATGTACAAGTTACTCGATAAATACTTGCTGAGTGAGGGTACGTGGCCTTGATGTTAGAGGACCCCCAGAGCTCCCTTCCGGCTCAATGTACCCAGTGCGGAATTAAACTGCCTGCCCCAGAAGACTCCCCAGAGGATCAAGTGAGGTTACATAAAGGAGGTTTGGAGAACTTTTAGACCCGTATGAGCGTAAAGCATTCTTATTATCTCATGTACTCCCTTGGGCTGGAGGAGCAACTACACTGTCTCGTGCCTTTTAGTCTGTCTCGAGAGGAGGTTTGCTTCCCAAAGAAACCAATTCAGGCTTGTTCCAGATAAATGGTGATAATGACCATAGCAATTCTCCTCCTTCACCTCCACTGTCCTTTCTTCTTCTTTCTCCTTCTCTTCCCTGCCCTGTTTTCCTAGAGGGGAGAGCCAACAATGTGAGGAGCTTGTTCTCTCTGTTAATATCTTTGCATGCTGCAGTGGGTCACTGGTGCAGAGGAAAGAAGTTAGGAGGAAGAAGGAATCATGATGTGAGATTCCAGGAGTTTGGGTCATCGATAGGTAGTGAAATGAATATTTTCCCCCCTGACATTTCAGCTTTGTGTTTTTGCCTAAAAATGCTAGGTTGAGTGGAAAGAGCACACACTGCTACATGGGAAGGCAGGCATTGGGCCGGACTGAGACACTAACTGTACAGTGCCAGGCCACTCATTTTTGCCCTTTGAGCTATGCATTTCTTCAGTTATGAGAAGGGAAAATTAGGATTCGCTCACCAAAGTTGAATGAGAGCCAGTTGTGTTCTGCACAGGTTTCTGCCTCTGATCCCATCCTGTTCTCTCTCCCCTTGTCAGCCTCTCAGACAAGCTTGAAGCTCAGAGCACCTCTGTCCTGCTGTCACAGAGGTGGGGAACCATGTGACTGGCCCCAAGCCCTCACTCCCGAGGCATTCCCTGACTCAATCCCACGTCCTCAGGGGAACGCCGTGTGTGTTTGGGGAAAAATTTCAATTCCAGGTGATCCCGAGCTCTTACAGTGAAAATGTGGTTTATCCCATTTAGATGTATTTCCCTTTAGGGGAAAATAGTAATGCTTTTGGAAAATGTGGAAAGATCAACAAGCTAGAGAAGGAACTAGATCAGACAGTTTCCTTTCACTGGGGCTTTCTCATGCCCAGGACAGTGATTTAACGTCATAGATATAAAACCAGTTATACCACGTGGGCCCCATATTTTTTCCTCCCTCCCTCCCTCCCCTTTTTCTTCAGTTTTCTCTTCTTTTTTCTTTTCTTCTTGTTAAGAAGCCCAGGCCCTCAAATGTGTCATGGTCTGCCTGACCTTGGATATGCCATTCAGTGTGATGTTGAGATGCAGACATGGAAGTCAAACAGGCAGGGGCTAGACCCCAGCTCTCAAGTTCGCAAGCCTGCTGCTCTGTAGCTTTCCTCATGGGGAGAAGGCCTACTGGAACCCGAAGACATTTCTTCCTTTCTGGTGGTGATTCAGTATGTGGCTCACGTGCCTGATGCTCACTTAGTGGTGATTGAGCAGCCTGGCATCGAGTACTGTCGCTGCAGCTGGGTGACTGGACCCGGAGTGTGTGGAAAATGCAGGCCAAACCGTCAGTCTGCACAGCTGGTCTCAAATCCCAGTTCTCGCCCATCTCGAGGGCCGAAAGTGACTCCCTAACCTCCCCCAAGGCACACTTTCTGCTTGTCTATGAACATGTCTCACTCCAAGAGCAGCATAGCTCTGCCTCCTCACAACGTGGACATGAAGGTCTCTGAACTCCTCCAAGTGATGGTGGAGAACTGAAGGGCACTCTGGATGGGTCCAGTGCACACCTGGTTCCTTTTCCTTTTCTGTATATCCTTTTATTGATACATTTTAGGTGTACAGTATAATGACATTCATCATTGGAAATTTGCAACTTTACAGATTCTCTCTTGGTTCTTATTTTTCCCCCTTCCCCTGCCCTCCCTTCAACCCTGCCATCCCTCCCTATTTACAAAGACGTTGTTTCCATTTTTTCGTTTTCTCATATTAATTTCATTCCCCTCTTTCCTCTCCCCTACCCTTCCCAGTTCCCCCTCCCCTTTGCCCCTTTTCTTCCCATTTCACATAGCACAGCTCAGTCTGGGTCACTGCCATGGGGAACCCCTCCCGAACCTCACTGCAGATCAAGCTTCCATGCTAAATTCATGTGTAGCATAATGAAATCGGCCTTCCCAGACCTCTTCTATCATCATAAAAGTTTTTGTGATTTTTAATTAATGTGCCACTTTCTACAAGACCATAACATTCACAAAGGGAGGGTCTATGACATTTTTGGTCCTTGGTGAATTTTTAGTATCAGCACAATAAGTACAAAGTTGTAGGTGATAAATACATGTTTGAAGGTTAAATGAATGAATCAATAAATAAAAGGCCAAATGGAAGAAAGAGAATAAGTCAACCAGCCAATCAGGAAGGCTTATTCAATCTCTCAACACCTTTCAGGTGGACCTTCTGTGCTCCAGTGATGTAGACAATACAAGAGAGTCCACAGATGGTACTAGATGTAAGATTTCAGAGAGTAAACTAGATCCATGCCCCGTCATCCTCCCTCTCCCAGAACTGCTCTCTTCCTTCCTAACCCTAGTCACAGCTTGTCTGGTTATTGTTCACGTACCTACTGTCCACATTGGCTCACCATCAGAACCCCCGCACTGGGCGCAGTACCCAGCATATGGGGTCTCCTGACTGACTGCCAGTCACCTGTGTAGTGTCAAGGGGGGATTTAGAGTCACACCCGGGACCAGGTGCTTGTTCTTAAGCTGTCAATGCAACGAGGAGCACAAGAACCATGATGGACGTGAACCAGCTTTTTTAGTGCTATGTGATTGTAAATGATTACTGGGCTCCTTGTTGTGAACATGATGATAATGTGCTGAAGCTTCTGGTAGTTGGAGATTCGAGGGCTGATAAATCTGAGAGTGGGGTGCTATTAGGCACTGATTCTGAGAGATTGTTTATCCAGTGCCTGTTTACTGAGCGCTTAGGAGAGCACAGTAAGCAGGGTGGGGTGAACCAGGCTTGCAGAACTGGAACCTTTCAGAGGTAGCAGCTCCTTTTCTCTCACCTTTAGTACCTTTTATTCCTGCAAATAAAGGGGCCGTTGCAGTGTCTGGGTGTCCCTTTTTCAGGCCTAAAAAAAGCATTTCTGCTGAAGACATTGTAGACTAACAGGCATCTAAAGCTGCTCGTGGATTTACAAGAGTCATACATCAGGCCACCTGTCCTGCATTGGAGTTACACATCTCCTGTGACCATTCTCTGGCTCTCTTGTGAATGATATGAGCTGCTCAGTTTGGTCTTCACAGCTGCTAAACGCAGGGCTTGAAGTAGCCTTTGCAGGCCTTATTTCATCACCTCTAAATTGGGAGTAACTTTAGTACCTATACTAAAGGACTGCTGCGAGGTTTAAATGTGATACTGTATGTATTGTACGTACGAAGGTACTTACCATGGCAAACACTCAGTATATCATTGGCCACCCCCTTTATTATTGAACTGACTTGATTAGGGACCTCATGAAACGGGGGAGTGAAGCAGTATAATCAGTCTCTGCACAAAGTGCAGGCATCCACCATTTAATCGTCCACCAGAGAATTTAGGGAAGTGGAAGAAAAGGAAGGAATGCTTCAGGAACTGAGGCATGGAGACCGGTTGCCCATAGCCAGGGCTCTTGTCCCTTTTAGCCCTGACTTCTCCATGACTGTGGGTACCTCCTTTTTGTCGCCCTCACTTCCTTGGGCTATAAGCGCATGGAGCAGGGCTGGCTGAGCACTGTCATCTCTCCTCACCTGCCAGCCCACTGCTAGGGTTGACACTGAATACATTTTTCTGCCTCTGCAAAGTCTAGAGACATCGGAACTGAGATATCTGCCCAGGTGTGGGTTTTGTGCCAAAGGCTGGGCTGAGATCTGCCGAGTCCATCTGCCTCTGCCCGGGCAAGGAGCTGATGGCTCTATTGCTCATTGGACAGTGCCGTTTCCCCTGCTACCCCATCCCCAGCCGGCAGCTCCTGTCTTGAGACAGAGGGCTCGGGTTGGGGATCTGGCTGTGTGGTCGCTCATGCTGTCCCAGTGCTCTTTTGAGCTTTCTGGGACGTTCGTCGTGATCATTGCTGGGCTCACCACTCTTCTTCCTTGCTTCAGCAGTTGCCAGGGGCCAGAAGAGGGAAGAATGGAAAAGAAGTAAGCAGAGGCAGAGAAGTAGGTGCTGAATAAATGCCAGGTCGATGAGTGGATGGCATAGAGAGGTGAGAGACACGCAGTGGGGAGATGAGCTTAATGTCTATGCCGAGGAGGCGGCCAGTAAATATTTGCCACGTCCGTGTGGAATGAAGTTGAAAGAGAAAAGATGAGATACAAGAGAAAGAGAAAACAGGGAGATGGCGATTGAACAGAAAGAAGGGAAAGGAAAGGGGGGGACAGAGGAAGGAGTAACTGGTTGATAGAAAGCAGGGGAAGGAGGGAAGGAAAAGGTAGGCATGCTTGGCAAGAGACGAGAGACACAGATGAAGCTTGAGGTGCCCGGCCTGTGGTTCCTTCTGAACCTTTGTTTGAGTTGCCTGAAGTTCCAACATCAGAAACTCGTGTGCGTGTGTGTGTGTGTGTGTGTGTGTGTGTGTGTACACGAAGGCACTGTCATCTATTAAAATCCAGCATTTCCCGAGTTAGGGTGCAACAGGAAGCTGCCATTGGATCAAAACTGTCCAAGTCAATGTAACAGCAGGATTTGGATTCAGAGCCCCATGAAAATGCCAGGAAGCAAGACCAGGCTCTGGGGGGCAGTGGTGGGAGGCAGGTGTGGTGAAGACAGCAGGGGACGTGCCCGGCCACAGGGAGTTGAGGGCTCCAGAAGACGCTGTTTTGTGTGAGGTCCTGTGACTTCCACCCAGTGACCCCTGCCTGGTCCTGGGAGTCATGGAGAAGCGTCAGCCTGGGCTCCCCGGTGCGGGCCGCACACGTCCCCGGTGGGAGCAGCAGGGTGCTTTTGTGAAACCAAAGCCCATATTTTACATTCTAATAATTGCACATGTGTTTATAGTTACATATCTCCCACTAATGGGTTCTTGGAATTGTAATAGGCTTATTATTATTCCGATAACAATGATAATAATAATGGTTTAATTTATCATTTGCTTCAGGGTCACTGGTTCTCCATTTGTAACAGTGATGTAAAATTTTTTCTGAAGATTTATGCAAAATAAGGAGGGAATAAAACCAAGTAGTGAGGGGATGGAGACACGGTTGTTGCTGTTGAGGATGCGAGGAAATGGGGCAGCCTTGGCTGGGAACATGAATCTCCAGCTCCAACCCCTCAGAAAGTGACAGGGTCCTGAGATGGGCAATGATTTGCTCAGTGGGCTTGAGCCAGGGGTACAGTTGGGCTTCACCCTGGGGCTCCCTCCTCCTAGTTACTGAGCTTTCTGTCTGCCCAGGCTGCCTCCATGATGATCCCCCTGGATAATCCTCCTTCTGAAAGCCCCAGGCAACCGGTCTGTTAATTAGGGCTCTTCCGGACAGCTACTAAACCCCCTATTGCTTATATTCAAGGAGAAAAATAATATATTTGTCACAGAACTGCATGTCACAGTAGCTACCTTGGGATGATGTGAGCATTAGACATGGTATGAGTTTTGCAGATTGCCTTTGATTTATAGAATCAGGGCGTGAGGAGAAGAATGACATATGAATCAAATTTGTACAAATCAAATTCCATTTTCTATTGATTTACTTTATCTCAGAGGTGTTTTATCTTAACTTTTGAATTCTTTACACTTGGTGATTGTCTCAAGCGACCCCTCCCCCACTGTAAAAACCCAAACCAGAAACCAGACACTGGCTCAAGAGCCTGAAAAAGCAGGTACGAATTCAAACTTTGCCACAGACTTGGTCAACCTTGAAAAATCTTGGAGCTCTTTGCTTTTGAGCTCCCAAAATGAAATAAGAAGTGGAAGGGTGGGAGCAACAGCACCTCTTTGAGTTTTTCCTCCATTTCCATCACAGACTTCTCTGAGATCATGTCCTTGACCTCAGGGAGCCTCCGTGCCTCTCTAACTTCTCAGGGGCTTTTGTAAATAAGGAAGGGGAAGGGGGGTTAAAAGAGGTGAGGGGAATGGGGGAAACAAAAAAGGAATCAAGATACAGCATGTAAAGGTACAAAATTCTCTATGATGAATGTGGTCATTATGTCAGTCTAAATTGTATCAATAAAATTAAAAAATGGAAAAAAGTGAACAGGTGAAAATCCTATCACCGAAAGGAGGACTCTCCAGTCCTGCCTATCAGGATTAGTAACGTGGAAGTAAGGGGCCCCGGTGGCCTGAGGGAGGGACGAGCTGACCCTATGGGCTGCTTTGTGGTGTTCTGTCCTGCATGTCTCTGTAAGGAATCACCCAGCCCCAAGCCATTAGCACCCCAGCAGGCTTACCAATTGCATCTGCTGTGGCCGGAGTCCAGGCCTGGCAGGGGCCTGGCAGAATCCGAGGAATCTTACTCTAGTCTTGAGGAAGAGAAGCCAGACTCTCTGGGCATCCGTGCTGTTGGGGTCGTTTGTGGTGTTAGCTCTGAATTCCGTGATGCCTTTGAAGGAGTCTGAGGGAGGTGACGCAAACCACACAAAGAAGAGGAGAACAGGACGTGACTGCCGAGAGCCCTTGAGTCTTTGCTTGTTATTTTGGAACTCAACTGCACTGTATCCTTGTGCTGAATAAGATCCCCTGTTGTGCTGATAAATTATTCCTGCAATACACTTTTCTGATTACTGAGATTGATTTGAGTTCTGTCACTTGCACCCAAGTGAGTGTAGATACTGTCCTCGGTTGAAATCCAGAATTTCCTGGCCTGCTATAAAACAGGAATTCTGACAAATCACAGGGGAACCGCCCCAGACTCACTGAGGCAGTCTGTGGTGCTGGGCTTCAGATATTGATTATTAAAATGAAAGCTCCCAGATGATTTCTCCGAACAGCCAGGCTTAAGAACTTTGCTTAAGACGCAAGGGAGCGGAAGGCTGTGGCCCAATAGAGTAGAACACAGTGAGTGTCATTTCAATGCATCTTTAATGGCCGTGTTAGTTTTAAGCGCTGACACAAAATGCCTGACATATGCAACTTGAAGGAGGAAGGGTTTATTTCACCTCACAGTTTCAGAGATTTAAGTCCATGGTTGGCTGGCTCCAAGGCAGAAACATGGTGGAAGGGCATGGCCGAGAAACGTTGCTCATTTCCTGGTAAATGGGAAGCAGAGACACGTGGAGAGCGCTGGATGGAGTGTGGATCTGGGATCAAGATATACTCTTCAAAGGCTCCTTCCTCCAGTGGGCTCCACCTGCTAATCAGCCCATTAAAGTATGAACTCATGAATGGATTAATCCACTGAGGAGGTTAGCGCCCTCCGGATCCTGTCCCCCACCAGGCCCCACATGTGAACACTGCTGCCTTGGGGATCAAGCCTTCAGTGCCTGAGTGTTGGGGTCACTTCATACGTCAACCGTAACAAGGAGCCAAGTGCCCATGAGCCCAATTTCCCAACTGGTCCTTGGTCTCCACATCTAAACAGAAGTAGTTCTCACCTTAGGCTCTGCCCAGAGCTGTTGTGCTTCTCAGCCAGCAGACTCTGGGTGGAGACTCATCAGCAGGAAATTCTTTAGGGAAGCGCACCAGGCAAAGCAAAGGAATAGACAGAAGCAGGAGGGGTGGAGGGAGACCCAGCACCCAAAGCTCTGCAGCCCAGAGACCCCTCAGAGTATTTTTGCATTGGCTTGAATGAGGCAACCTGTTCCTACCAGCTACTCAATGCAGGGAGACATGTTTCTTTGAGCTGGGCAAGCCTGTAAAAGGACCAACATACTTTGCAAGTGCAAGGTCGTGAGTTCAATCCCTGGTACCAAAAAACCCTCAAAAAACAAAAAAACCAAGAGCTGAAGACGTCATTCTTGGCAGGGAGTCTGAACGGCCTACCTGGGGTCTATCATTCCATTATTGGGTAAATCCAGGGAGCTCCTCATCTTCCCTGTGAAACCTGGTCCACTGTGGTGTCTCCCCAGGAGTGAAGGGCCCCCCACCCCTGGAGACCCCCAACCGGAAGGCGCCAGCCAAGCTTTCCCTCAGACTCCAGGAATCCAGCAGTCTCCAAACCCTTGGATTTGCCTTTAGGTGTTTTTATTAGCTTGTTTTTCTGCTCGGTCTCTGCTCCTAGTGCCTTAGTTCAGTTTGCCTTTGTCTCTCACCTGGACTCTTCCCGCAGCTTCCTAATTGGTCTCCCTGCTTTCTGAATTCTTAAATTCATCCTGCATGCAGCTGCCAGAAGGATCCTTCTGAAATGCTGAGCTTGTCACTCGCCTGCGTAAAACCTTTCCGTGGCTCCTGCTGCCCGCAGGGTGTGGGCCCAACCCTAGTGTGGCCGTCAGAGGGCAGAGCCTCTCCTCTTCCTGCCTGAGTCTCCTCTCCTCGCAGGCTCACAGTGTGCTGCTCATGCCTCTCTGTGTTTGCTGATGCCGTTCACTCCTCTTGCAATGACCTTCACCTCTCCATCTCCCTAATTCATATGCAGCCGGGAAGACATCACCTCCTCCAGAATGCCGCGCTGGCCTGGTTGCCCACAGATCTCATCCAACCGAGCTCACCTTTCTGTGCTATTGTGTTTGCTTCTTTTTATTAAAACTTATGCTGTCATTTTAAAATCTCAATTTACTTGGTGGGCTGTGCTAAACACTTCATATCGATTATTCTATTTAAGCCTCAGAATAACTCGATGAAGTGAGTGCTTTTTTCACATCTATTATATGGGGAACAAGTTGAGCCTTGATAAAGGTACTGGTTCATAGTCATGCATTTAGGGTAGTTAGGTTTTGGAGTCAACACTGACCACACTGGTCTTGTTTTTATAATCTTTAGAATGTTTAATTGACACCAACTAATTGTACATAATTATGGGGTACAGTGCAATATTCCCATGCAGGTATATGCTATATGATTAGAGCACGATGTCTGTCACCTCATTTCTCTGTGCTTGAATCATTAAAATCCTCTCTACTAGCTATTTCTGGATAAACAGTTAATTGTTGTCAACCGTGTTTTCTCTACTGCGCTATGGAACACTAGGAGTTAGTTATTCGCCTGATCCAACTGTACTCAGACACCTGTTAACCATCCTCTGTCTGTCTCTCCCTCCCCAAAACCTTCCCGGGCTCTGGTGACCGTGATGCTGCTCTCTGCTTTTAGGAGACCCACTGTTTTTGCTTCCACATATAAGAGAACATGTGGTGTTTGTCTTTCTATGGCTCAACCACCCATCACAAATGATAGGATTTCATTCTTTTTATATGGCCTAATAATATTCATTCATAGGTACATCTGTGCATATAGAGACAGTCCTAGGAGTATTGTCCACTTCAGCACTGGTCATACCTGGCCCTTGTGCCGTTTTGATGAGAACAGGGCAGCACCACTCCTTGGTTGCTCACCACGTGGCTCCCCTCCCTCCAGATGTAACAAAGGTTGGTGCCTCAGTCTCAGGGTGGCTCCAAACCCTACAGAATGCCTGCATTTTCATCACTCTCTCAGACTTTTGTGCACTGTCCGTACTAATCATGGGTTACAAATCATGGGTTACCCACTAAGCCTAAAAGGACAATAGTAGCCTTTTACCAGTAAGCCTAATGTTAATCTTTTAGTGGGGAAAGTTCTGGGGAACTTCTGGTATTTCCAATGAGGTATGAGTGTATACATGGGGTATGATCAGAAGATACAGTGAATATTTAAATTTAAAAAAAAAGAATAGTAAAATTTAGGCTGATTCTATATCTTGGCCATCTGACTGTACTATTGTTGTTTTGTGGATATTTTAACCTCACTACCCAGGGTAGTGCCTCAGATTAAAAAAAAATACTTCTTGAAGACAGATGTACGTGGTGGCACATGCCCGTAATTCTAGTGACTTGAAGACTGAAGCAGATGGATCATACATTTGAGGCCAGCCTGAGCAGTTTAGCTGGACTCTGCCTCAAAAAGAAAATCAATCCTTTTGCATCAAATCTGGCACAATCCCTGGTTTTATTTCCTCTACCTTACGAAATAACATGTTGAAGTAGGTGGAAAATTATAATAGCGATACTAGTGTGGGATAAAATTTTCACTGATGGGAAAATTTGAGCCCCTGAGGAGTTTAAAGTGTGCTGGCCCAGGGAACCCCACTTCTGACCCTGGAGTAATACCATAATTTGACCTAAAATTTACTAATTTTGTTTTTCATTATAGTGGAAACAATATTGTCCCTGCCTGTTTTTCCACATAGTACAGATAGATCCTTATCATTTCTCTTAATTCTCAGATTATATGTGGTAGACACAACTTCTTCCTGAATCGGCAGGCATCTAGGAATTAAAATCATAGTAAACATGTCCTAAGTGTCCAGAACCATCACCCAACCCCAATAAGGCAGGCTTTCCCATCTCAGTTTTATATTTTCGCAGAGGCTCGGGACAGAGGGACTTGGTCAGGATCGCATAGCTAATGTACTCCTGCCCACATATGTTCCTGAACAGCCCGGCTCATCCCCAGAGACCTCGACAGCTTCTAATGGGAGCTAATGTCTTGGGCATCTTCCATTGATGGTGCAGGGGCTCCCATGGGGAAAGGGGCTGACCGCTCACAGCTCCTGTGCCCTTCAATTAGGTAATTAACAGGTGGCTCCCAGGGGGATCTAGGTGGAAATGCTGTAGCAGAAAGGGAGCTTCCTGTAGCAGCCAGCAGGCATATACTTCTCCTTAGGCAAACTCTCATAGTTTCTTAGATGAAAATGTCTCAGAACTAAACGGTAGTGATGATCGCACAACACTGTGAATGTACTAATGCCACACAATTGCTTAAAAGGGTGAATTTTGTGCTGTGTGTAGTTTACCATGATTAAAAAAAAAAGTTTGTGTTCAAACATGGTCCTGATTTGTGGGTTATCTGTACACAGGTGCTGGTTCTCCACCCTTTGTCTGGTGTGCTTTTACTTTGGTAGTGAAATGCAACCATGGACAGGCCGCTGTCCACGCAGCTGCAACATGAGTGTCAATGTGGCTTGTCTTTAGGTTTTATTTCTGCACAGATACTTTTTCTGTTAATCTCAGGAGAGATCAGGGCGTGGTTGAAAACACAGGGGCTTTGGAGTCAGGTGGACCTGTATCTCAGGCCCAGCTTGCTGTTTACTTACTGTGCTGTGTGAAGAAGTTATTTAACCTGTCTCTGCACGTTGGATTCCTTACGGGAATTACAATGCCTCCCAAGGAGGAGTTAGCAAAGACTAGAATTACTCTCCGTGGAAAGTGGGGGGATCAGTAAATGGTGGCTGCACCTCCTTCCTCTTCCACCTACTCATGACTACTATGAGAACATGATAATCATTATTATTATCCAAAGAAGAGATGTTAGGGCTGGGAAAGAGCGGGATACCAGAAAGGGACTGGGAGAGTAGGATATTTTAGAAGTCATAAAGCTGATGGTGAAAGAGCAATACTCATTGTTGTTATGTATACAGCATGTGCTGAGTGGTCTTCCACACACTCTCTCCTTTATTCCTGGCTGCTTTTTTTCAGTAACAGTCGGAGCAAATTTATCACTCCCATTTGATGAAAGAGGAACTCCAGGTAGAAGCAGATCACACAACTGACACAAGGGGAAGTTCTTGTCCATTTACAGCCTGCTGCTTTCTGCACCCAAAGCTTTAATCAGAGCTATTGATCATAACGTCTTTCATGAAAGAGACTTAGAGTTTTGTTGGGCTGAGAGTGTATCCCACGAGGCACTCAGAAACTGTGTGAGCATCCACACTATCCTTAGTTTCTTTCAGTGCCGGCACAATATGAGTTACAATCATTAGCACTGGTATCAGGAGAAGACTTTGGTTCTAGTTTTAGACATTAACCCAGTCTTGTCCCAAAGCCTCTAAGAAGATACTTAAATCCTGATTCTCTCTTTCTCTCATATTCCTTGCGTCTTCCTCTTTCCCTCCATCCCTTCCTTCCTTCCATTCTCTTCTTCTGTAGCTGTTTAATGAACAGATATTCATTCTAGAAGAATAGATGCTAAGACTAAATAGATGCTAAGAATAAATATAATGAATAAAGATGCTAGGTGCTAAAGAATAAATATAACGAATAAAGTCTTCCCTTGTGAGACTTATAGAGCAAAGGAAAGTTAAGAAAGAAAATAAATCTATACATAAATGAAATAATTAAAAGTGGGGTGACATGTTAAAAGGGAAACGAGGGGCCAAGATGGCGCCTAATGAGGGGTGCTCAGGAGAAGAGAGGAAAGGGAACTGTATCCGTCAGTGCTCACTGCAGAAACAGATAATTGTCAGGAATTATCTCTGCTGTCCCTCTCTTCAGCCCTAACATGTATTCTTTGAGTAATAACAATGCGTATGATGAGAAAGAAGAAGGGAGACATGCTATCTATCTGCATAGTATATGGATTACAAGGCAGGCTTCCAATGGCTGGCTGCAGAGTCAGGCGTGGAAGAATGCAGAAGGGCTGTCTGCCCCCTGGAGATCCAAGTCAACAGTTGAAAACCCGGAGCTCACTGCAGAGTCCCATGCAAGTGTGTATCGGGAGGGAGAGGGTGCAGCGGAAGGCTGAAGGGTCTGCGCTGGTGCCCAAGGGGGAAACCTGGAGCTCCTCTGAAGAAACTGAAGCGAGCCTTCCCCCTTCTCTTCCTTCTCATCCCATTCAGGCTACGAGCCTAGTGGTTGGTGCCACTCACACCCAAGGTGGTCTTCCCTCTTCAGTGAATCTATTCAGTCACACCCAGAACCATGCTAAGCCAGTCAGTTGGGTGCGTTGTACCCATGGTGACGCAACAGTCAGCTATCACGGGACCTTTTGACCAAGAGCCACCCAAGTGAAGGAAGGGGCATGGGGAGGTGGCAGCATTTCAGGCGGAAGGCCCCACGGCCTGGAGTGCCGGGTGCAGATGGCACAGAGGTCCTGGGATGGGAAGGAAAATGGTGCAGCTGGAGCTTAGTGAGTCAGTGGAAGGAGGCTGAAGCTGAGGCTGGAGAGGGAGAGGGCCCAAGCCACGCAGAGCCTGTGAGTCCTCGTGAGGAATCTGCATTTCATTTAGGGCAACAGGAACCCTTTGAAATGTTTTCCAAGCAAGGGAGTTCCATGATCTGCTTTGTGTTGCTGTGTGGAGAAGGGTCCGGAAGGGAAATCTTCTCCAGGGTCATGAGGAAGAGGCAGTGACGATGAGCCGAGCAGGATCTGAGGGGCTTTGAATAGGAGTGATGGCAAGATGGGGGCACCTTGGTGGTCTCTTCCAAGGCAGACACCACGCGAGGCTGATGGGTTGGATGGAGGAGGCGGGCTCTCGTCTGGCGAAGGCTGCTGGGTTGGCTATGGGAGGGATGGGCATAGAGAGAGCGGGGGTGACTAGCACAGTCTTGGGCAAGGCCACGGCGGGTATAGGAGTAAGTAGCTCCACTTTGGACATGGTGAGTGCTAAAGAGAGGGGAGAGTGAGACTGCGGGATGCCGCGGGACATGGGTCTGAAAACTGTGTCTGAAATTGAATGAGCGGCCATAAAGACTTTTCTCTCCCTGGATCCTAGCTTCTCCATCCCTACAGCAAATCAGTGGATTACATAGCATCTGAGATTGTCCTAGCACTGACAGCTCATGATTCAAATAACAAGTTGACTTGCCCTTCATCAGTCTACGGTTATATAAAGCTGTTTATATCTGAAGGCTCTCCCACCTGGCTTGAGCCTGTGACTTCCTTCTGTATATGGGCTGCTTCCTTTAATAGGTGCTAAGAGATCTCCAGATGTCTTCGCATGAGGTCCTTGGTTGACTCTTCCAGAATGGGGTGAGCTCCCATGGAGTTATAAACCAGAAATCTGGTTCAGGTGCTCCCCCTCGCTTGCCGCTCTGTGCTTCTGGGCAGTTTCTATTCTCACTGGTGTAGGCATTAGCTCAGTGGTTCCTAAACTTAGCTGTATATTGGAATTACCTGAGGATCTTTCTGAGATGCCCACGGCTGGCTCCCATCCACAGCCATTCTGATTTAATTAGGGTATGACCTGGGAATTCTAAAAGCTCCCCAGGTATCTGTGATATGCAGCAAAGTTTGAGAACCTCTGTGTTAGGGAATAATTACGATGCTCATGGATAATTAAGGTATGCACTGATAAATGTCAAGCTAACAGAGGAAGAATTTAAACAGTTGCTTCCTCCTCTCAGGATTTTAGACATTGCTCTAAGCCCTAGGTGTTCAAAGGGCAGGACTGATGGAGTGGTAGGGAAGGAACCTCTACTGGAGGGCAGATGACCAGCTCTGGACCTTGTCTCCTGACAGGTTTGGAACAAGTCTGTTATCTTCCATCTCCCTTTAACAGATTTTAGAGTGTGATCTTATTCACTCTGAGTCGGAATCTTGCCAAATTAGTCAGCAAGTCCTCATGTCACATTCCCTCACTCCAACTCTTGTGACAGTAGCAGACATTAGCAATCGATCCACTGAGAAGAGCAATTGATCACAGTTGTTTCTTCTGTTTCCAGATGTGGCCTCACAAGCTCTCAGGATCATTCTGGTAGTCACTGGACCATGGGTCAGAGTTGGCAAAAGTCGTCTGTTTATCATTTCACTCTCAACTAGGAGTACACACTAGGAAGTGTGTGTTTGTTTTCATATTACAAGGCCCTCGATTTCTGATGGTGACTTGGGGAAAACTCACCTCTGCACTCTGATGTTAAGTTTTTGAAATCTAGAATAGGAAATTTGTATTATTTAGTCTACTGGTTGGGAAGGCGCAAAGTTCTTTTACTGCAGGGGTGTTTTCTGGGCCTTGAAACCATGAGAGATAAATCTCAGATTCAACTGAAGGCTACACGTGGGACTCACTATTTGACAAAAGGAAATCTTGAGGCCATTCATCCTTGTTTTATCCGTAGAAAGAGGCTGAAATAGAAACTAGCTTTCAAAAGAAGGGATTTGCAATGTCCAGCCTTTTGAGGTAGACTTCAGATTTTTTTCTAATTCAACTCTGCTTCCTTTATGAAATAGGACTTAAGGAGTAGAACCATTGGAGAAGATTCCAGTGCAATTGCATTTTCTCTCCCTCCCCCATTTTGCAGTTTAAAAACCATATTAGTTTTCTTTTTTTTTTTTAGCAAAAGCTATGAACTTCCAAAGCCTTGGTAAAAGCAACCAAGAAGGGATGAGCTGTGGTTAGCAGAGCGTGAGGTCTTCAGTCTCATCACCATCTGAGCATCTCCGAGGTCCCTTCCCAGCCCCCGGAGTCTCCCTTTTGGAGAAGTGGTTGTTGTCGGGCAGAGACCAAAGAAGCATTTTTCATCCTCACCCCAGGAAATCTAGGCCTTGTCACACAGGAGGTAGGAAGAGATCATTGCTCCCCGTGCTGTCAGAATAGCATCAGATTCCGAAGACAAACAGATGTGGGCTCCGGTCCCAGCTCAGCCTCTCTGAGTCTTGGTTCCCACCTGTCAAGAAGGAGCCCGAAATCCCTGTCTCTCAGAAGTTCAAAATCCTATGTCTAAACGGAAGGCCTGGCCCGTGGAAGACGCTGTACTTGGAGAAACTACATGGGTAGTGAGGGCCTGTTTCTGGCTTCCGGGATGGACTGCAAACCTCTTTCTTTCCCTTTCACTGGAGGACAAAACCTGGCAGTGCACAGGCCTTCTTGGGGAAGGGTGACTGTTTTTCACTAGCCGACATTAAGCTACCTACAAACTCCCTCTTGTCAGCCTCTGAGAGGCCCAGTCCTCGTGGCTTGGTGGGGTTGCCACTCACTGGACTCTCTGCTCCCCATGTGAAAGAGAGGACACGTGGCTCACGTCAGACCAATCAGTCTGTCCTTCCTCATCACTTGACTCTGAGTGGAAACATGTAAGAAAGGTGGGAAGTTTGAGCTGTGTTATTCTACATGAATGGGAGTCCTTCCTACAATATAATACAATATGACTAATGTAACTAATTAATTCAGCTTGAAGAGCAAGGGTTCAGAACTCTCACAGAGTATTAAGTCTACTTAAGATTGTAGACCCACAATCTTTGAGCCAAGAAGGCCTTAGGTCAGTGATGGCGAACCTTTTAGAGCTTTCCATGATACAAACAGCCCCCTGTGGCATGAGTGCCATAGGTTCGTCACCACTGCCTTAGGGCCTCTAATCTGAAGTCTTCATTTAATACTCAAGAAACCTGAGGCCAGAGATTGAGTGCAATTTAGTCATTGTTTACAATCATTTGGTGGCAGACCTGTGTTTGGAATGAAGATGCACTGACACTGGGTGTAGTATTGTTCTGCTTCTTGCAATCCTTAACTTTGGCTGTGGACTCGATGCCTTGAGCTCAGCCCCTGCAAGACCATTGTTAATAGCTTCTATTCTTAGGAAAGTTATCAAGTTTCTTTCTTACATCTGTGCCCTTGACCAGGTCTTTGGCATTTCAGGCTGCTGGCTAGGAGAGAGGGTGGGGACCAGCATTCGGCAGTAGAGTTGAATCTCAGAAGCCCAGGCTGACCACACAAGGAACACACGCCAGGCCCCACCAAAGCACGGCCTTTGCATGAGGCAGCCGTACACTTTGATTTTCTTCTTCGCTGTGGATCTTCTGACCATAACCAGTAACTTCTCTGCCCTAGAAAGGCAGAAGTGTCCCACTTCTGAAATAGTAGAAACTGGGAGAGAAATCCACTTGACACTAAAAGAAATAGAACAACTGGCTTTGCTCTTAACCCTTTTGATAGAATCCTGAAACAAAACAAAAACAACAGCATTCAAAACATAAAGGCAAACTGTAGGTCTTCTTGTGAGCAGAGGGAAAGGGGAGAGAAATTAACACAGGTGGGTCTTGTCGTTGTGAACTGAAATAGGGCTTTTAGGGTGGCACGTTTAACCAAGGAAAAGGAACAGACACTGGCCTATGCAAACTGAACTCTTCCTGCAGGCTGGACATGGCTTCAGTGTCACTTAAGCTCTATAGCCACTCAGGAGAAAGCTGTCTCATTTTATAGATGGAGAAGTTGAGGGTCAGAAAGGTGAGTCCATTTGTCCGAGGCACACAGCGAGGAAGCGGTGCCTTAACCAGCGCGATTTAAACTCCAGACCTTTATTCAGCGCACATACAGCCTCCTAAGGACAAACAATGGGGCCCTAACCTGTTTTTGAAATCTACATTGGACCACTTCCGTTTTTCTGCATACATAAATAGGGACAGAGACTCAGCTTTACAAATTTAATCATTCCATTTCTTTCTCCCCTGAACCAACCTTTACCAAGTGCTCAGAAAGGCTCAGTTAAATTCATAGCCCAAGAAAAATGTATCTTTGTGATTAATATGTGTTAAAATGAGGAGTGACATGGTAATAAAGTGGAAAGGTCTGGGGGGCCTTTGGGGAAATCCATCTGACTGCAGGCTGTGGTTCATGTAATGAGGCTGCTATTTTGTGGTCACGGAGGTAATGTTTTCTGATGCAGGCAGAATGATTAACAAGGTGAAAATACCTGCAGAGAGGAGGCTGGGTACAGAGAGATGTGGCCTTTTGGAAAATGGGTCAGGGCGGAAGGCCACTTGCCTTTCTTTCTGCATTTTCAGGAGAATTTTCAGTTGAGCACAATGACCAGATGTGGTGTGTTTTTTCTCCTCTCTTTTGTTCTCACAGTAATTCATCCAGTGTGGTGTGTGTGTCTGTGTGTGTGTATGGGGGCAGGAAGGATACAAGATGAGAGGCAAGAAGAAATTGCATTCACTTGATCTATTGTATAGATCTCCCAGAATTCAGGTCAGACTATTTGCCGTATTCTTTACCTGTAGGGCTGGCTTGCCTGGCAAGTGAAGTGACAACAGTTATGGGACCCTGGGGTGCCACTGGAGGTGGGAGCATGATTGTATGTGGTGTGAGGGTCACGCACAAACCCTGCTTTCGCCCACTTATTCCTCTTTCCACAAGCTTCCTGAAGAACAGATATATAAAAATAACACTAGTGTTAGTAGTCTTTGGATTTGAACTTCCAAGTAGGGATGAACTGGACCAGCTGTTTCTGCTTGTTGAGGCCAGGGGCAGCTTAGGGGGAAAGTGAAAGAAGCTCAAATGGATCTTTTCTCTCCAGATTTAGGCCGAGACAAAAAGAAAGGTGCAGAGACAAAGATAGATAGAAAGATGGTATCTGCCCCACACTGTCCCCACAAGCGATTCCAGATAAAACTCAGATTTGACTCTCATGCCAGAATAAGACTAAACACCCCAAAAGAGTGGAGCTGGCTAGACAGACCCCCAGCGACTTGTATCAAGCTCTTGCATCTCTTCGAGAACCCTACCCTTAGACAAAGCAGTCCAATCTGTTGTCTTGGCTCTGACAAACCAAGTCCCGACTCCTCTGTGTGTGTGGCAGGGCTGGGGGTAGGCACACAGGGGTCTTGCCTTCCATTCCAACTCCTCCTTGAGAGGGAGACAGAAAATGTGAGACAGAAGGGGAAATGTGACCGATACTGCCTGTCGTCTCCTCCTCCCCACTCCATGCTTCTTCATAACCTTCTGCCCCAGTTAGTTCTTGGGTGCCGGTAGTGTTTTCCTCCAATACTTGATTCTGTATTCGCTGTCAGAATAATTTTCCTCAAATGCATCTTTCATCATATCCCTGAATACTGGAAACTATCGCACAGGACTCGGTCTGAAACAGGAGTGAGCAGTCTGCTCCCCTTCTGTTGTGTAAATAAAGTTTTATTGGAGCACAGCTATGTTCATTCATTTATATATTCTCTACTGCGGCTACAAAGTTCAAGGTGAATGACTATGACACAGAGTGCTCGGTTTGCAAAGCCTAACATGTTTACAGCCTGCCCTTTATTTGACAAGTTTGCCAAATCTTGGTTTGGCAAAAGATATCCAAACATCTATTTTTGGTATCCGAGCTCCTTGTCAATCTGATCACAACTAATCTTCTTGCCTGGCTTATAGCTGTTCCCCTCCAAGGATCTTATGACCTAAGCAAAGAGAATCTCCTACTTTATACATTTTTAGTTTTTATAGTTTTATGGAATTAAAATAGTGGCATGGAAATGTACCAGAAGTCTAAGTGGTAGATCTAAGGTTTCATCAAGAAACTTTATAGTTTTCTACCTTTAGATTTTTGAATCTATCAGGAAATGATTTTGTGCATAAGTATATATACAGTATACGTAGGGGGTTGAGGGTTTTACCTGTATCAATATCTAGTTAATACATCTTTTCAAATTAAAGGGTTTACTCACTAGCTAAGCATGGTGTCAGACACCTGTAATCCCAACACACCGGGAAGTTGAGGCAGGAGGGTCATAATTTCAAGGCCAGCCTGGGCAACTTCGTGACACTCTGTCTCAAAATGTAAAAATAATGATAACGAATAAAAAAATAAAAGCTAGGGTTGTAGGTCAGTGTAACGAACCAGTTTCAATTCCCAGTACTCTCCCCATAACCACCCCTACACCAAAAGTCCTTAACCCACTAAACTGGGGTGTCACTATATTTACCTATCAGTATGCTACTTTTTGCATAAATTATGTACAAGGAAATCATTCTCTATATTAAGTTTAGTCTTTGCAGTAGCCCGAAACACTAAATTGTTAGTAATAAATATTAAAAAGATATATAACCTTCTATAGAAAAAAGTATAAAGCATTATTGAAAAAAAGATAAAAATATATGGCATATATATGTACACACATATATTTATATGTGGTATATTGTATATTCATAAAATGTACAGGGGTGTGTGTATATAATTTATAATAGGGCCGGGGATTTAGCTCAGTGGTTCTGGTGTCTGCCTATAATTTATAATAAGCCTTGAAACAAAGTAGCATATATTCTCCTTCTTCAAAATTACCTTGGCTACTCTTTGTTTGCTTTTTTTTTGTACCGGGGATCAAACTCAGGACCTTGCCCTTGTGAGGCAGACAGAAGCACCACTGAGCTAAACCCCCCGGCCCTCTTTTTGTTTGCTTTTGAGATGTGGTCTTGGTCGGTTGTTTAGACTGGTATCTAGACCAGCAGTCTCAAGAGGTCTCAAGTGATCCTCCTGCCTGAGTCTCCTGAGTAGCTAGGTAGTCTCAGCTCCTTAAGTTCCCATATGAAATGTAAGATTTGATGTTCAGTTTGCATTTAAAAACCTAATGAATTTTCAAATGGGATTACATAGAATTTGTAGGTCAGTCGGGGAAGGACTGATATATTTATAATATGGCAATTTGCCTAATCCATGAACATGTGCCTCTAATTAGATTGTTTTCTGTTCTTACCAATGATTTTGAATAGTTTTTACTATAGAGCTTTATTGATATTTTGTATTGTAAAATTTATTTCTAGAAACTGGGATGTTTCTACTGCTATTGCATACATTAGACTTTAAAGTGTAACTTTCTAATTTTTAATGTTAGTAGTATATGGAAATACAATCAATTCTTTGCAGGTTGCCCCTATATCTAATGACCTTGCTTAATTTATTTACTAATTCAAAACTTTATCTGAAGATTCTTTTAGATGTTATATGTAACCAGTCACGTTGTTTATTACAATGACAGTTTCACTTCTTTTTCTTCTCCTATCCTTATTCCTTTTACCTTCTTCCTTGCTTTGTTACCCAGCTAAGACAAATCGAAAGTTGCATGTAAGTGGTGATATTTGTGTACTAGTTCCTCTGGCTTGGGTATGTGTTATTCAGCCTGGCAGAATTTTTCTGATTGACTTGATCTTCATTTTATTTGAATGAAAGGAATTAATAGGCCAGTAACTATTTGGAAGAGCCCTTTATGGCTGCAAAAAATTCCTTGTGGATCTCTCTAAATCTGTTTTAGAATTCTTCATCTATATATGGATAATTAAAATCTACTTATTAGATTTCTAGGTTAAATGAATATAAAGCTCTTTCCTTTATATAGAAAACATGGATGTGGTCATAACTACTATCTATTGAATATTCATTTCCACTGACCATTTCTTTATTGACTTTGTTTGCGTTAGTTTATTTGAGAGTTCTGACGATCCTATAAGAAACCATCATTGTTCCACCAATATTTCCTTCATATAGACCAGTAGCCTAGGTCTAGGGATTAGAAATTACAGATGTGCCCTAAATCACCCAGTTGGATGTTGCAGAGCTGAGTTTCCAACCCCAGCAGTTTGCCTGCAAAGGCCTCCGACACTCCAGCCTGACTCACCATGCTTTCATCCGCCTTCTCAGTGTTCCCTGGTTTAAACACTCCTAGGTCTGTCTTTTCTTGCACGACCAGGATCCAAAACCGCCTTTCCTCCTCCACTTAGGTAGAAACCGCCTTTCCTTCACAGCGCTCCTTTACACCTGGAGCTCGAAGCAGTGGTGGAGCATAACGCAGCTTTGTTTGAATGGTTTCATCTGGATCATCCATCTTGCAGATTTTGATGTTTAAAGATTTCACTTCCATCTTAACGCAGCCGTCTATTATCTGTGTGACCTCCCACAAGTCCCCAAGTCTCCCCAAGCCTCAGTTTCTGTCTTTAGCGTGTGGGGCAGTCTCTTCCAGCCTGGTTTCTCCTCAGACAATGTGGGGATCCATTTAAGATAATGGACGGGAGTGTTGTTTGCTAGCTCGGAAGAGCTCCATCAGTGCCAGCTATTTTTAGCAAATACGTCATGGTTTTGACGCACACGGGATAAGTATGTGTACAGAGTGGAGCTGAATTCAGCTCCGAAAAAAGCGAACAAAAGGGACTTCAGCAGTGGCATTCAGCCAACATAAGAAAACGCTACTGGGGCTGCATAAGGGACAGAAAGAGGAGGGTGGAGTTAGCCTCAGAGAAGGAGGACATACGGACTGGAATGCTTAGCTGAGGCTTTGGAGAAGCTGCCATGGTCCTCGAGGTCGATGGCAGCCAGGAAATCATAATCAGATCTGGGGACCTGAGATGGAGATGCCAAATGTGTTTTTCCTCCCAGCGACATCGCGAAGCAGAGCCATTCCCTCCCTCCCCTCCCCCATCCCCCAAGGCTAATTATTATAAAAATTTCTGTCATTGCTTTGCAACGGTCCACAGCCTAACTAATTTAAAAATGCAAATGAATGCTAAATTACAGTCCGGTTTGGAGCTCATTTCCTGCCTGTGTTCCCAGAGATGCTAGGCGTTATTTCTATGGCTGGAAACCAGCCCAGGGCTCCCTGGGTGATGGGATGATGGCCCAGGCATCACCGCTGATGTCATGGGGTGCTCAGCTGATGTGGGTCGGAGCAGCACTCTGGACCATCACTCCCCGTGTCTCTGCCTCTGCAGTGGTGCACTGCAGCACCATCTTACTCCTCCTGAAATCCACGGGGCTGTCCTCTGCCATCTGTCAGCCCCACGACCGGCCAAGTGATGAGCCTAATTTAGTGGTTGGACAGCTCTGCGTCCTGGCAACCCTCTGAGCTGTGAGCTTTGCATCTGAAAGCCTGTTTGGTGATTATGATGATAAGGAAGAACAGAGTCCTGGCTGTCAGCTAATGGTTAGATCAGTGTGCTTTGCAGGTTACTCCTAAGGACTAGAGTTCTCTAAAAATGCAGATTCCTGGGGCCCACCTTAAACATCCTGAATTGGACTCTGTGTCGATGCTGCACACCAGAAATGTATGGTTTTTCAAACATAGTTGTCAGGCAATTCTTGTGCGTATTAAACGTTAAGGATTCTGGGCCATCTACAGTAAGGTAATGGGATATTGGGGTGGCAAGAAGCCCTAGAAACCTTCCAGTCCAGGGGTTTTCAACCTTGGCTGTACATAAGAGTTACCTGGGGAGCGTTTAAGTATCATTAGAAGTTTTGGTGCTGGGGCTGGGGGCTGTCAGTGATTTTTAAAGCTCTCTAGGTGATTCCAACTTATAGCCGAGTTGGGAGTTGCTGCTGCAGTTATTTTGGTACTGGGGATCGAACTCAGGACCTTGCACTTGTGAGGCAGGTGCGGTGCCACTGAGCTACATCCCCGGCTCTCCAACCCATTGGTTTTAAATTTGGGAACAGTGCGGCTGCAGAGAAGCTGACTGTGAGAGGCAGGACAAGTCTGAGAGCCCGGGGCACAGGCAGGATGGGATCTCAGGTTGCTTGCTGCTTACTGGTGCTCCTCCGACCATACAACAGTTTATCTCTGTTGAGCCAATGACAACTCCTGCTCCCTTGCATTGATTTGTCCTGTAAAACATCCAGTGGCACCTTAGGGCCAGACTTCCTAACAGGGCCACGTGCTCATCTATCTGTCACAGTGGACCTCAGGCTCCAGCCGGTGAACACATTCATGCTGTCGCTTACAGCCTAGATCCTGCCCCAGCCTCACCCTGATTCCACCCCAGCCCCTGAGGCCTGGGTCCGATGGAGACTTTGGGAAACCAGACCTTGAGCTCTGGCATTTGTTCTGCACATGTGACTTTGAGCAAGCAACTAAGCCTCTTTGGACTTTTTTTCCCCCTTTCCTTAGGCAGAGTACTCATAACTAGAATAGACTACTTCATTGGGAATGGGATTATTTTTTAATACCATAGCCTAGTTCTAGGCACTAAATAAATGCTCTGTAAAATAAATAATTGAACCATGCAATTATGCATATTATGCCGTCATTTCTCCTTATCTTTTCCCAACATGATATACCCATTAAATCATTTGTTTAGAAGAATTGCTTCAGTGAAAATTTCTGTGGGTTGTGTCTCTTTCCAGCCTCAGTAAGTGGCATAGTTATAGCCAACATATATCTTCTACAACAAAATCTTGGCAAACAAAATAACTTGCGCCTTCCCTTAGACTTTAATATAATGGGTTTTCCTTTAAATAAATATTAATTATACTTTATTACTTTTTTGGGATGTGATGGGGATTGAACTCTGGACCTTACGCATGGTAGGCAAGCAGTCTGCCACTGAGCTACATCACCACCTACTGATATCTTTACTTTATCTTTTTGACACCATCCAAGAAGAGTGAGAAAAAACTGTACAGGATGGGAAATATGCCAAGTCATGCTAACATCATTCTTGTGTTAATTTTTAAAGTTAATAATGTGTCTTTCATTTAGAAAGATCATTTAATATTCGTAGATCCTATGCTTTGAATTATGCTTTCATGATTTGCTGTTACTTGATATCAACATGCAAATTTGATAACCTTTGAACTACGTGAACTCCCAGGGTTAAAGTCAGCATGAGGCCCCGCTCCTGACACTGACAGGTCTTTGTTGCTAACCCTGAGTGCTGGGATTGATTGTCTTGAAAGAGACATACTCCCTGGCACCCTGGAATGTCCAGTCTGGCGGGGGAGACAGGGAGCCCTCCAACTAGCAACAAGTGGCCGGGTGAGCACAAATGGGTTGAGAAACACAGGGCAGCTCTCTAAGAGCGTTGAGTAGAGAAATTGGACTCTGGCTGAAGGAAATGCTGAGCTGATTGGGGAAGGGGAGCAGCAGCGCCAGGGCTCCTGTAGAAGGAATGGCGTTTGCCAAGCTCCCATGGGAGGAGGAGCCCCGGCAAGTGGGAGGAGCTGAAACAGGCTGGAAGCAGGGTGGGGTCACAGGCGAGGCTGTTCGTGACGGGGGTGCAGGGTCCGCTTCTGATGTGAATTAGGGGGTTGGGGTACATATTAAGTGGACTCTAGGTAAGTGTGTGGTCTGTGTTAGGACTTAGTTCTGGTAAGGCTCAGACCACGGCCAACATGAGGAGCGAGGCGGAGGCCACTGGGTCATTAATTTCTTAGGCCTTACCATGTACCAGTAGGTAAGAATGAAGTAGGAGAAGGGCCGGGATTTAGCTCAGGGGTTCCGCTGCCTGCCTTGGAAGCGCAAGGTCCCGAGTTCGAGCCCCGGTACCAAAAAAAAGAGAATGAGCTAGGAGAATAGAGCCAGTCTGCAACAGTGGTGAAACATGGGAACTGCAGGCAGACAACCATCGAATTGTGTCCAGGTACCAAGTAGGAGAGCTTGTTCGCGTTGCTTAATTTCTGTAAGTTTCAGTTTTCTCAGCAATCGAGGGAGAATAGTAACAGCCAAAGGATGGCCATGAGGATCAAATGCGTTAGTGGGAAGAAAATGCTCTGCTTAGTGCTGAGCATCTCACACATATCTAATCAATATCGGCTATATGCAAACTAGCTAGAAAAAAATAAGAAAAACCAATCTTTGCTTCTAATTCTGGGTTTTCGACACTGAGAAAACTCCTGATGCCTCCTCGGGGACAGCTGAAAGGTTGAGGGAGGTTTCCTGCCAGCTACATCCTCCACCCAGGAGACCCAACTGGCACTGCCCTGGTCCCCGTAGACAGCCTCTTGCCGCTGGCTGGGAAGGTGGCAGTTGGCCAGTCACTAGGTTTAAATAGAATTTTCTTTGCAAATTGACATAGAAATGAAATTACCAAACTGCTGTGTTTATCTTTCCAAATAAAAGACAGATTTTAAGTACACTATAGTGATATAATTGAAAATCAAGAGCAAATGAGTGGGGTGTGCTGTAACTTGTACGGTACTGTGAGATTGCAGGTTCCTGTCCCCCAGGTAGGTGTGGGAGGAGGACCATGGAAGGAAGAAGGTGTTCTTTCGTGCAGGGTCCCTGTGCTCATCAGTGGGAAGATGGGCTGAATTCTTAGAGTGATAGTAACTCACCATTTGGAAAACTCCAAGCCAGCCGATTTTCTCTAGGGATGCAAATATAGCAACATGGATTTCAATGAAGATTCTGCTATCCCCATGATAGAGTCCTGTTAATCCCTCTTCGGGGTGCTGCCTGGGTAATCAAATCCTCTTGGAGCAGGCTTCACACTGCAGGTGGCTTTGTTTAACCCAAGCTTAACTGCCAACCTCCCTGCGACAAGCTCACCTTCCTGGAATCCATACATCGCCCCTTTGGGCTGTGTGGGGGGAATCACATGCCTCCGTGAGGTACAGGAGGCGGAAGAGCACAGAGCAGGGACATACACAGAAGATCCACCAACTGGCTGCGGGCCACCCTCGAGTGTGTGTGTGTGTGTGTGTGTGTGTGTGTGTGTTTGCAATAGTGACGTGTAACTAACTGACAGTGGCATCGAGGGAGGGAGGCATAGAGGTGGGCTTCTGTCCCTTTTGAATTCATCACCCCGCTGCGAGTTATGTCCAATTAAACTAAAACTAATTTAAAAAATCATGAACAACTGAAAATATTTTTTTCAGCCTCAAAAGTGTGAAAGAAAGATCTTTTGAAAAACTTTATTATTTGAAAATATGAATCATGCTCAATCTAGAGAAGAAAAATATAGTCGGAGACAAGAGCCTGGCGAGATTACTACCCTATGCCTGTCCTGTTTAGTCTTTTCCCACCGACACCTGTTCATTCTCTTTGCTTGTTTGACAGCATCCTGTGGCTCACTTCGCAGCATGGGGGTGCGGCTCTGTCTGGAGATACTGATGGTCCTCACATCTAGGCATAAAACAGGTAGAAAAATGAGTGTCTGTGACGGGTGTGTAACAGTGTGTTGTCTGCAGAGGGTGGATAGCAGAATGTTGCTGAAAGAATATTGGTAACTGAGTATGACTTACAGCAATGCCACGGAGGCGTCACCATGCAGCTGTTTAGTGAGGCCTTATCACTGGGCTTGCGGGGTAGAGCTTTATTTTGAGTGCACTCTTAGGCCGTCACCACTGATGGGGAGGGAAATGTTGCTCAGGATGCATTTGGATTTCCCTGTCATTTTTGCCGTGAATTGAAATTCTGGGCACAATGTCTTCACTGAATGAGGTAAATGTGTCTGTTTATTGGGAAACACGTAAGAGTGATGGAATGATCAACCCAGGATGCAGCTCATGTTGTTAAATGCCCGAGATACTGAAAGAAGCCAGTGTGGGCCCCCTTGTCTGTGATGCATGTCCGTGTGCATGGCCTCACCTAGCAAGGAAATACAGAAAATCACATTCCTTTGTTCTTCAGGAAAAAGCATTAGGAACAAAACCTGTCTTTGTTCTTTGTTCTGAGTACTTCTGTGCTGGGTGACCTTCCTCTTGGAGCCCCAGTGTGCTCAACTGTAAATAGCACTTCTAAAATTCCAGTGTCGTGGTGAAGAGTTTAGAATCACAGGGCTTAGACTTGAGTTCTACCTTTAACATTTACAGATGAGACCTTTTTATTCTCTGGGGCTCAGCTTCCTAGAATAGGGCAGGATTTGGAAAAGATGTCTTTCATATTCCTCTTAATTCCAAAGAGTACATAGTCCCTGACTGTAGCAGGAGGGGCTGATCAGATTCTGCCCCCTACCACACAGATGCATCATATTGGAAATCTAATAGAACAGAGAGGAATTTTCATCCTATCCCCGAGTACACACATTTTCCTCCATCTCCTCAGACCATTTGGGGCGTCTTCAGAGGTTCAGGCCACGCTCGCTGCTCAGCATTGAAGAGCAATGCAGATAAATGGGATGTCATCAGGAATGCTATTTTTGCCTGCTCTGAAAGATGTTTTGAAGTCACCATATGCTGCAAGAGGCGAAGGGAGTGTATACAGAAGGGAGTTTAATGAGAGCAACTTTCTTAGTTCAATAGCATTCAAATGAAAATGTTTGGGATGGAGTGGCAAGTTCGTGGAAATGGATTGGGATGGTAGTTAAGGCAATTATAGCTGAATTATCTCATATAAATAGGGTAGTGCTGTTCCTGACATCAATTAGACAGGAGATAGTGACCACTCCGAACATACATCTGAAGAGATGGGGCTCAGTTTTTCTCAGAAGTGGGTGTTCACATATTGGGGAACATTCAAGAGAGTGACTTAAGGAGGGTGGCAGATTAAAAACACGTCGTATAAATAGTTGTTAAAGTTTCTGGTGTGCAGGGGGAGATGTTGGAAGGGGTCAGAAAGGAAGAGACCATAGTGAGGAGGTCTCACAGGACTGCTAAAAAGAGAAGAGAGATGTCCCCTCAGATGAAAGAATAGTCAGTTGAGACGCATCCTGGCTCAGAGCAAGGAAAAGCCTTCAGAATTCTATGAGTGGGAGGAGTGTTTGCATGGAGCAGGGAACACTTAGCACTGTGGGAGCTGGGAGGCCTGTCTGCAGAGATGCGTCTGAATGGGGTTTGCAGCGAGGAACCTCTTATCCAATCCTGTGCTATCACCGTGGAGGCCTCGCTGGGGTTCCGCCCTCAGATTCTGGTGGAGGCTCCTCTACTAACTTGCTGTGTGAACCTGATGGAGTCATCGAGCTTTTCCCAGTCTCAGCTGACTCCTCTATGAATGGAGACAATGATACCTGCCCCATAGTACCCGGCAGCGGTTCTGCAGAGGCCTGGGAGGGTGTCATAAAAGTGCTCTGCAGAACAGGCCAACTGCTGGTGACACGGTCATGGGGATGCAGCTCTTCACTCTCCAGCCCTCGTCTTACCTCTTCCTCCTGGTGACGAAGAGCACACACTCCACGGATACACTGCTCGGGTTTGTGTCGCGGGTGTGCCTCTTACTGGAGATGTGATCTTTGGGGGAACACTAACTTGTTGGCCCTCAGTTTGCCAGTCTGAATACAGGGGCTGAGAAGGGTAATCTCGATTCCTGAGTGATTAAAGCCACAGTGTGCGATTTCCCCAGCTCCTGGTGGGGCGTGTGTCTCCCCAAGCTTTGTCGTTCTCATGACTCCTGATGTCCCCAGGACACACTTGCTGTCTTGCAGTGGATTGTGCCCCTGGATGACTGAGTCGTTGTGGTGCCTTTCAAGTGCCATTCGGAGGCACTTGAACCATCTCTGGGTGTCCCAGACAGCAAAGAGCAGAAGATGCCCATCTAGACCCCCCAAGAGACAGCGAGGCAGAGCTACCAGTTTGGAGACCCCGAATGTTTTCGTTTCTTTGAAAGCTCATAATATTCCATCATCAAGGTTTCATAATTGCCTCATGAATTATTCACCTGAAACTTAATAACCCTAAATTTTATGGGAGAATGTTTTTATGGGAGGAAAACATTACCAACTTGGGACCCAGCTGTGAAAGGAGAGTGTGCTGATGTTGCCAATTTATTTTCACGATGCAGATTTTTTTGGGGTAACTGAAGTATGGAATATTAATAAAAGAGCAAATCAAAAGCTGAAAGAGGAAAAAATCCTTACATTGCTCTTTCTTAAACATTTAATCTTAAAGCTATGTTTGCAATATTTTTCCCTTTTGTCAAGAAGCTGATTGAGCTCTGTCATACTTGGTGTCACTCTCTTTTGGTGACACCTACCTGGCTATTATCCTTCCTATAGTTATCATTACTCACCTTTTTTTAGTCTGTATCCATTAGGGATTTGTAAATTAGTATCACTCTCTCCTCATCCTAGACAGTTAGATGGTTAGAGTTAGTTTAGAAACATTCTTGGCAATGTCTAAGGAGTATTTTGAGGGAGAGGAAGAAGCAGTGTGATTTGAAGATTACAGTCTGAGGCTAGGCTATCATTTGTTTAATTGATGCATATATTTAGCAATTCAATTAAGTTTTCTCAGCCTTGGTTTTCTCGCAGTGAATAAGGCAGCCTTTGTTAAGAACAAGGCTTTGTATAAATGTAGGAAAGGAGCTCAGCAATGCAGGTGAAGGACAAAGTGATGTTGATAAAGCTGAGCCCACGGAAGGATGAGCAAGAGGTCTCAAAGAGAAAGCCTGTTCATTTCAGAGAGCTGGCAAAGAATCAACCCTTTAACTTGGGTTTGAATCTTCTCTAAGAGCACGAAAGAGCAAAGCAAGACCACCCTGCCCACTAATGTTCAATCATGCCTGCTGATGAGATGTTAAAGCGCTTTTATTGACATGATGGGGTTTATGTACTTTTAGAATCAAAGAAGAGTAAAAAGGTAATGGAGGGCCGGGGATTTAGCTTAGTGGTTCCAGCACCTGCCTTGAAAACACAAGGTCCCGAGTTCAATCCCCGGTACCAAAACAAAACAAAACAAAACAAAAAGGTAATGGAGATGATGAAAAGGTTCTTCCAACTTCCCCAGTTTACAGATGAAAATACTGAGACCTAGTGAGGAGAGATTTGACCAAGAGTCCACCTTAAGTTAGTGATAAAAACGGAAATCAAAAACCTGCTTCTTTGATTTCTAATACTGAGCCCTTGTCTGGCCAAAAAGTGCCACAGATGGACCACAGATGGGAGCCCAAGAATGGAGAGTGGGGGTCACTAATGAAAACAGAGTGGGAGCAGCTTCTGGGAAAGGCAGTGGCTGGAGGAGAAGACCTGGGAAATGCGAGTTTGCTGTGGGCAAGTAGGCCCTGCACACAAAGCTGAGCAACTGGTGGGCATCCTTTTGGGTCTGGCTGGACCTGAATCATCTAACTGAGACAGAAACAGTGTGCCCCAGACGCTGCATGTCCTCTTCTCCCTCCAGTCTGCTCTGTTTTATTAAAATTATCTGGGTCCTGATTAATTTTCCTGGCTGCTTCCATCCTTATTGCTCTCCTGGCCACCAGATGAGGACAGTGAGTTTCCCAACAAATGGAGTGAACAGCTGCACTCAAGACATTTGGTCTAAACGGCACTCTGTCCTCTGCCTAATGGAGCTTTGGGGCCTTCTCTCTCGCCTTTTTTGATGGATGGTGGGAGATGAAACCTGCTGTCATCTGAGAAATAGCAGGAGCTTAGCCTTTAGGGCACTCTTTGTAAAAAGCCCCATCAATTTGGTTACCAGAGGCTCTGTCAAGGAAGACGCTTTCGCTGAGTCCTACTATATGCTAAGCATTTTTCCGTATCTCCCCTTGGGTTCCTAGAACATCCTGTGTACTCTTCTAATACAGAGTTGCCAAGATCTGTTTCCTCAAAATCACTGTGAGCGCCTTGGGGGCAACCCTTCTTCTTCCTCGTAGTTCATGCTCTGTCTCAATCCCAGGGACAGTTCATGGCAGGTTCTTAGTAAATAGGTTTTCAGCTGACAGATGCTGGGTGGTGAACAGGCTCTCTCTGTCAGTGTTCATCTTTGTTTCCATTCTTAGACCCATTTTGCAGGTGAGCAAGGCACGGCTGAAGGACCTGGCTGAGGTTGCACATGTAATATATGTCTGCATAACATGATGGAGGCCATGCTCTGCCTATGGATTACACGTGTTGCCCCCTTCTAGGGATGGCATCTCGTCTCTGGGGATCTGCTGAATTTCAGCCCAGAATCCAGCCAGGGTGACAGAGTGACAGAAGTGAGTTGGTACTGTACTGGGATTATCATGAGGAATGACAAGTGGCTGTAGATATAGGAAGAATAGATGTGTTGGTTTTAAACTGGAATCCGAGGAATTGTAATTGTTAGAATTACGCTTGAAATCATAGACCCAGTTATTCTGATTCTTAGTGGAGTGGTTCGATGGTTGCTCCCGAATGACTTATGTTAGTTAATGAGGGGTTGTGGGCGGTGAGCAAAAAGGAGAGGCCAGAAAAACCCTTGCAGGTAGAAAGAACCAGAGAAAGCAGGGTAGAAATAGGAAAAGAAGGAGGAAGAACAAAGGCTCTGAGCCAAAACAAGGAAGAAAACACTTTAGCGGAAGGCAGGGGCCTTCAGTCTGGTGAACACAGCCCAGGGTGGCCCTGGAGGTGAAGTTACTCCCCTTAACATACATGCAAACTTTTATGTGTTTTTCAGTTTAACTGGAAAGAGGGTGCATAGCTTTCATTTTTCAAAGCAACCAATAACTCTCAAAAGATTAAGTAAAAGCAAGTCATAGAGTCCTAGAACCAGAGTTCTAGAATTGGGGAGGGCAGTGGGATCCCCAAAATTGGACTGAAAAGTATATCGTAAACATCTGCCAGTTATGTATATATGAAAAGTAGATCTATGAGTAGATCTATGAGTAGGCAATAGAAGTTAGCATTCATTGAGTGCATATCATAATGCTAAGCAGAATATTAAAGGAAGCCCCTTTGAAGACAATTTTGAATGTTATTTTAATAAATCTTCACAGCTGTGCTTTGCAGGAAGCCTTATGGGGTTCTCCAGTGTATACCTGAGGATACTGAGGAATAGAGGTTAGTCAAATGGCCCAAATTATGTTATTAGCAAATGGCAGAGCGTTGGCAGGAGGGAGTCTAACTCCAGAATCTGTTGTCCCTGTTACATCTTCTACAGAGGAGAGAGCCTGACCTGTTGCAGGTTTCCAGGGTCACCTGACTATGGGATTCCACGGGTGTAGCTCTCTGGCATGGCCTTCAGTTGGCTGACTGTCAGGAAAATTTTAGTGGATTTCAGAGAGTCCCCAAGGGAAGTCGCATCCCCAGTGGCAGCTGGGTCCTCTACATAGCAGTGGCTGAGAGAGCCTTCCGAGCATGGAGCAGCTTGGAGGATCCTTCTGTGAAGTGGTTTTCCAGCACAGACCTGCTGAAGAGATTGCAAAAGTTGAAGCTTCAAGGCAGGAGCCATTACAATCCCTGACTTGAAATTATACTACAAAGCTACTGTGATAAAAACAGCATGGTACTGGCAAAAAACAGACCTGAGGATCAGTGGAGCAGATTAGAAGATGTAGAAACAACTCCAGGTAGACTGAGCTACCTCATCTTCAATAAAGAGGCCAAAGACCTTCACTGGAAGCAAAATAGCCCCTTCAACAAATGCTGGAAAAACTGGCTCCACATGCCGAAGACTAACACTAGACACGTATCTCTCACCATGCAGTAAATTAAAATAAAAATGGATCAAAGATCTAAATATTAAAACAGAAACACTGAATCTGCTGGAAGAGAGAATAGGTAGAACTCTTGAAGACATAGGTGTAGGCAAAGACTTTATGAACAAACCCATATTGCATGGGAAATATTACAAAGAATCAATAAGTGGGATCTCATCTTATTAAAAAGCTTTTGCACAGCAAGAGAAACCACCAACAGAATGAAGAGACAACCCACAGTGTGGGAAAAAATTTCTGCCAGCCATTCCTCAGACAAAGGACTAATATCTAGAATATATAAAGAACTCAAAAAAATCATACTTCCAAATTTAAAGACCCCATCAAAAAATAGGCATCTGAAATGAAAAGACGTTTCTCAGATGAAGTACAAATGCTAAATAAATATATTAAAAAATGTTCAACATCACTGGTCATTTGAGAGATGCAAATTAAACAATTCTGAGATTCTACCTCCAGAAAGAATGGCCATTGTCAAGAATCAACCAATAACAAATGTGGGGGCTGTGGGAGTGTAGACTGGTGCAACCACTGTGGAAATCAGTGCGGAGATTCCTCAAAAAACTAGAACTAGAAGTATCATTTGACCAAGCCATTCCCCTTCTGGGTATCTTTCCAAAAGCATTAAAAGCATCATACCACAGCAGTATAAACACACCCATGTTTATAGCAGCACAGTTTGTAATAGCTAAATCTTGGAAACAGCCCAAATGCCCATCAACTAATGAATGGATAAAGATATGTGCTTTTTTCTATACAACGGAGTACCACTCAGCCATAAAGAAGAATAAACTTGAGACATTTCTAAGTAAATAGATGCACCTTTAGACCATTCTTAAGTGAAATAAATCAGACACACAAGTAAATATCACATTGTTCCTCTGGCGTCAGAAACAGAAAGTGTAAATAAGGTCCAAAATGTACAATAGATATTGTGAAATAGAAAGAAAATGTTCAAATGGGAAGGGAAACTAGGGAGGTGGGAGGGGGAAAGGAAAGAAGGGAAAAGAAAAAGAAATGAGAAAAAAAGGAAAAAATAGAAACAAAGCTATTGTGAATAAGGAAGGGAAGAGGGGTTGAAGGGAGGCAAGGGAATGGAGAAAAAAGAAGACTCAAGATACATCACGTACAGGTACAAGTTCCCTAAGATGAACGTGATCATTATGTGTACCTAAAATGTACCAAAACTTAATTAGTTAAAAAAAATTGAGCCATTACGTACAAAATTTTCCCACAGAGAGTTTCGAGTGTGGCCCCTTCCTACGTGGGAGTGGACCTACTGGGGCTCCCTCTCAAGCAGCACCACAGATGCGTGGGAAGAGTGAGGGCTTTGGGGTCTCACGGGTCTGGGCTCGTAGCTGCGTTTGCCTCTCAGCTCTTGCCCTTCCTGCCTTTTGTTCTTGGACAGGTTTCATGATGCCTGTGGCCCTGGGGTGAGTACCCTGTGCTCCCACCCACCTGCAAGGGCTGCTGGGAGGTGAAATGAAGCTGTGAATGTCGAGTGGCACCTTGCATGTAAAAGCACTAAGTAGCTACAGTGGACCCTTGAGTTATGACCAGCCTGATTGATGAACAACTTGGGTTATGACTGGAATTTTAGTTTTAACTTATGACCAAAGTTTTGAGTTACAACCCGAATGCCCGGTGCTTGTGCTCCCAGATGGTCTCCGATACTGATTTAACCCTTAAAGAGTTCTGGAAGGAACATGACAGCATCCTTTCCTGTGTGGGGTTCACTGAGAAATCCTGGGCCAGTGTCTCTCTGAGGACACTGAGATCTGCCTGTGTACAGGAGAGAGACGCCGAAGGCTGTGTAGAGGAGCCTGAGCCTTCACTGACCAACGTGAGTTAGAGCCAGCCCTCAGGAACAAATTGAGTTTGTAAGCCAAGGGTCCACTGTAGTGGATGTTCGTTTCCTTCTTGCCCCAAGAAGGAGCCATGCAGGCACCTTTCCTGACCAAGCAGGCTCTGTTCCATTTGCAGACTCTCATGGAGCCCCTTTCTTTAACCTGTCTCCTCTCATGGAAAATGAACCTTGCTTCTCTCAGTTCCATGGAAAGTCCAACTCTCCAAGAAACTGAGGAGACATTTCTTGCCATCTCGACCCAGGGAAGAGAACAGAGAGGGGAAATTTTAGGAGAATTTATTTTGTAGCTGGCTCTTCCTCTCTTATAAAAGGTAACTCTTAATTTTTGGGGAATTTTGTGAGCCGTTTGATTTCACACTGACAGTTTGAAATTAGCCAACGAGAAGTATCTATACCTTGGAATCTGTCAATGTTATACATTAAAGCTTCTGTTTTCTTTTTCTTCTTTAAGAGCTAGTTTTAAGCCTTTCTCACCACACCCTAAAGGGCTCACACTTAGCATTGTTAGTTAAAGCTGCAGGTGTCCTAACTTCATCTTTTGGGCTGTTATTATCAACTGCATTTCACAATGAGGAAACTGAGGCAGGTTAGCAGCACAGTTGAGATATAAACTAGGGAAGGCTGGTGCCAGAGCTGCGTTCATACTCTACCCTACTGCCTGCCTCTGGAGGACTATTGGGAGGATTCAATAGCTTATATGAGGGTTTGCCCCACTGCTTGGGACTAAGTACTTACTTGAGAAACACTAGCTGGTGCAGTTATATCCAGAGTTCTTGAGTTTTCTGAGATCATGAAAATCAGATAAAGAAAGCTATGATCCTTTCTCTCTAAAAAATGTACATATGTGCATTGTATACACACACACACACACACACATACACACACACACAGACACACTCTCAGGGGATTCGTGACTCTTGGACACCTGCTGACCCTTACTCCAACTTCTAAAACCACAAGTACATCGGTTAGTCCTCATTCCCCATACCGAGTTTGAGGCCTCAAAGATAGGGATCATCTCTTTTCTCCTTCCCAGCACAACATCCGTATTTCTTGAGTTCCTCTTCTGAAGCCGCTGTATCCCCTCCCTAGCCACTCTCTGTAGATGTGCCCTGACTTGCTTTGCGTTTCTCACGATCTGAGATCCACTGTTGGACAGTGTCAATTGTTTTTATTTCTCCTGATCTCCTTACCAGTTGGTATGTTTTTCTAATTTTATGTTGCTCCTGGTATCCTGCTTCCGGGAGGTAAGTTCTCTGGCATCTGGAATATAAAGTAGGGCTATACTTTTAACATTCCTAAATTCACACATACACACCTCAGTACGCAACCTACAAACAGGAAGAGAATTCGAGATGCAAGAATAGCTTGGAGTTTCTTCTTTATGTTCTTTATTTGGGCTTCAGTGAGCTGGAGACATGTACTTTAACTTTTGTCTCCCTTTTGCATGCCCCCTTTACTCCCATTCTGCTTCCTTCACTCCTAAGTCTCTTATCAGCACATCCACTTGCCAGGAGTTAGGGTCACAATTTTATTTTGACCCAACAAGAAAGAAAATAATAATAGAAATCACTTGGTTTTTTGTTTTTTTTCCTGTGTGTGAAGTTTTGCATAAACTGTGTCACAGACTACCCACACAAGTCAAAGGTCCAGAGGCCTCCAGGCGAATTGCAGCGTGGAGGGGCTAAGCAACTTGCTGGAATTCACATGCATATCTGATTCCCACTCATCCCTGTTGGGCAGAGACCACCTGCCTTGTACCACCCCGCCTTCCTGCATATCTGTGTCCTTGGCACTCTTCAGAAGTTTGCAGTGTTTGTAA
>NW_004624733.1:36725089-36745680 GCF_000247695.1 Heterocephalus glaber | reverse complement strand
AAAAAAAAAATGACTGAAAGAGATTTCACTCAATGGGTGTGCGGAAATTCTTTCCAGTGGTGGAGGATCTTCCAGGATTTGCAAATGTTGCCACTCAAGGCCCCCTACTCACCCCCACTCCCAACCAAACACGCGGCTCTCTAAATCCACTGGAGTTGTTTAAAGCTCATTTTCTTTCCCTTCAACCTTCTCGGGCTCAGAAAATGAGGCTGCCCTTCTTGTAGAAACCAACTTTCCTTGCAAAGGGCGGGCTGGTAAGTTCTGTGGCTCACTCGCGGCCCCTAGTGGCCAGTAGTTCCAACTGCCTTGAGCTGTGGGCTGAACTTTATTTAACAGCTATGATCCTGAACACTGATTCTCAGTCAATATATTTCGCGGTATTGGGTTAGGAAAAGAACGATAGCTTAAATAAAACTCTAGACAAAGATGATAGTATGTACCATGGAGCGCCAGGCGGGCTCTAAGATAAGACCTCTTGCTTTTTAACGTTCTAGGTGATAAACCTCGGAGGCAGGCAGTGTTGCTTAGCTGCTAGTAGCTGCGGGTCAGAGAGGTATATTGGCCACACGTTGGGTAGCAACAAAGGGGCGCTGAGGTTTGTGGGGCCCAGAGTGTGGCCTCTTGCAGCCATGCCCAAGGCAGCATAGCTGTAGTTCGTTGGTATGGTGGGGTCTGCTGCTGGGAAATCATAGAGATAATGCCCGTGTAAGAATTCACCTGCTGACTGCTCTGACGTGGCTTATTCCACCCATTCACAGCTCCCATGTCAGATAAACCTCTGTAACTTACAAATGAGAATTCAGCCCAGTGAGGTCAAAACTGCTAGAGGTTACACAGCCTGAGTGGAAGAGTTGTGAATTGGGACCAGGCTGTGCCAAAGCACTGGCTTTCATGTGGTTCCTGTATTGCCCGTGTGTTCTGCTTGTCACAGATGTAGGTGGTACGTCCTTCGTGCTCACCCACCTGGAACACACCTGTCCTCTCTCCTGACCTGGCTGTGTGCTCAGGACAGTTTGGCTGTTAAGAGTTTGAGGACGCTGAACTCTTTGGCCAACATAAGACTTTATAGTTGGGAGAAATTTGACTCTTTTTCTGCCTGATACCCTCAGAAATCAGTTGTCACCCGTGACCAGGGTGGTGGTAGGGGACTGGTCTGAGAGGGTCACTGGACTCAGGCATTTCCTGGAGCTTTGGAGGGGTCAGAGAGGGAGGTGTGTGGAGACACGAGAGCATGCTGTTCAAGAGGCAACATGCAGGTCAGGAGCCTAGGCCACAGGTCCTAAATCATTCGAGACTCAATTTTCTTTACTGTGATATGGAGCTCAAAGGGCCAATATAAGAATTAAATATGCTTTCTGTAGCAGCTTTCGCAGGGTAAGCCCTGCTGTGTTGCAGGAGCGGGAAACACGCAGCAGCACCTTGATGTACTTCAGTAGGAAGTGAGCAGCGGGGCAGCAAGGGCCCTGGAGAGACCCGGCCCCATTTCAGGTGAGAGCCAGTGACCTTAGGTTGTGATTCCCTTGCAACATATAGCAATTGACTTGGGTGTAGAAGCAAAAACACCACACTAGTGGAAGGAGGCCAAAAGCAAAGACACCTGCCTCCCAGGAATAAATCAGGTAGGCATACCGTGTTAATAAAGCCCTTATTGGGATCCGCGCCTCCCAGATTCCTTGCCAGGAGTGTATTGAATCTTGGAAGCAACAAAGAACACAACCACAAAGGAATTAATTTACCACAAAAGGCATAGTGTGACTTAATGGTTTTATTGAATCCTTGGTTTTTAGCCCATCGATTCCTGTTTGTTTTAATTCAGGGCTGTCTTCAAGCTTTGCTATCACCTTGCCTGGTTATATTGATTAGGCAGTGTCCCTCCTCCTTTAGCCAAACCTGGTCTTCTTATCATGTGTCGCCACGCCTTTTTGGCCCACTGTGTTCTGTCTCCATGGGCCACGTGCTGATGGCCAGACAAACCCTCCAAATGCTTGGAGAATTGGAAATCATATCACCAGGCAGAGGGATGGTGCCATGTCACCTTGGCATTCTTTGTGGTGATTTTTTTTGTACCTGGGATTGAACTCAGGTCCTTGCGCTTTGGGGGCAGGTGGTGAAACCACTGAGCTAAATCCCCGGCCCCCTTTGTGGTGATTTTAACCAAGCTTTTGCCTTTAGAATTTATTTTCTTCAATTTATTCTTGAACTTCTTAAATTTATTTTCTTTGAGAATAAATAACTTTCAACTCTTAGGTTCTTTTAGATTAACTGTTGCTGTGGAGTTGTACATAATAGGGATCTTGCTTTTCAAACTGGAGTGTCGAGCTGGGGATGTAGCTCAGAGGCACCGCTCCTGCCTGGCAAGCACAAGGTCCTGAGTTTGGTTCCCTGGGACTGGAAAAAAACAAAAACAAAAATGAAAAAACAAACTTCAGTGTGTGCCAGAGTCATGTGGAGGTTTCTGTGAAAACAGTTTCCTGGGCCCAAACATTTTGACTCAGTAGTTTGTTGTCATCCCCACCCCTTTTAAATGGCAGCAAATGTCACATGGCACACAATTAGCCATCTTAAAATGGACAGTTCAGGAATAGTCAGTAAGTCTCAATGTTGTGAGTCCCTCATCTTTACGTAGTTCCAAAACATTTTTATCATCACAGTGAGAAGCCCCATATCTGGGAAGAGGTCTCCCCTCATGTTTCTCTCAGCCTTTGGCAATTACTAATCCATTTTTTTGGTCTTTGTGTCATTTCTGGAAATTGCATACAGTTGGACTCACAGAATACTTATCTTTTGCATCTGGTTTATTTCACTTAGTGTCGTATTTCAAGGCTTCTACATGTTGTAGTCTATCTCAATACTTCATTCTTCTTCATAGCTGAATAATATTTTATTTTTTACATAGAGTATGTTTTGTTCATTTAGATAAGGACCTCACTCGTCTCTGCAGTTTGGTCAAGCTTTGGTGCTCATCAGCAGTGGAGATGTGGTTTGTCCCCAGGTAGTGGATAGCTTGTATCACAGATTCTGGAGCACCCCAGGCCCAGCTATGTGTGGAACGGGATTGGCCATTGGAGGGGGCCCTGGTGGTGAATGAACAAAGGGTGTCCAGCCAGGGAGGAGGTGCACTGTATCACGACATGGGCAGAGATCCCATAAACCCAGTGAAAGGGGGTGAGAGAGATTTATATCTGCTCTCCAACCCTGCTAACTGCCTCTGGGAAGTTAAACTGATCCTCTCATTCTTCAACCATGAAACGGGAATAACCGCACTGCCAGTTTCATAGCTTTGTTGTTTGGATCAAATAGAATACTTTGGATCAAATGCTTGGTATAGGGCCTGGCACAGAAGGAATAAAATGAAGCCAAAAGTGGCCCCTCCTTTTAGGACTTTTCCAGAAAAGGGGCCCTGTGAAGCTGGAGTCAGGCACGGTGGTGGGTAACTTGAGCAGATGGAGAGAAACGTTCTCAGCTGGACTGGCCACTCTTTCAGGGCCCTGAGGTAGCTCCAGGAGAAGTCATGGAGTAGGATTCATGCAACCCAGTGAAGAATAAAGACACCTAGTCGCCAACACAGAATACTATGCCCCGGCAGTTAAGACAGGCCTTGTTCTTAAATGGGACTTGCCGGGATGGGGGTCATCACAAGTTAGACTGACAGCACTGTGGCTGCTTGTCCGAGGCATCACCATGCTGTCATCACAGCAAGGGCAGGGTCCCATGTGTCTGTCTCAATGTTGTGCTCCTAGCACTGGGGACAGAGTGTACATGAGCGCATATCTCCTGCATGAAGGCATACTCTGTTTCTTGTCTTGCCTGGGGACTCCTTCAGTTCTTCTGAGTCAGTCTCTTGTGCTGTTGCAGGAATACACTTTGCCCAAGGTATGTTTCTAGGAGACTTTCAAATTTCTTTTAAAAAATGTGCACATCTTTTGATTCACCAGTTCCGCTTGCTTCTGAGTGCTTCACCAGAGGAAATCTCTGAAGGCTCAGAATGGTTATGGCTCAAGAACGTGAATGTGGTATTATCTGGAATAGCAAAAGTAGTGGAAAATAATCCCTTTTCTAACAAAAGGGGAGCAATGAAGTATATTATGATACTTCCTTTCAGTAGAGTGTTTCAAAGCCATAAAGATAATGAAGGTTTTTTAATAACATGAGAAAATGTCCAAATTAAGTAGTTAGTGGGGGAAAAGCAAGTTGCATAATAGTAATTTTATATACTACAGCTACATATATAATGTGTGTAATACTGGAAGAATTTATATTGTCTTGTCTTTTTCTCTGAGTGATTAAATTACAGATAATTTCATTTTCAAGCTTTTTGAGGTTTTCCTGTAATGTTTGGTGCTGTTACACTGAATGAGGAATCAGAAAAAAGGGTGATAAATATTATTAAGGATTACCTCTGGTAAGAATATGAGTGTGAGATGTCTAGGTTGGGTCTGGACCTACATGGGGTCATGAAAAGTATCACAAATGGGGATTAGAAAGGTGGGGGGGGGGATGGGGACACAAAGCATCAGGCAAGGAGTCTGCAGCACCCCAGGAGTGGGATGAGCCATTCTTGTTTGCTGGACAGTGGATGCTGTCCATTCCTCTCCTGTCCTGCGCTGCCTTGTCCTCCTTGCTGGCATTAAATACACCCCAGACTGTGGTATCACTTGTGTACATGGACTGGATCCATGCTGTGGCCTCCTAATGACTGAGATAATCAGTCACAGACTTGTTGCAGGAAGACAAATTTAAATCTTGCATGGGCAGAATTGACCATGCAAATTAATTCTGTTCTGCGTTCCGGGAAATTAAAGGAAGAAAGCCTGGGCTGAGAAGGCACAAATGGAATAAGCAGTGGTATCTAAAGGGAAACCAGATGACCCCTCTCAGGCACTGGATTTGTTGTACTTTCATCTCCCTGAGTCCAGGTAGCTTCAGTCCAGGCCTGGGGCTTTATTCTTGGGCCAAGCAGGTCTGTCTGACTCATCTCCTTTGAGGTTAGGTTCATCTAGAGCAGTGATAGTGAATCCTTTAGAGCTTTCAATGACTCAAGCAGCTCACCATGGCCACCACTGTTCTAGAAGCTTCTGGGCCCTTCCTTCCACCATACACGGCTCCTGGGTGCTGCTCTGGAATTCTGCAGTATGTGGGCCTCCGAGATGAGGGTATGACTGAGAGTCATGGAGGGTCCTTTACAGACTCGCAAACCAACAGCTGTGCCGCATTGCGGAGTGTGCTGTGAAGTAGGGAAGAGAGCTATGGGGATCGAGCATGCTTTGCGAGTTCTCTGAAAGGAAAGGTTGGCTTGAGGCATCATGGTGGTCAGCTTCACCAGTGACCCACACTGTCCTTTAAGGACAATAAAGCTAATCTTTCACTGAGTGTTTTCTGCATGTTAAGCACGTCACATGGCTTGTAAGGTTTCTCCAGAGATGTGAAACAAAACCAGGAAGTGTGTGTGTCCATGTGCACTTGTATACCCACCCACCACTGTGCCTGACTGTTTGTAGGAAGTGTGTTCCCTGTGGCTACCCAAACCCACAGATGCGCAATCCCTTATACAATGTAGTGTAAGATTTGCCTATAACCCACACACATCCTGCCTACGCATGCAGCCATCTCTAGGTGCTTATAATCTCTGATACAGTGCCTGTGTGTGTCAGTATCTATGGTTCTGTGTTGTTTAGGGTGATGTGACAGGGAGTCTGCACATTTTCAGTACAGATGCAGCGATCCTGGGGTGACCACACTGTGGGAGCTGAAATGATGAGAAGTGGGGAGAGGCCGCAGACCTGTGCCATGCAGGAGGCTGTAGCAGCACGTGGGTGCACATCACACCTGGCATGTGCCTTTCACATAGTTCTTGGCAAGTGGAAAATTCAACTTTTGCTTTTCATAACATTCTACAGTATTTTTTCCTAAATATTTTTGACCTGTGGATGGTTGACTCCATGGATAAAGGACTCACCTGTACACACACACACATACACACAGGCGCGCACACACACACACACACAGACACACGTGCGTGTGCACAGAAGCAGGAAAGATTGATACTTACTATGCAAAGTATGGCTCCCATGGCTGTGGAGGTTGAGAAGTGCCTGCATTGGTAGGCTGGAGACTCTAGAAGAGCCCATGTGAAGTCCTTCCCCCCAGCGCCCCGGGTCTGAAGGTCCAAGAACTAGAAGAGCCAGGGATGGAAGTTCTAGTCCCATAATGGGCTGAAAGCCTGAAGAACCAATGCTTCAGGCCTAGCCTTAGCTTGCAGCCCTAGCCTGAAAACCAATATTGCAGCTCACACAGCGAGGCAGCACGGGAGGGTCAGCATTTGTGTTCTGTTCATGCTTTCACCAGATTGTATGAGGCCCACTCACATTAGGGAGGACAGTCTGCTTTGTTCTCATTCAAATGCTGATCCCATCCAGGATCATCAAGTTGACCTAAGTAGCCATCCCTCATGGTGAGGGGTTATACACTATAATGAACACAGTGATTTTGCAAGATTCTATCTGTTTTCATTTATGTTTGAAAATTGAGGGAACTAAACTTTAGAAGATTTATGTCATGTGTGTGAATCACAACAGCAAGTGATAAATGAGATTGGGATTAAAACCCAGGTACCTCTCTCTGGGGGCCACGTCCTTAACCATTATGTGCTAATAAAGATTCTAAAACAAATTACTTACAGAGCTCTCTTAAATCTAGTAAAAATGTAATCTCTAGTGATAGATTAGTTGTTGTAGACATAATAGTAATTCCTATAGCATGAGTAAATAGGTGTCCTGGTTGCATATAACAACTGCCCTCTGGGAAGACCATGCTTTCTACTTCATTCTTGATTCTGAAGAAGAAAGTCCAGAAAAGGGGAGTTGTTTAGCAACAATTGGTAAATGTGGTAGACAATTCAGTTTCTCTGTCCCAATGAGTGTCCTAGATCATACGAATCACATGTCAGGAAAGAAGATGGCAGCACACTGAAGTATGGAGCCAGTCGGGCTATCAGCATCGAGATTCTGCGCCAGGGAAGGACGAGAGCCGTGCAGCCAGTTCACAGTAAGACTTGGTTCTTGGCATTAGTTATGCTGTGAAGTCCTTTCCGGTGGATTGTCTTGAGTGTGTTTCCGTGACATCAAAGTCAGCTAAATCATTGTGGAGTTCCAGGAGTCCCAAACTCTGTGGGTTCAGTTGCTGGAAAGTGACATGTCCTGTAATACAGTATGCAAATCACATCCTTGCTTTTTAAACTGCTTTTTATGCTTCTCCAAGATATCCTCCAGTGCCTTTACTGTTTTCTCTGTTTTTCTGACCAGTTTTTACTTCACATTTAATGAATTACTACCATAGAAGAAAAGCACTCTGACTTGAAGAGTTGCTCTGGAAAAGCAAATTTACCTTGAAAATTTACTACAAGTTAAGATATTTTTCATGATAAATTTCCTTAATTTAGGGAACATCTGGACTTATAAGAAATTGTGGGAGAAGCTTCTCATTTAAGATGATGAGATTCATTTTAATATCCCATTTACCCAGCTCTTTAATACTTTATCGAGGAGATATTGCTGATTGTTTTCATACTTCCTCAAAAGTATCGAGAGGACAATAAAGCTGTTTCAATTTAGCCATTTGTTTTCATTTGAACTCTACATAATTTAGGAGAAAGTAAAACACATGAACAATCTTGTTGAAGCATTGTCATGATGAGGGTTGAATTAGCTGGGAGCATGAGGAGGTTGCCAGGGCCCAGGGTGGTGGGAAAGGACAGCCTGGTCTGATGAGAGTAACTTGTCACAGCGAAGCGGCTGCATCGGGCCAGAGTGAGGCCAGTGTTCACCGTGCAAGGAAGTTCACTACCAGCAAATCTTTTTAATGGGAAACAAACCCATTCAAGCTTGTTCAATAAAAGGAGGGTTTTGGATATTTACAGAGCCATTTCATGAAAATGAAGCACATCTCTATATTTTGGTTCAGATAAACATATGCTTTGCTTGGAGGTCTATGGATTGAGGTTCCTCTTCTATTTTTATCTCTTTCTAGCTGCGTTAAAAGTGTGGATGGGTTTCTTTATGTAATACAGTGTTCTAAGACAATATGCTGGGAAGAATGTGACTGAAAATGACCCTCCCATCCCTGACACCTGGCGAACTTTCAGATTAAACCCTCACTAGTGTCTGATCATAGTGTTTTCTTTTCTTTGTTCAAACTAAAGGCAGAGTACTGATTTTTGTTAGTGGATTAGTGCAATGGCTTTCCTTTGTTGCCATGCACATGCGTGTGTGTGTTCAGTTGTGCAATTGGATGTGATTTGCAGTGCATCACGTACACACACTTGTCTTGAATCGGCCCTTCATCAGGGTCTCGGAAGAGGCATCGATTTCTCTGAGAGGGGGTTTTAGGCTTACTAATGTCTAAAAATTAGGTGCCACAGTGAGTCCCAGTGAGGCTTCTTCAGACTTCATCATGGTGATCTGCTGAGGGAATTCTCTGGACCATATCAGGTGGTAAATGTGATGAGTCGGGTTTGGAAATCTTCAACTTTGTGGGATCTCAGCCATCTTCATAGACCGCAGTGTGAGCCAATGGACAGCAGCAAGGGCCTTTGTCTTACTTCCAGTGTGGGGTTTTCTGTGTCCTTCTGCCTCTGTAGTTGAAGAAGGTCATCACATAGTTCTTCTATATCAGAGAAACAGAGGTTGCTTTGGTGTGACGTTGGGAATTTGGGCCAGATGGTCAAGACAGGCTCGATTTAGGTGGAAATACTGAGAGACTGAGTTTTGAATCTGTGTGTCCAGAACAATTGTGACCTATCCGTTGGAACAATGAACCATAATTTTTCCCTAGTGGCACAAAGCTGCAAGGGTTTGTTTAGTGTTGATTTACATGTTGGATCTTTGGGAACTTGACTATGGACTTCCCTAATTCCAGGCTCCAGGCCGAGTGCAGAAGCAGAATACAGGGAGAACATGGCAAAGCATGCCTTGGCTCTTAAGCTTCTAACCTTAAATGACACACATTGGTGCAGTTCACATTTCGCCAGCCCAGTCAAGGCCTTTAGTAGGTTGGGATGTGTAATCCTACTTTGGGCCTGGAACAGGAGCCCCTTTCCTAAAGTGTAGCATAAAGACATTGAGTTGTCTTCCATTGTTTCTCTTCCCCCCACCTAGAATGGATGGTGTGTGGCACATGACAGGTACTTAAAATTGTATGCCAAATACGCAAATGAGGGAACAACTACATAAATTTACCTTGGTTCCTGTACCCAGTTCCAAAGTTGCCTTTGATAGAACACGTTGGGAAATAATCTCAGCAAGGATTCTGTTTGGGAAAATGGCCTTCCATACAGATTATTCATGATTGGGAAGCCCTGGGCTTGAGGAAACAAAGTAGATCTTGGCCACATGAGTCCCATTTGCATTTAGATTTGTATAGAGGGCATTTTGCCATGATGCTTCAAAGGGTGATTGGCAGATCAATTTGAACAACTGTCTGATTTTCAGGACATTTAAAGGGTAAGATACAGAAGTCATTTGTCAACTTCACAGTAGAGCTAAAAGTAAAAATACCCCATTGACCATTAAGTTTAGAGAAGGACGTCATGGGGATCCCTTTTTAGACCGAAATTATGGCTCCTTGTGGATTTAGTATTGGTTCTTCCATGAAATGTCCCAAAGATGGCACTTAAGTGGTTACCCTGGGAGACCTGGCCCCCAAATCCATAGACACGTTGAGACACATGACCGCTTCCACACTGAGCTCTGTGCTCAATAAGCAGGAGTCCTCAGAGCCACTTCGTGCCAAGAGAACAAGTGTTTGCCAGTGCTCGTTCCATTTCCGGGAAAGCGCAAACCTAGCCATAATTCGGCTAATTTGTAGTTGATCATGGGGAAGATCATGCGTAGGGCGAACTGAGTGAGCAGGGGCCAGGGTTGCTAGGAAACGGACTTACTTCTCACATCCAGACAAATCAGCTAAAACATGGTGTTAGTGAGCCCAGCTCCTGGCAATCTCAGTTCCAAGTAAGCACAACTACAGAAGAAATGTTCCCACGCAAGGGGAGCCGAGGCAGCAGCGTGGGGAAGGGTGCAGAGCATGCGGCTCAGCCTGGGAAGTGAGCAGCGATGCAGAGGCACAGTGGGGCTCCCAGCAGGTTTAGCTTTTCAGAACAGATGAGCTGATTAAGGAACGGGCTTAGCAAAGTGTCCTCATTGAGCAAGTGGTCAGCAAATGTTCCAGTCCTGCTTGTAGCACTGGACATATCTTCCATTAATAGTTCCGATAATTTCGGAACCTTCCTCTCCTCCTTGCATCTCTAGAGACTGTTGTGAGAGTCAGGGAGTGCGTATGGGTAAGCAGTTTGTGAACGTCAAGGGATTTTGTGTTCACGAAGGACTCGCTCTTCACTGTGACCAACAGCCGCTCTCAGGTCCCAAGCAATATTCTCACATAGAGGATTAAGACTCTGCTCGTCCCTTCTTTTCTCTGCTCCTCCAGTCTCAAGCATGTTGGCAGTCCTGGACTCTAATCTTCCTCAACCCTGAAAAACCGTTGTCGTCTGCCTGAGTATTTCTCTATTTCTGCTTTAGACAATACCCTCTAGAAGAAGCAAAGTAGCTGGGTGTGGTGCTGCACACCTGTAATTCCAGCGCTCGGAGGCTGAGGCAGGGGCACAGCAGGTCTAAGCCCAGCCTGGGCACCTTGGTGCCTTGGTGAGACTGTGCTTCACAAGTTTGGAAAGGGCTGGCGATGTAGCTCAGGGTTCAATCCCCAGTCCTGAAGAAGACAGTGTGAACGGGAGGGTGTGATAGTTAATTTTTTGTCCAATTGACTAGGCTAGGGGCTGTCCAGCTAGATGGTAGAATTTTATTTCTGGGTGTTATTTCTGAAGTCACCCAATTGGTAGAAGGCCTGAATAGAGCAAAAGAGCCAAGGAAGAGGAAACTCACAGTGTTTGAACTAGAACTTCTTCTCCCGTTACAAGATATTTGTGTTCTTCATTCTTGGGTCTGCAGACTGGGACTTACACTATTGGTTCCCTTGGTATTTAGGCCTTGGGACACAGACTGAACTACACTGGAAGCTTTCCTGGTTTTCCAGTTGGTGGAAGGCAGATCGTGGGATTTCCTGCTCTCTATAATCAGAATAGCCTATTCCCATAATGAGTGTCACTCTAATCATGCATCCATCCATCCATCCATCCATCCATCTATTCATCCATCAGTCTATCCATCCATCCGTCTATCCACCCACCCACCCATCCATCCTACCAGTTCTGTTTCATTAGCAAGCTCTGACTAATACAAAGTCATGTGCCTTCCTTCTCTTAAGGATCAGAGCCCTGTCCTATTTCTGAAAACATTGGTTCACGTATTATCTTGTTCAGCTTTTTCGTGAGACATTCTTGCTTATGTGAAACAGGTAGGAGTAGAGAACAAGAGAACATCTGTAGGGGTATGGAGTCTGATAAGAATCTCTTGTCAAAGTTTATGCTCCACAAATAAGACGTTGAATACTGCGTCCCTTCACTCTGAGAGCCATGATCTTTGATGGAATGCAGGACAAATGCAACCGAATGGGGGGCATCTGGGGACTCTGAAAGGGAGGAAGGCTAAGAGGCCAGGGCTGGCCCGTGGGGTGGCATCTGGGGATATGCTAGCACGAGTGTCCCCCTCAAGTAGCTGAAGTGCTGCTGTGGAGCCGGGAGGCAACTCGACAGCATGAGCTGCACCTTAGAGGCAACCTAAGGAGTTGTTTTCCCTACATTTTTAAATAAATAGATTTAAACAGTTATGTGAGTACCTGTACAGTAGCCTCAGTTTTTCTCTGAATCCACACAGCTTAAAATATTTTCTGGCTCTATAACAAGAGTTTGCTGTCCCCTGCTCTAAACTATTTGCAAGAATTTAATTTTCTGCAGCAGAGAGCAAATTATTTTTTTCATTTTTACTCTAGTACTTGGTTACTTTAATCTTTTATTATTTTCATGTTCAGCATAATGTAATACAAGTAGATATTAATAAAAATATTAAAAACTCACCTATGAAAAAATAAAACCAAATTTCATAACAAAATAATTAGAGAATAACAAGAATTAATACACTGTGTATCATAATCTTAAAAGAATGGCCAGAATGTTACTCAGAGTAAAGTCATACACAAAAAAGACTCCTTCTTACAAAGAGGAAACAGATAAAAACACAAAACTTTCTCTTCAGTGAAGTAAGAGAAACTAGTGGTACAAATAGAATTAGCATGTATATGTAAATGTAGCATAAAGTTTTTCTAAGGGAAACATATTTTCCTGAGTGGGGAACTGGAGATGCCTCCTGCCTAGCCCTTCCCTCACCCCTCATCTCTCACTGGACAGTTTCCTGCCCACTCAGCTCACCCATAAGTGGAGCTGCCTTTGGCTTCTCGAGAAAAGCAGAGAGGCAGGGGGCTAACTGGCTTAGAGTATGGGTCTGGAACTGGATAGTTTTCCATTTGGCTGAGGCAGTAGTTTGACTTGAAAACACAAATAGTGACTGTGACTGACAGATTGTTTCAGTGAATTCAATTATTCTCCCCACCAGCAGCAGCTGGATTTAGAGCAGGAAGTTTTCAAGTAACAGGTTAGTTTGTGCAGTAGGTCTTTGGCAGGTCACCAACTACCAGAAGAAGACTGGTTCTTGGTCTAATTAACTAGACAAATTCCTCAGAGATAAGGCTTTAGTTTCAGGTCCTTCAAAAGGAAAATACTAGTTTAGGAGCAGATTGTTGTACCATAAACCACCCAAGTGATGGAATGTCCTCAGATGGGGTGTATATTTCAATCATTTGATTTTAATCCAAGATGGAACTCATGGTCTGAAGGAGAGACAGATAAAAAATAATGATAATTGAATGGAATATATACTTAGTTTTATAGATTTAGGTGTATGCCTGAAGTGCTGTAAGCACAGGCCTCCAGCTTGGCTTTTAAGAAGGCTGAAGAAAACTTCCTGAAGTAGATGGTACATTTGTGAGATCATAATGAACCATGCGTAGTCGTTCAGATGAAGTGGGGCGGCGTAGCTGATGATTGAGGCAGTGGATGACAGAATCACGGGAGGACTTGGCATCTTAAGAAAACTTTGGTTCTGTATATGATTAGGTCAGAGTGGTAAGAAAGGACACTGAAGGTCAGAAAATGGCAAGGCAGCACAGTGCTAAGGCATTTGAGGGTCATCCTGAGGACAGTGGAGACCTAGCAAAGATACTAACTGTGATATGATTATTTTTTAATTGTAGAGTGTTCTGGGGAGTTGAGCAGAGTGAGAGCAGCACTGGGGTTCAGGTTGATGTTTTGGTTTTGCAAGTGAGAGTTGCTAGGGCTGAAGGCAACCTTAAGGGGTGATGGGAAGAGGGGAGCACAAAGTAGGTCGTAGTGACAGGACTAGTTCTTGCTTGGGTTTGTGCAGCAAGTGAAGAGAGAGAAATTAAAAATATGGCTCAGATATTTCATGAATGATAGAAACACGACATGACAGATACATAGAAAATTAAAAGCAAGGAATGGATCACTAGCAGTATGAAAGAGTATTGAGCACTATGGCGGTCCTGACTTCAGAATCTGGAAAAGATAAGTGGAAGAAGCGTATTTGAGATGAGCTTTGAAGAAAGGGTGGGTTTTCTTACGGGAGAGTTGGTCATGTTCCATATTAGGAGATGAAAGTGTCAGCAAATGTTTGCAAGAGAGTAGTGAACGCAAGAGAGTCAGCCTCTGCTTCCATAGCTGGATGTGGGTTTGTAGTTAACAGCATTTACTGCCGTGCATCCTCTCATTTGACTGTGACAGTGTTGTCATCAGGGGTCTTGAAAAATAGCAGGCTTCCTTTTCAGTGATGAATGTGCTAATTATTGCTAAAACTGATGCCTTCAAGCTCCCTACTTTGTAACCATGGCTTGAAAGCAGAGAGTGAACGTGAAACTAGATGCAAATTAAAAAGTTAAGAAATTGCTGCTCAGGTAATGACTTGGACATAAATAGCACCCCAAACAAGAGACATTTTAGAATAGAAGCCATTTATGTGTATATCGTTCATCTGACCAGGATGGAGCCTAACAGTGGGGTAGAGAAGTGACTTTAGAGGAATTGTCAAACACGCTGAATCAACCAACACCCCTGAGAGGATGGGCCACTTTCACTTCTTTACTTCAGGGTAATAGAAATGATACTTTACATGTTGCCATTTGGAAAGGATGTACCACAAATCCATATTTTTTTGGTCCAAGCTTCCAAGACTTAGCTTTAAAGTTAGAAGAACTGTAAGCAACCATCTCACTCAACATTTTCCAAGGAACTCTGCAAAACATGAGTTTAACTGGGTGTTAGCGGGTAATATACAAATCAGCAAAAGAGGTTTATATAGTCAAAAAGGTTTTGGAAACAGTGGATAAACATGCATAGATTGGCCTTTAAATAAATGTTTTCTATAGGAATAGTTTTTGATTTACAGAAAAATTTAGAAAATACTACAAGATTCTCATACACCCTGCCCCAGTATCCCCTTTATTAACATCTTGTGTTATTGTGGTATATTGGTCACATTTGATAAGCTGTTAGTGATACATTATAATTATTAACTGAAATTAATACTTTATTTGGATTTAGATTTCCAGAACCTCAGCTAGTGTGGCACCTTACTATAGGGTGCCTTGTCTCCTTCCTTTTGCAGGTGACCCTGAGAAGTCTGAAGAGCACTGGTCAGGGATTTTGTAAAATGCCCCTCTAGCAGAATTTTTCTGGTGTTTTTCTCATGGCTGGACTGAGATTATAGAGTTTTTTGGAGGAAACTCACATAAGTAAAGTGCTTTTCTCATTACACCTTAGCAAAAGTTCATGATATGAAGATGCCTTCGCACTATTGAACTGTTAACCTTGGTGAGTAGCTTTAGTAGCGTTCATCAGACATTTTCATTTAAACTTACTCTCACTTCCCATTGAAATACTACAATTTTGGGAAAAAAATCCTTGTACGCATCTTATACTTAACATGTAATGACTTATAGTCCATCTCCTTGAAGCAGAGTACAGTATCTTAAAAAATTATTTGAAGTTTCTTTGTATAAGAAATTTATTTACTCCATTTATTTAATCATTTCCTCATGCCAGTATAGACTCATAGATATTTGATTTATGGTTTGGGTTATGATTAATATAGTTGTAATTTACTGCTCCAATTATACCATCTTTGGCCATCGGAAGCTTTTATAATGTTCCCATTGTTCTTTGACATAGCTTCATCACTGTAGTTTTTCTTTCTTTATTTGGTCGTTTTTGTCTGATTTATTTGTTTGTTTTTAGCATGTCCCTTCTTTCTGACACAATATGTTCCAGACTTTTAGGGTCACATTGTGTGTTAGAGCCCCAGTCCCAGAACCAGCCACTTTCCAAGGAAACTTTTTAAAAAGAATAATAATAGAAATTAAGATCCAGGGCAGCTTGATATGCCTTTTACAACTGAGATATCCTTGCTTCTAATAACTCTCAGTTGACATGACAAGGAAATATATTTGTATATTCTAACTAATGTATGTATACTTATTTATACACATTTTTATATCTGTAGTTTTATTAAGCTAAATATTATTTTCCACCAGTGTCTACAACGTTAACCATTAATACACGAATCATTCTAGCCTCCTATCCTTGCTTATTTCTAGTTTCCAATTTCAACAAGAAAAACCTGGTTCCTACGATGTGTCATTCAATTACTTATTTTTTCAATGCCAGTACACATGATTTCACAGTTGATTTGGACCCCCTTGGGAAAAGACTTTATCAGAGCACAATGTTTATATAAAATTTCTTTTGCTTTTGATCTCATAGATTGCACTGATTTCCAACAGTAGGCTTATCTTATCCTATTCAATGAGGTTGCTTCATACATTTGTGCTACAGTTAGATTCTTCACATGTATCTCAGATAAATCTTGCAGGTAGCATAAAAACTCATACAAGCAAAAAGTATATATTATCTGGCTTAAAAGATTTGAGTACATCACAGTAGGTGAACAGCTTTTCATTCAACTTGATTGCTCATATTAAGTGATTAATGGTGATTATATATTATATAATTTTCTTCATATTCTGATGAGATTGCATCATGTGATTTAATACTAAGGATAATAATAACACCATAATTCTTATTATCCCACAGCTCCAGTGCCCAACAACACTCATCCAATAAGCATAATGAATTTGGAGGGATTTTCATTGAAAACTGTAAAGGTCAGTAAAATAAAAATCAAGGCCCTTCAACCTCAAACCGAACTTTCGTTCTCTTCAAAATTAGTTTCCCAGACTCTCTTCACAACCCTGTGAGTAATGAAGCTTTGTTTTATTTCTGTAGTCACTTAAAGCTGTATTAATGACTGATTCTAAGAGGCTTTCTCTAAGAGGGTTAACATAATTGTCCTGTTTTGTTTTTTTTTGGTACCGGGGATCGAACTCTGGTCCTTGTGCTTGCACAGCAGGCGGCAAAACCACTGAGCTAAATCTCGGCCCTATAATTGTTGTCTTAATTAAATGCTTCTTTTCTTCTGAAGCTCCACCAGCTTATTCAAACGCTTCTAAAAGTTCACCGATGTCATCCTTAAGGTTCCCAGACTAAGTAGATGATACAGATGACAAAGTATGTGGCTTTGGGATACCTCAGTCATCTACTTGGTTGATGTCATTTCACTTAACTGGGGAGAAACTTGAACACAGTTGAAATGGCTGTGTCTTAGTTATTTTCTAGTCACTGAGAGACAATACCTGACACCCACAACTCTAAGGAGGAAAGGTTTATTTTGGCTCACATTTTGTAAAGGTTTCAGTCTCTCGTTGGCTGGGTCCGAGGCAGCACGGCAGCATGGCAGAGGGGCATGGGAGAGGAGAAACAGTTCATGGCATGGATGCAGGAAACAGTGAGAGAGACCAAGGGAAGACAGAAGGAGACACACCCTTTCAGGTCATGCCCCAGTGACCTACCTCCTCCAATCAGGCATTATCTCCCCACGTCACATTCAGTGGATTAGTCCACTGATGAGTACCATCCCCCCATGATCCAGTTGCCTCCTAAAAGCCCTAAATGTGACTGCATGAGGCTTTAGCTACATCTAAATGTAGCTAGTTCTGTAGATATAGCTGGTTCTGTAGATGGAATGTTAGTTTTATTTATTTATCCAGATTCACAATACCTAATCATTTTGTGGCCATCCCTTCTGCAGGGCATTGAATAGTAGATCCCCAAAAGATATATTTGGGTTTAACAATTTTGAATTTTGAATTTGACATAATTTGGAAAAAGTGTCTTTGCTGATATGAGATCATATTAGATTATTTGTTAGCTTCTAAAACTAATGAAAATGTCCACATCAGAGGAAAGCAGAAGATATGAGGAGAAAATAGCCTTGTGAAGATGGAGCCAGACCATAATTATATGTCAGAAGCCAAAGAACATGTGGGGCCAATAGGTGCTGGAGAAGATAAAAAAGGATTGTCCACTAAAGGCTTTGGAGGGAGCAGAGCCAGACCAAGACTTTCATGGTGGACTTCTGGCCTCTAGAACTATGAGAGAATATGTTTCTGTTTGTAAGGGAGTTGCAAGAAGCCAACCTACCTTCTCTACCATGTTTTCAAAGTTAAGCTTTGAAAAATTCAGGGCATTTCTTTGCAGTTTTGGATTCGTCTACCCAGAGGAATCCTGGGGAGATGTGGGGCTCTATGAAACATGTTTCCTTTGACTCAGCATCATGTCCCTGTGCCTGGACAGCCCTCACTGCCACCATCTGTGCTCAGGATGCATTTATTCAATGAATGGCATTGCTAGGAGACTGGGTTAAAGATATCAGAACTAAAGGGCCCTCAAGAAATTAACCTAAACTCTCAATTATCTGATGAAAAGAAAAATCTCAGAAGAAGTGGCTTTCTTATATGCTTTTATTTATTCATCTTTCCCAGTACATAGTGGTTGTTTTTTAAAACTTGATTCTTTTGACAGTTAATTTGGATGGATGATGAAAATGTATTATCTGGACATGGCTGATGACAAGCCTTATATGTATATGCAAAATGTATATACTATTTTACACGTGGTCATCATTTAGGATTCTTACATTTGCACTTTGGAAAGAACTTAGAATCTCTCTGTGAAGTTAAGTTTCTAAGAGGCTAAAAGACAGATTCTGAAATCATAAGAAAATGCTGTGGTTTTTGTCAGCATGCTATTGAAATACAAAAGCAGCATTAGATCGAATTATTTTATTATTTTCTCTATCTTCATGTCTCATGTCCTGCACTGTACTAATAGCCTAGTAACTATCTCCTTTTCTCTTTTCTGTTCTATAGTTTGTCCACACAGTTTTGATTATATTCTACTACTCCGATAGCCAACCTGACTCCATCTTGAGCCTTACCACCATTGTGTGCTTGTGGGGGACAAAGTATTTGTGCTTGGACAAAGCACCTAAAAACCACATCCTGTTTGGCAGAAAAATTTGCTGCAGCTGCAAGATGTTTTTCTGTAGCTCACCAAAAATGTGAAACTTCCTCTTGCCCCCTACTAATCTGGCACTAACCTGGCATGGTTCTGCTTCTGTAAAATTCCACTTGCTCTCCCCTTGAGCACTCCCCAAGTGAAAGCATAGTTTAAAAGGAGAAACCAAACCACTCATCAGTGTTGAGAGTTCTTTCCGGGCACTAGTCCCCTCCCTGTTGCTGGCTTTGAATAAACAGACTGAAATTTGACTCAGAGTGTGGCGCATCTCTATAGTTCCAACTCGCTGGATTAGAACACTGTATAAATACTTTACACTGTCTTCAAATGTTTGCAGAAGGAAGCCTAAACTGTTGACCTGGCCCAAGCCAATCTTTTAATCTTTTATTACTGTGTCATCCTTATTAAGAGCAGCTGTAGGCCCTCCCAAGCCGGCTTTACAGACTTCAAGGCATGTACAAGTCAGCGGGAGGATCATGCTGCAAGCAGACTCTGATTCATTAAGTCTTGGCTGGGGAAGCCATGGTCTTCCTTTCAAATAAGCTCTCAGGTGAAGAGCATAAAGACTGTCAAGAACCACAAGTAGCAAGGCTCTGGTAGTATGATGCCCTGTGATGGCCAACCTGACTCCATTTGTGTAAAGTTGAATGATTCTGGGTGGTTACCGCCCCCTTTCTCCCTTGGGAGTCCTCTTGGTTACTACATGACAGACCACCACATCCTGTTTAGTAGAGCAGTCTGCAACTGTATGTTATCTTTACAACCTTGCAAACAGGATACTCTACACCTGTGTGATATTTTGTTTCAACTAAACTGTGTGAAACCCCCCGTGACCCCTACTAATTCAGCAAAGTTCTGCTACTGTGAAATTCGACTTGTGTGAACCCTTTCCAACTAAAAGAGCCACTTAAACCCACAAGGTGCTTTCATTGTCAAGAGTGTTTCGAGCTTAAACTCGCTCTCGACCGCTGGAAATAAAGGGCTCAAATTTGGCTCAGGATGTGGTGATTCTCTATAATCTCTTGTGATTAAGTATAACAGCCCCTCTGTATGCATTGTTATATTTCATTGTTAGGGGAGTAGTACCTGTCTTGCTAGCACTGGAGTATCAGTCCTAGAAGACCATATTGGAGCTACCTTTTTCATTTCTGAATCCTCTGATGCCTACCAAGATGATTCTGATAGTCTTAATATCCTGCCTTTGGAAATGACCTACTCACCCTCTTTTTGCATTCTATGAGCAGTGAATTAAATCCAGAGAGGAATAATGACCTTTGCAGTGTGGCACCATGAGGTAGTGGCAGAGCTGGCACCAGGGCCTGAACTTGAAAATAAATGCCCACTGTGACACTAACTTCAAGGAAAGGTCCTAGGACGTGAAGCATGTTATTCAGAACTGGCCTCCCAGGTTTTGGATACTCAACAGAGAAGTCTCATTGGAAGTCCTTTGGCAAACTGCAAACATGTGAGAAAAGAGAAAAAATACCTCAGGGTATTTCTCAGAGCCCAGGAAGGCTCCAGAGTTAGACTAACAGCTTACTTGCAGGATAACTAGAGTGTGGCCAATTGAGAAGGATTAACCCAATTCTTCCTTTTTAATTACCTTAATTTTATGCATTGGATAATTAATTGAATACCTTAGTGATTGCAGATGCCTTTTCTATCGCCACCCAAGAAGGAAAACAAATGTCAGAAACATAAGTGGGTGCAGGGGGAAAGATTAGGGAATGGGCCACCGATGGGAATAGGCACAACCTCCACGCTGTAACGGAACACTCAACCTTGGTACTATTGACATTTTGGTTCCTACAATTCTTGACTGAGGAGCGCTGTCGTGTGCATTGTGAGATGTTTAACATCATCCACGGCAGCATTTGCCCACTAAATGTGAGCAGTACTGCTTTTCCTCCCATCAGGTTGTGACAGCCAGAAATGCCTCCAGACATTGTTAATTGTGCCCCCGAGTAGCTTTGTAGTATAGTTTCAAGTTGGGAGTTTTGATACGCCCTGCCATGTCTCTGTTGCCTAGAATTGCTTTTGCTATTCTGGGTCTCTTCTTGTTCCAAATGAATTTTTGGATTGTTTTCTCAAGGTCCATGAAGTA
>NW_004624733.1:36701749-36723773 GCF_000247695.1 Heterocephalus glaber | reverse complement strand
TTTGTCAATTTTGTTGATTCTTTCAAAGAACCAACTCTTGGCTTCATTGATTTTTTTGTATCATTCTCTTAGTCTCCGTTGAATTGATTTCTGCTCTGATCTTTATAATGTTCTCCCTTGTATGAGCTTTGGGTTTGTCCTGCTCTTTTTCTAGAAGCTTGAGGTTCAGCATCAGGTTGTTTAATTGGGCTCACTCTGTTTTCTTTATATGAGTATTCACTGCTAATTTTCCCTCATAAGACTACTTTCATTGTGTCCCATAGATTGCAATATGTTGTATTGTCATTGTCATTTAATTGTAGGAACTGTCTGATTTCTTCTTTAATTTCCTCTGTGACCCATTGATTATTCAGAAGTGTGTTGTTCATTTTCCATGTGTTTGTGAAAATCTTGCAGTTTGTTTCGCTATTGATCTCCAATTTCAATGCACCATGGTCTGATAATATACAGGGTAAAACCTCAATTCCTTTGCACTCACTGAAATATGTTCTATGAGTGAGTATGTGGTGTACTTTGTAGAAGGACCCATGTGCATCTGAAAAGAATGTGTATTCTGATTTTGTGGGGTGGAAGACTCTGTAAACATCTGTTAAGTTCATTTGTTCAAGAGTTTGATTGAGATCTAGTATTTTGTTGCTTATATTTTGTCTAGTTGATCTATCTATTTGTGACATTGGGTATTGAGGTCCCCCACTACTGTTGTATTAGTGCTTATTTGATTTTTCATGTCTGTCAGTATTTTTTTTATATCGTTGGGTGCGCTAGTGGTTGGTGCATAGATATTTATGATTGTCATCTCTTCCTCATGCATTGTTCCCTTTACAGGGATGTAGTGTCCGTCTTTGTCTCAATCAGTGTGGGTTTGAAATCCACTTGGTCTGTAAGGAGGATAGCTACTCCTGCTTTTTGGGGGGTCCTGTTGCATGGAGTATTGTTTTCCACCCTTCAACTTTCAGTCTATGAGTTTCTTGTTGAATTAAGTGTGTTTCTTGTATGCAGCATATTGTTGGATCTTGCTTCTTGACCCATTTTGCCTCTCTATTTCTTTTGATTGGTGAATTGAGACCATTAATATTGATGGTTATAACTGATATGTGCTGACATCATCGTCATGACTTTTTTTTTTGTTGGATTCTCCCCCTTTGTCATGCCCAATGGATTCATTCTGTTGGGCTTCCTGGGGTTGTGATCCTCACTGTCTTTTCTTAGCATATTGTCTAAAATTTTTGGAGTGGTGGTTTGGTATTCATGAATTTCCTGAGGTGCTGTTTATCATGAAAGTATCTTATTTCTCCATCCATTTAGAAAGATAGTTTTGCAGGGTACATCAGTCTGGGTTGGAGGTTGTTTTACTTTAGAACTTGGAATATGTCACTCCAAGCTCTTCTTGCCTTGAGGGTTTGTATTGAAAAGTCTGCTGTGATTGTGATGGGCTTTCCTTTGTATGTGATTTGTTTCTTTTCTCTAACTGCTTGTAGAATTTTGTTCTTCTGTTGGGCTTCTGGAATCGTAACTATTATATGGCTATGTGTGGATTTTTTTTGATCAAGGCTATTTGGACTCCTATATGCCTCACTTATCTGTATGTCAAGTTCTTTTCCCCTCCTTGGGAAGTTTCCTGCCATCACTTCTGTGAAGAGTTTTTTTTATGTCATCTGCACTCTCTCTTCTCTGCTTCTCAGTGCTGGGGGTTGTGGTATGACAGCCTAAAAGGTTCATCTCCTCTGCTCTGGGGGAAGCTCTGCTCTTTGCCACTGGGAGCAACTGTCACATTTATAATCACCTACTGTATTCTTTCCTATGTTCCACATTTAGACATACAATGACTGTATTATGTCTCATGGAATATATTATACGTATGTCAAGTTTACATTTTCAAAAGAGATTTAAAATTTAACATTGCGCCCCCCCACCCCATACTTTCTCCTCTCAGTAAATGTTATCCTTATCTACCCAGCTATGCAGGTGCCTGTCTTGATTTTTTTTTCTGTTTATCCCTGTATGTACTTATTCAGTATGAGTTTACATTCTATTTCTGAAATTTATCTTCTTTTCTTGTCAAGAAGAAATAACATCAGATACTTGCTAAAGTTTGTAAGACTGATTTTTTTTGGATTAATCCAGTTGGAGAGAGTGAATGATGATTCATTACAACTAATACAAACATGACAGAATTTTTAAAAGGGGATACAGAGGAAATAAAGGGATGATGGTAAAGTGAAAATTTAAAAAACAAAAAGTGTGTTGGTACCTATAAGGATATGAAAAATCAAACGAGTGAAAGGGGTACACAAGAAGGGAATAGGGGGCTATGGAAAATTGTGGGAAATGGAAAATTGTATCAGGTGGTAAGTGGAAACATTCTGTAAAGGTTTTAATGACATGAGTTGAGTTAGTATGTTTTTGTGGTTTGGCAGCACAGTGTGTAACCGACTTGGCCTAGTGCAGGTGTTGGCCAGGCTAACGTTTGGTCAGGTCTTCTATAGCAGTGTTTGGGCAGGCTCTTCCTGCTGTATGGGAGTCCATGGTTCACACCCTCTGTGCTGTTAACCTGTGTCCATCATTTATTGTCTGGACTTTTGAAAGAGCCACTTCAGTGGTTTTCTTGCAACCATGCTTGGCTACTCTACATAAAATCATATGGTCATTACTCATTAGGGAAGTGCTACCCCAAACTGCAAAGAAACACCAATTCAGACTTGATTATAGGAATGCCTGTAATCCAAAAGACAAACAAAGGCAGTTATTGGTAAAGGTGTGGATAAATTGGAATCTCCATAGAATGCTGGTGGGAATTTATCATGGTGCAATCACTTTGGAAAACAGCTTAGGAGTTTCTTAAAATGTTAAACACAGTTACCATATGATCCAGCAATTGCAATTCCATTCCTAGATATCTACCCAAGAGAAAGAAAACAGGTGTTCATGGGGAAAAAAGTACTCAAGTGTCATTTTTTGTCCATTATGGAACACAGAGGGGCTCCACTTATTTCATTCTCTCAGGACTTGACATATCCACCCATCCTATAAACATTGTTAGTTGTTTTTCCCGAGGGAACACGTAACTCTGGCACATCTTCCATCAGCAACTAAGTGATACACATTACCTCCACTACAATTTGGAGGGTGAAATTAATCACAGGGCTTTACCTAATACAAGAACAATGATGTGCAATTCTACACATGCCTTGGAGGTGGAAAACCAGAAACTGTCTGCAAGCATCAGTAATGAGTGTTTGCTTTCTTACAGGATGAGTAGCTAGCATCCCTGGCTTGGCATGCATTTTCTTCATTTGTGTGCAAAGCTGGCTTCTTCTCACCCTTCAGATCCTAGGACTTCCTTGAGAAAATGCCTGCATCGTGTATGTTCCAGGCAGGGTCTCTGTCCCTGCTTCAGTCCTCCAACCCCTCAATGTGTTATTATAACCCTACTCATTTCATGATCTGAAATTGGTACATTTTTGTTTATTTTCATATCGTCCAATTCTTCCCACTATAAGGTGAAATTATTGTGGCTGTAATTTGTATCTTCTCTATCTTATTCATTCCTAAGTCCCCATTTGGAACAAAGCCTAGCAGGCTCATAATAAATAATCAATAAATATGTTCATTAAATGAATGAATGAATGAACGTGCTTCCTTACTCCTTTAGCATTTGTCAGCTGTTACTTCTTCTTTTAATTTTTTTTTTTTTTTTTTTTTTGTGGTACCAGGGATTGAATTCAGGATCTTGCCTTTGCAAGGCAGGTGCTGGAACCACCGAGCTAAATGCCTGGCCCAGCTGTTACTTCTTTTAAACAAAATACTAGGCATTTTCTAATGTCATCTGCCTTATAAATCTTCCCTCTAGTTGGGGGTAATTTCTAACTCAACCAAGCTCTCATAAAGTTTTACTTAGCTCTTTTTTATACCAGGCACTTTACCTTGTATCTTTGCAGTTTTATGCAAGCCTCTGCTTTGTTTTTTTCCTCATAATTTGAATTAGATTTATGGATCCTTAATACCAAGTATTATGCTTTATATGTGTTTTATATCCCAGTATTCATCCTACTCAATGCATACTTACTGAGTCTCTATGTTCTAAGAAGTGTTCTAGGTAATGGGGATATAGTCCTATATAGCCCTCATGGGGTTTATTTTCTACTAGGGAAGACAGAACAACAAACACATAAGCATATAATATCTAAGAAGTGATCAGCACTTTACAGAGAGTTAAACCAGGAGAAGGGGGATAGACAGTGAAGAGGGAGAAATTAATTGAAAAAATCTTGGTCACAGAAAGCTTTTCTGATATATGATGCTTAAATACAGGTCTATATGGAATGAAGTGCCAAGCCATCCAGACACCTGGGAGGAGCCAATTCCTGGAAAACCAGCCAGTACATAGAAAGGCCAGGGTATGGGAATGAGCTAGAAAAAAGGTAGTGCAACTAGTGTGGGGTGGGATGGGGGGAGGTGAGAAAGTTGTTGCCACCTTGTTTAATATAGAGCCTCTATAGGCTGTGAAGTGGGTTTGGGTTTGATTCTCAGTATGTTGACATGGCATTACTAGATTTTGATCAGATTAAGAAGGTCTCAAGTATCAAATTAACTATCACTGACTCCTGTGTACAAGATAATTTGGTTGGAGGCAAAAGTGTAATCAAGAAAAGCAGTTACAAAGCTATTTGATAGAGCAAATGAGAAAAGAAGGTGGCATCTGTTAGAGCAGTAGTGCACAAGTGTTTGAGAAGTGTCCAGGCAAGTGGGGTATCCGGGAGCCCATGCAGGAAAGTGTTTCAATGGGGGGCAGGATCAAAAAAGGCAATGGTGCTAAGATATTGAGCAAAAAGATGATTGAAAATTTATACCTTGAGGTCATTGCTGAGCTCTGGGGCCGTGGACAGAACAAGCTGATTGGAATAATTCCAAGAAGGGTGGAAGCTGAGGAAGTTGAGGAAGAGAAGATAGACTTCAGTGGAATTTTCCTACTATAAAGAAGCCTATCTGTGGGTAGGGATGCAAATGAACGATTTTTTTCATGGCAATATTTTTATTTTCAAGAATAACATACAGGGGAAAAGAGACAAAATGATAGACTTATTTAGAATCATTGGCCATTAACTCTTGTCCTAAATGGAAACTTGCGGCTGTCTTCTCTCTCTACTCCATTAACTTCTCTCTAACCCCAGGAGGACAGTGACTCCTCTGTGGGTGAGGAACCAAATGAACTCCAAGCACCAACCAAGCTACCTTGCCAAAAATAAAGGTTCCAGGGGGATGCATAAAGGGAAAGGCAGTAGAAATGCATTGATGGGGCTGGGGAGAGGTTCTCTTCTCCCTTTTAGGATTGCACTTCCTGTCACCTATTCTTTCTTGGCCATTATTTTCTCCTATTTTGGGTTTCTGCCCACTGCTTTTGAATTGCACTTTCCAGAAAGCTAGTTGTCTTGGCTAGAACTGTTGGTTGAAGATGGAGAGCATGGGGAAGGAATATAGAAATCGAAACAATTAAAAGCAAAGCAAAAACTAATTGGTTTAAGTAAAAAAGATGAATCAATTCTTTCAGCTTTTTTGCTCCTTTATTTTTCCTCATCAAAAAAATATGACTTTGAAAAAAAGAGCAAGTTATAGACCTGGGGGGGGGGGGGAAAGAATCACTTGTCTATCTTTATTCTCACCAGGGGGAAGCAAACTAAATATGACCTATGGGCCAAATGTGGCCTGCAGCTGTTCTTGTAGATAAAGTTTTATTGGAACACAGCCAGGATCATTAGTTACGCGTTTGTGATGCCTGCTTTCCTACCACAGAGACAGTGCTGAATAGCTCTCACTGTGGTGGACTGCTCCAATGATTATGTCCGAAGAAGGCTATAAGCAGCTCAGGCTGTAAAGAGCAAACCCCACAATTGTCTTGTTTTGAGAAGGGAGTCAGGCCAAAGCCTACATGCTGAGATCAGAGTGACTCGTACCCAAATTCTGTTCCCAAAGTTAAAACCTCCTTTACTAAAAAGACAAGATTAATTATTAAGCACAACCTATATTTTGTCTGTTATGTTCCTAATTCAAGAGTGCTTTTTCTCTTCCTTTACAAGGCTTGCCAGCATAAGCAACATATCCATAGCAACTACACACAGTCCCTCCACATAGCCCCTTTACCTCAGTCTAACTATGATGTCACCAATAAATATCAATGGGTCTGGGTGTTCAGGGCCTTTGCTTGTTCAGCCTTGCTTAAATGAGCACTAGTCATCCTGGATCCCCATATCTCTGTCTCTTTAACTCTGTCTCTAAGTCTTTCTTCTCATTTTCCCTCATAGTACAGAGCAGGAGATTGAAAGCCACTGCAGGAATCTCCAGTAGTGACAGTGTATGCCTATAAAAGCTTAATATATGTGCTCTCTGACCCTTCATAGAAGGTTTTTTGACTCCTTACTCTCAAATTTTCCAAAATGGGCTATCAGCAATGTTACCTCATAGGATAACATCATGATGAAAAAATTCAAATTAAATTAGGTTAAACAAATTTCTTCACTGTAAATCTTCACAGAGCCTTTAATAAATGTTTACTATTACCCACTGGGGCTCAGGCAGGCCAAGACCTAGGCCTTGGCTGTCTGGATTACTGGGTTATTGAAACCAAGTATGAGAAAAGTCCATGAGAATGGGAAAATTTAGTTTATTTACAATTTGACCAAATTGGGGATGGCAGCTAGTCCCCCCCTTCTTTGAATGTACAGAAATACTCCAATTTATAGGAGGGGTAGAACAAGAGCTAGGGAATATTTATACATAGATGTATTCAAGTCTTGGCCCAGAGAGCTGATGGTAGTGAATTCTCAGCCCAGGGGATGGTGGTTGTACTCCTAGCCTGAGGAAGCTTGGAGAAACAGCCTCTCTTTAAAAAATCTAGTTTTTAAAGATTCATTTGTCCCTCTCAGTTATGTTATGAATTGTGACCTTCATTGTGCATTTAAGCATGAGAATGTAAATAGGGTGGAAGTTATGGTTCAGAATCCTACAGAATGTCCCAATCTTGAACTGAAGCTACCTCTGGGCAAGTAATGCTTATTTAAAAAATGAAGTGAGAATAAAAATATCACTTTATTAATAGCTGCTTAAGTGTCCAATACCCCGATGTAGGGCTCTTGATAAATGACCACATTGAAACCCAATCTAGAGAGCTAACGGGTGTGCAGAACAAGTCCTATGTGAACTTAGAGGAGTTGGAAAGAGAACAGTCACAGCCACGTGTACACAGAACAGCAGCCTTTGAGTGGGTGCAGGGGAGGATTTGATCTTGTTTTTGCTTTTAAGGCACAACGATCACTCCAATATAATGGTCCAGTCAGTGTTCTAGATCTGAGCAGTCTAATGCGTAACTCCTCCTTCTTCGTGGGTGATGAGTACGTTAGAAGGATGAGCAATGCCGCCCTGGTATTGCAACAGGATGTGCAATAGAGTTTTTCCCTACAATATGCCTGTGTCCTCTGACTGTAGTATCTTTTATATTCACAGAATACAAGGGGAGACCAATCTTTGGAGAAACACTCATGCAATTATTGGCCTAATCTAATAATGTTCAGTTTTTAGTGAGCATGAAAATTGCCTGGCAGTTCTTAATGATTCTCACCCCTGAACTCCACCTGAGAGGTCCTGTTTGAGCAGGTTTACAAGCCTGCCATTTGTTAAACTCCCAACTGCTGCATATCTTCTTTGGAAACCTCTAACACGTATAAGGAGTTGGTCTACATTTCAGTTTGAAATTTTGGTCAACTGAATGCTCAGAGACCTCAGAAACTGGAACTAGGGAATTTCATGTGTCTTAACAATTGTAGGCCCTTCTTTTATTGTCAAGATCTACAAGGTAGTCGATAGTTTAAAGAATTTCGGGCATGGGTAGGCTCTACAGATGCTAAAATCCAGCTCCCTGGGTTATTTGAATACGCTGTCTACAAAGTTATAGTGTCTCGGTTATTGAAAATCACTAACCCTAAGAATGATGTAGGTGGCACAAGAAATCTTTTGTAGTTTTCAGAGTTTCAGAAGACAAAGGGAGACTTTCTAGAAAACTCAAATGAAGCTGTCCGAGAAGAGAATGAGCTGCCTTAGTAGGCAGCTAATTTCCACAATTAAAAATAGGTAAGCACAAAATAAATTGTAGAGGATTTTAAAATACGTCACTGGTTCCCCATTTTGAAGTTCTAAAGTTCAAAGTCCTGACCAGCTCTGAGGTCCTGAATCTGACATATTACTATCACATACATACTCCTTTTTGGTGACAGTCCAATGTCCTATTTTATTTCTGTAAAAATAACTTATATGTCCACTTGGGGGTAGTAAAGTATTTTTTCAGTATCTCTAGGGAATCTTTAGTATTTCCTCGTCAAATATATTAGATGTGAGTTAAAACAGTACCAACTATATCTTGTACTATTTCTCCCATCCAAGTACCAACCAGGCCCAACTGTGCTTAGCTTCTGAGACCAGAGACCAGCACGTTCAGGGTGGTATGGCTGTAGACTCTTTTCTATTTCTTTCACTTTGTAAATGGCATGTTTTTCTAGTACATAAATAAGCACAAAAGGAGTTACAGGCAACCAGATTTCATTTCCTTTTTAACTTACAGTTCTTCTACCATGTTCGGAAAGTTAAAAACCTATGAATTAAGATGGTTTTACTAGTAGCAAATATACCCAGCATACTTCCAAGCTGAATGACATTTGAGTTCATTCTATAATGATGGTCCAATTAAATTAAATTAAATTAAATTTTAAATTAGATGGTCTCCAGATGCTTTGAACATTTCTGGGTTATAAATATATGGTAATTCTTGAGTTATTTCTGTTCCTCTTAAACTATTTCAAGATTATTACATTTTTACCATAACAACAGTAATTTAACAAATTACACCAACACTCAGTGGCTTAAAACAGCACATCTTTATTATATCACAGTTTCTATGGGCTGAGAATCGAGCATGGCTTTTAGGACACGTTGGCCCCTGGTCTGTAGTAAGACTGCCTTCAAGGTGTGTGTGTATGTGTGTGGGGGTGTGGTCACACAGGACTGGGCCAGGGGAGGGTCTGCTTTCAAATTCGTGTCCAGCTGATTTCTCCAGACAGAACTCCCTAGAAGAGGGAGGGAGGAAGAGGTGGGGGAAAGAAGGCCCAGGGGAGAAGCCAGCCTTTCTGTCACCTAATCTGGCAAGTGATAAACCCTCATTCCTGCTGTGTTCTGTCTGTTAGCAACTCAGTACATCTGGCCCACATCGAAGAGAAGGAGATTACCTGATGACAGGAATAACACAAGGCAGGGGTCACTGAGGGAGAGTGGGCAGGAGCTCCTTAACACAGATCTAAATTGTACAGATATACGGTTATGGTTTCTCTGTCATTTGAAAAATTACTGTGGCAGTATCAGTTAATCATTTCTATTTTGCAATCCAAGTAACCAGCATATTTCTTGCCCAGGTAGTAGACGTGGGTTTCAGTCCTTTTTCTGTGTGGAGCAGCTGAAGTACCTCAGGAACACTGCACAAGTCCTAAGACTTGGCTTCTGTGTTTTCCAAGTGTGTTAGTTACTTTTCTCTCCTTGGTGAGACAAAATACCCGACACTCAAAGTTAAAGAGGAAAGATTTCACTTAGTTCACAGTTTGTAGAGGTTTCAGTCCATAATCAGCTGGCTCCAAGGCAGAGTGGCACTTGGCAGAGGGGTGATGCACAGGAGGAACAGTTCATGGTGCCCACAAGGTAGCAAGAGCAGCAAGGGAAGCTTAGCAGTGTCTTTCTGCCCCTTTTATTTTATGGAGACTGCTGGGATTAGGGCAGTGCCAACCCAATCAGTGGACTGGTGTGGTAATCACATGTCCTGAATTCCAGCATCACACACTCTAGATTCAGCCACCTCTGAAGAAGCCCTGGGACCTCATGAGGCTTTGGGGTGACATCTAGACACAAACCGTAACACCAAGACAGGCCATTTGGTATACTCTTTAAAGTCTCTATTTTAGGTATTGTTTCAATAATCAATCAAATGCTATTATAATGGGGTCCAACCCTCTTTCCTATTGACCCATATCTTAATCTCAGCATTATTGATTTTTGAGGTTGGCTAATTATTTGTCATTGGCGTGCTTACTATCCTGGACATTGTTAGGTACATGATGTTGAACAGCATCTCTGACCTCTAGCCATGAGATACCAGAAGACAATCAAAAATGTCTTTAGGCTTGGGGATGCAGTTCTGTAGTACATCCCTTTGCCTAGTATGTGCAGGGACCTGAGTTCACTACCTAGTACTGCAAAAAAATAATGTTTTCAAACACTGTGAACCATGATCTCAACAGATCTACATTAAATCAAACATGTAAAAACCATGGCTTCTGCTATAGCATATTGACTTCCTTCTATTAAGTAAACCCATAAATTATGACACAAGCATTAATAACTTACAGCTCCAGATGGTCCCTGTTGTTTTGTGGTTTGACTTACAGTTTTTTACCCTTATAATGTTGCAAAACTGATATGTACTCAGTAGAGGTCATAATCTGAATTTTGATCTTTTGTCAGGCTATTGATATAAGGCATGGTGTACTCTCATGAGCAGAAGCAGTGAACTGGAACTCCTAGTCACTCACTTGATCACATGGGTGAACAGCTGATACCCTACAGTGTTCTGTGTTGCTAAGCTATGATGTTCCATAGATTAGGTATATTAAATGCATCTTTTACTTCTGGTGTTTTTCATTTGGAATGGGTTTATTAGGATATAAAACCATTGTAAATTGAGAAGCATGTGTATTTTTAATTTAAAATAGTAGTAACATTGCTATGAGCAGATACCTGACAATTTAAACTTAGAGGAGAAAAGGTTTATGTTGGCTCACAATTTCAGTCCATGGTCAGCTGGCTCCAAGGCAGAAACACCACAGAAGTGGGGCATGGTGGAAGAAAAGCTACTTATCTTAAGAGAGAAAAGTTTTAGATAACTTAATAGATTGAATATTAAGGTAGTTGTAGAAGCAAAATAAGTAATGTGTTCTTTTAAGAGTTGCTTTTCCTGTAACTCCTTGTTTAAGGTGAGGGTTATCTGACTCTTTAACCAGTAACTTCATTAACCTAACAAAGTTACCATGCCAGGGTGAATTTACAATGTATGTGTGCCTATCTCCTGTCTGTGACTTGTAAATAGGAACTGGAATTGTATTTACACATCAAAGACCACTAGGGATGAGATAATGGCTAAAAAGGATATAAAAAGGGAAATGCTGGACAAAGGGCATAGATACTAACCAGACCTGTTTCTTTCGTTCCCACCTGCTCTCGTGAAGAAATTTTATTATTTTATCCGAATTCTGTGTCTCCGTGTATTTCTTTCCCAAATTGCTGCAACAATATGATGGCACCCAGGAAACAAAGCAGGAAAGAGCCCGAGAAAAGTCTCACTCTCTGCCCTACTCCCTCCAGCTGGGCCCCACTTTCTAATATCCATTCAGTGTGAACACATCAGTGGGTTGATCCATTGATGAGGTGGATGCCCTCACAATCCAGTTGCCTCTTAGCATCTTGTAATCCAGTCAAGTGGACAGTCAAGATTAACTGTCACAACTAGGCATGGTGACACATGCCTGTGACCCCAACACTTTAGAGGCTTGAGACAGGAGGATTGCAAATTCAGTCTTGCCTGGGCAGCTTAGTGAGAATCTGTCAGAAAAATAAAAAATAAAAATAAATTTAAAAGGGCTCAATATAAAGGCTCTGGATTCATTTCCTAGTACTGAAAAAAACCAAAACAAACCCTCTCATAAAGAGTGATTCTAGTGACCGTGCCAGAGGTTAGTGGTGGAAAGTAATATGGTTATTGTTTAGATCTAAAATATTCTCTAGAAATCTCATGTGTTCAGAGGTATGGTTTTGGAATATGATTGGATCATGGAGGTGCCATACTGATTGTGGCTGATTTCCTAGCTGATTGCTCTGCTGGGGCCTGGTTGGAGGCGGCAGGTCACCGGGGGCTGGTGTGACCTGAAAGGTTATATTCTGTCTTCAGCTCCTCCCTTTGCCCTCTGCTTCCTGGCTGCCATGGGTTAAGCAGCTTTCCTTCACCATGTCCTTCTACCATGTCATTTCTACCTTGCAACCAACCAACTAGCCATGGACTGGTCCCTCTGAAACCATGAGTCAAAAAAACTCCTCGTTTAAATTTTGAATGTTGAGATTTTGTTTGTGTAATGGGGAAGCGACTAATACAGGACCCTATTTATATAAAGAATGAATCATACTAATTCTCTAGGAAAGAAATAAAACTTCTAGAGCATTCAAGGGGCCACAGAAATGATTGTGTAAAAGTAGACACGAATCCTGTGATGGATTTGTGTCAATTTTCACACAGTCACTTTACGTGTCACCTTGACCATGGAGTACACAGATATTTGATAAGACATTTTTCTGGGTGTGTCTGTGAGAGTGAGCCTAAATTAAATGAAACCATTTATGCTGAAGCTTGCGATTTTTTGAATTTTTTAATGAAATTCACATATGTTACCTAGAAAAATTCAAAGAAAAAGAATTTGAAGAGAAAAATTCTTATTATGTTCCACTGTTATGTGCTGTTCTGAAAATGGAATACTAGACGAAACAGGATTAGCATGTGAACACATTTGAATAGGCAGGCTGAATAAAGCAGATGGCCTTCCCTAATGTGGATGGACCTCATCTAATCAGTCGAAGACTAGAATAGAACACAAAGGCTGAGTAAGAGAGAACTTCACCTTCCTAACTGTTTGAGCTAGAACATTTGTCTTCTGCCGTGGGACTGGAACTTATCCCATCATCTTTTCTGGTTTTCAGGCCTTCAGATTTAAATTGGAATTTCGATATGGGGTTGCCTGGGTCTTCAGCTTGCAGGCTGCAGATCTTAAAACTTCTCAGCCTTCGTAATCATATAAACCTATTCCTTGTGATAAATTATCTGTCCATCTGTCTATCCATCCATCCTGATGGTTCTGTTTCTCTGTTAGAATCCTGACTAATACAAATTCTGAGGAGAAGTGTGATAGAAAAAGATGCCCATGGATGACTTCTAAGGGAAATGAGTTGAGAAGAGTTTGGAGAGGACAATTTCAGATAAACTCCAACTTTCTGAACATCGTACATCAGGGCCTGGCACTGTGTAAGCCTGGGAAGGAGTTTCTCTGCCTGCCTCCTGTGGTCATCCTCAACACCATGGCTCACCACCGACAAGGAGTCCCTCTGTCATCAAATTAGCCTCCTTGGAGCCCTGTTTCATCATGCCTTCCCCATGGGCTCCGTCTTTGGCCTGCCAAGTCTGGTTTTAGCAAAGAATCCTGCTGAGACAGTTGATCCTTCCTATCCTTGTTTTCTTCCATGCTTTCTCTAATCAAGTTTCTCTTCCTACCCAGGTTAGTAATTATCCAACCTTTCCCTTTCAGTTTGCTATAAATGCTCACTTGCCCAGGTCATGTTCAAAGGTGAGTTCAATCTCTCTCCCCCTTTGCACTGGTCTCTCTCCCTATTACAAGACTGTTCAGTAAAGTCTTCCTTGCCATTTTTATCAAGTGTCCAGTACAATTTTTGGCTTTTACCCTGTTATGAAGTGACAGCTCTAGTAGGTAAAAAATATGGGTGAGAGATTAAGATTAAATTCTCAGACTTTCTTTTAATTAGAGTAAAAGCATGTTTTCAAATTTTTAAAAAAAATTTTTAATCTCAGTGTGAATCTTCTGGACAGTTAACTAGGCATGCTCTTAGTCTACATCTTTCTGCTGACAAGAATTGGCATGTACACAGGGAAAACAAACTAATTTTAAAGCTAATCAAATTAGGAAGAAATCTAGTTCATAAAATTCTCTTTAATGAGGTTTAAAGAGCAGTATGCACTAAAGAATTGGGCTGGATTTAAAAATTCTTTTATTTGCGGTTCCTTTATCCGTGTGTGGAGTGAACAAAGAGCCTTCACATTGAGCTACGCCTCCAGGCCATTATTTTTTAGTTTTTTCTTTTGAGACAGGGTTTTGCTAAGGCCTTAAGTTCCCTAGCTGGGTTCAAAGCTGCGCTCCAGAGTGCTGAGGTTACAGATGTACACCGCAGGACCCAGCCGCCTTTTAAATTATGTTTTCTGAATTATACAGGCTATGGGTGCTCTTCATTTAAAGGTAGGAAGGTATGGGACAGCCACAGATTCCAGTCAGAAGAAATCATCTTGGCATCAATCTATCACTCATTATTTTATCCTGGACAAGCCAGCTTTTTGTGTGTGTGCTTAAGACAGGAGATTTGTAGCTAAAAATTGATATTCTAGACTTAGAATCAACTGAATTATACCTTATCTCATACTAATATATAAAATATCAGTATATTATAATATATAGCTAATATATTAATATGACATTTCATTGATAAGTATATTATATCAGATACTGTTATTTTATATATTAATATATATTTTATGCACATGAATATTAGCTGTATGACCTTGTGAAAAATCACTTGACTTCTCTGGTTCAATGTATTTTTTTCTGTGGGGTAGGGATCATGATACTGTCTGTCTGTTAGGGTTTTGGGAAAATAAAATAAGATAATGAATTAGATCTTTTAGTATAGTAGTTGGAAAACTCTATGTAAATATTACTGCTTTGTAAAAGAACTGCTGGGCTAGATAATATTGAAGGGTACTTCATTTTCTAAATTGCTATAATTTCTTAAGTTATATAGGAGTTCAAAAGAGGCTGGATGTCTCCATTGAATCAGGGTCAGAGTTAAGCGTAGATAGGAAAAACATGTGCATAAATTTCCTTTCTGTCATGGAAGCCCAATTGGATCAGTGGAGTTCATGGGTTGAGGATATGGCTTTATATATTGTTCTATGCTTTTAGATCTAGTTCAGTGACTGCCACTTGAAATGTGTTTATTATTGGCTGAGAGTAGCAGAGGATTTATGGAATATTGTGTGTGTACCAATTAAGAACAGTTTCCAGGCCAGATCTCTTGCCTTTCAGGCCTGGTGACCTTCTCACTTTTTGACGTGTAAGTGACAACATAGTTAATGTCTTCAAGCCTCTGTCATCTCATCTATGAAATGAGGATTGTTATAAAATTTACTTAAGAAGTAGGGAAAGCACATGCCCTAGTATCTGCCTCAGAGCAAGAGTTCAGTAAATAGTGATATACATAGAAAATTGGCATTGAAATTCAGAGGCATGAGGTGACTGAAAACCCATTTTTACATGAATTAAAAATAGTGTAGCAGTGACCATATCACAGGCTTGCCACCTTTGTATTCATCTCTGAGCTTGGTGTCTACCCAAGAATGACCACATGAGCTTCATCCTTAGTCCTTTGCTTTCTAATATCGAGAGCCACATCTTGGGCACATAATTCCCCAGATAAAAACAAGCTCAAGGCCTTCAAAGGCAATTAAGATGCTCAGCTGTTCTCAGCAGCCTGAGCTCTTTGTTTTGGTGACTGCTGTATCATAATATTGATTAATCTTTCATGTAACACAGAAGCAATCTTTAATATATGTTCATGCCTTCGTTATTAATGAAGCCTGAGCAGTTGGTGATAGAATCTTAGGCAGCTTGTTTATTTGGTAGAAATGAACATGAAAAATGCCCGACAAATTGACAAATTTTCTAGTGTGATGCACACTTAAAGTTTGCATTAGACTGCTGCCTCAAAGAGTAGCATTCTCTAAAAACTAGAAATAAAGTGAAGTAGTATTAAAATATATCTTTATTTCCATTCCTTTTTATTACTTTCCCAGAAGCACTTATTATAGTACTTCCATAAGAACATTAAAGTAATATATTAATGTTACTAGACAGGTGTCTTTGTCTTACCTGAGACAATGGCTCTTTGCACCCTGAATAAAGAATTGAGCAGGACACACAAAACTACTAAGAAAGGCAGAGATATCTATTAGAGGAAAGTACATTCCACAAAGCAAGAGTGGGCCTATGAGAAGACTTAGGAGTGAGTTTGACTCAGAATGGCCCAGTCTGTTTTAAGTTTGAGATTAAAGTGCACTTTGGAGAGCTCAGAGGTGGCAACTATCAGTAATGAAAGTGCACCCTTAAGAGCCAGAAATGGTAACGGCAACAGCAGTGAGTTCCAGAATTGGGGAAACACCCCAGTAGTCGGGGTGGTAACTAACTGGGCTCTGCCCAATTAGTTGAGAATCTTCACCTTCACATTGGGAGGGGAAGTTTTTGACTTTATCTGGGAATGTTGGAGCCAGCATGGCTGCCAGAGCCTTCCAGGGGAGTCAGAACTGCAGTGCTAACGATTTGTTAATGACTGAGGGGCTGACCTTGCTCTGAGGCAGGTAGAGCACATAAAAGAGGTCAGAGAAGTATGATAGGGGAGGGGCATATTTTTTAGGCTCATGTTAGGATGCTAAGGAAGTATGGTGAGAGTAGGATGCACTTGTGGGCTCCAAGAGCCAGAGACATCCTGTCTTTTGTGAGCCTATAGGCCGGATGTCTCCCACGCTATCTGCTGCCTCATTAACTTATTGAAAACTCACATAAGCACTGTTACAGTTATTTTCATTTTCTCCATCTTATAGACGTGGGAACGAGGGTACAGAAAGGTAAGGTGACTTGTCCAAGGTCACGCGGCAACTCCTTACCACATCTAGGCGTTAAGTCCAGGCATCTAGCTCTAGTGGCCGTGATCTTGACTGATTTGATCTGTGTTAAGGGTTTAGTGGGGAGGAAAGGAAGAAAGCACTATTTAGGGATAAGATTAAACTGAGAGGTTGTGTCCGTAATGGCAATGGAATATACTCCTGTGGGGAGTCTGTATAGGACAATAAGGAGTTTAAAGAGTTCAGATTTGGGAGTCGAATGGTTCTGGATTTTTAGCTCTGTCACTTACTGTGTGGCCATTCTTGCCCCGATTTCTCAATGGCTTCTGGTAGGGTTGCACCCCCATCCTCTGTGGGTTATAGCCTCATGGTGAGTGGGGTGTCCTATGACGCCCCCAACTTTGGGACTGGCCAGGTGACTCACCATGGAGGTGTACACCCCAGTCTATACTGGCTCCAGCTAGTCACCCCTTGGAGGGAACCACCTCAGCTCACTGCAGATGTCTGAAGGAGACCTTAGCACTTCCCAATTCTCGTCTCTGAGATTTTGTGGTTGTTTGTTTAATTTTCCCAAGAGTAAAGTCAGGATAAGCCTCATTCTCTCAGCTGCAAAAGGATTATAAAAATACTTTGCTCTTGGGGATGCTGTGAGGACTTGGTGAGCTAATAGGACCCATGAACATTGTGAAGTAGAACTGCATTTCTTTAATTAAAAAATTGGTAATAAACCCAGGAGGTACATTAAAATTTTCAACATTTCCAGAGGAAAGCGTGAAATGATAAGATGTTCATTCTGTCAGGATAATATTCAAAATGGCAAGCTTTGAGTGAGTCGTCTGAAGATCTGCTGTCAAAGTATCTATTTACTTCCAGGTCATTCTTATCTAGGCATTAATGTGACTTCTTAGTATACAGATGTTTTACATCTTTGAAGGATGAATTGCTTTTGTTCTTAGTCATTTTTAACCAGCTTGGGCTTCCATTCTAACTCACTAATTTCACAATGGTTATTTCACAGGCATGATAAAATTTAAGCATATATAATAATTTTAGCCCATGTGTTTATTGCTTAAAACTTCCAAACACAGATATTACCTCAAAAAATGTGCCCAAAATGTAACACATATGTTTCTAAGGTATAGTGTCAATGTCCTTTAATGATCTAAAGGGCAGGGGGAAAGACAAGGGAGTAGGTTTTTATTTTATTTTATATTTTTTATTACCACATGTTTCTAATGCATAACAGTCACATTCATCATTGGGAATTTGTACCTGTACATAATATAATCTTACCACTATTTTATTTGTTTGGTTTTTTTTTTTTTTTTTTTTGGTACCGGGGATCGAACTCGGGTCCTTGCTTTTGCGCAGCAGGCGGCGAAACCACTGAGCTAAATCCCCGGCCCTCATAATATCATCTTAATTCTTCTTCTTTTTTTTTCTCATTCCCTTCCTCTTCTTTCAACTTTTCTTACTCTTCTGATTTACAAAACCTTTTGTTTCCATTCTTTTTCTTTATTCTCTCTTTTTAAAATCCCCTTTCCCTTCCTTGCTTTCTTTCCTGTGGCTTGTGTCTAGATGTACCCCCTAAACTTCATGCAGTTGTAGGTGCTTTTTCAGAGGTGGTTGAATCTAGAGTGTGTGATTGAGTCATGGCGCAATGCGTGGATTAAGGGTGGGTGATTACTCAATCAGTCCACTGATGGGTTTGGCACCGCCCTAATCCCGGTAGCATGGATACAGTATAAGGTACAGAAGGAGGCTTGTCTTGTCTCCTGCTTGCTTTGGTACCTTCTGCCCAGAGTGAACTGTTGCTCCTCACCACTGCAATTGCTGTCTGCCATCCCACCCGGCCTTGGAGCCAGCCGATTATTGACTGAAACCTTTACAAACTGTGAGCTCAATAAACCCCTTTCCCCCTTTAACATTGAGTGTTGGGTATTTTGTCTCAGCAACAAGAGAAAAATAACGAAGACACCCCCTTTCCCTTGTTCCCCTTACCATTTGAGCAAGTTCTTGCTAATTCCCATTATAAATGTTCCATTTTGCTCCTTATTCATCCTTTGGGTTTCTCACACAAAAGAAACAATGGGATATTTAAACTCGTGTGTACGATTTATTTCACTTAAAATTATGGTCTCAAGATGATGACCTGGACAGTGTTTGATGTTTGCTTCGGCTGGCTTCCATGAGCAGGCGTAATATTAAACTTCCTCATAATGTTTTTATAGTGTGTTTCTACAAGTTTAGAAGAAAAGGCTCCAGCCAAGTAGAGAAGAATGTGGAAAATTTGCATCTTTTTATGATAAATCCTGTGAGATATTTAAAAACGGATGTGTAGGGAAGATAGCATGTGCTTCTATTGCTGTTTTCTATGCTAATATTAGTGGACAATATCCAAGAATTAATTTTAAAAGGCTGATGAGGCTTTTGCAACATACTTAGCATGCTTTCGTCTATTTGATCTGGTAACTTTGGGTCAAAACTCTGGTTCAGTGACTGTTTCTTTCTTCACCAGTGAGCAAGCCAGAACTTTAAGTGGTCTATAATTATAACAGTGTAACTGAACATTTATTCTAAAAACAAATCACATATATTACAGCAAGACGGCAGAATGCCAGTTTATTAATTGTTATTGAAGTGCTGATAAGCCAGTTATCTGGAGGAGGAAAAAAATATGATCTAGAGTGTTTGTCAAGTTCTTTGGTATAAATATTTCCACTGTGACTGATTTCCAGCATCATTCCTTTAGCAACAGGCTTGCAACGTTCCTAAATAGTTTAATAATAAGCTTCTATAAATCAATTCGAGCCAGCCGCCAGCATACCAATGATGCTTATACATACTAGAACTGTAGGTTGGAATAATGATACTCTTAAATTATCTTTCAATGCCTTTATTCAATTAAAGCATCCATTAAGATTTTATAGTAGATTTAAGGATACTTTATAATGCAGGTTTTAATAATTTGAGTCACAAACAACTTTGAAGAGCTGATCAAAGTTATAAACCTCTGCAAGGGAAGAAAAAAGTGCATACTAAGAATTTTGCATGCAATTTCAGGGGCCTCCTGGGCCTCCTGACATTTGTTCATTGGTTTCAGTTTAGGAATATATGTTATTTATTCAAGTTGGAGCAACTAATTTGCCAAGCAACATTTTTAATGTCATTGTTTCAGTTCCCTAACTTCATGGATAACCGAAGAGCTCCAAAGTTGCTATCTTACAGCATAAGAGTTAAATCCGTGAGGTTTTATTAATCATGTTTACTATCTGGCCTTTCTGTCACTTGTCTAAAATTCAGAGGTCACAAGAAAGCCAAGAAAAATCAGGAGGTCAACAGTTAATGGCATTATACAATTTAGGTTTATTATTTTACTTTGTTCCAATTTGTGTGAAGTATTATGTAACTCCAGGACTTGTGACATTTCAATTTTAATTTTGACATACATCCTATATTTATATATGTGCACGATGTATGTATTTATATGGACTAAAACACAATCAAAACTGGTTTTCTTTTTGACATTGCTTCCTGAGCAGGTCAAACTAGGTTCTGACTAGGCTTAATTGAACTGTTTTACTTTCCGACTAGGTCAGACCTCTTTGTATGCAATCTCATAATAGTAGTGTTTATATTTTATAGCACACTTCACAATTAGATTTAAGTAATTAAAATAGTGATTTTTTTTCAAAGATAATTTTATCTTCTACTAGATGTAAACTTGCAACCAGGAAATTCATAACCTGGCATGATGCATATAACCTACTCATCACTGGAGATTAGTTGAATGACAGAATTAATGAGTGAATAATAAATTTTAAGAGAAAAAGATAAGTGAGAAGCAACCAAAAATGTAACTAAGATTTTAGTTGAGCAACACAGTTGCTAGCTGCACCTTGAGTGTTGGATCTTTCTCTGTCCATCCACTCACAGGGATGCCACTTCCCCTCCTGGTCACTGGGAGTTGACATTAAGGATCATGACTCTACTCGGTTTGTTTTCAGAATGTCTCCACTGTAAAGGCATGAAGGAAACTGATATTACCTCCAGTTCTGGGGATTTGTTGTGCTGAGTCTTTCCCACTTAATCTTTCATGACTAGAGATTCATATTCACTGATGTAATTTACAAATTAGGTATTATAAATCCATGTCTGGGGCTGGGGATTTAGCTCAGTGATTCTGCTGCCTGCCTCACAAGTGGAAGGACCCGAGTTCCATCCCTGGTACCGAAAAAAAAAAAAATAAATCCATGTCTGGATCCAGTTATGAAAATGGCTAGGGTTTTTTTTTTATATAGTTTATGTCTCTTTCAGCCTGCCACCTCAGCATTCTCTCTTCCTTTATTCCTATTCATCTCTAAGTTGAAATTATATCTGATCCTATTCCTAATGAGGAGTGACTGCTGATGACACTGGAGACTGGAGTCCTGGGGGTGATAATTCTCCAAGATATCAGGGGAGCTCTTAAGGTGAAAGGCTTCAGGACACTGTACGAAGTCATGCTGTGTTATATGGGCCAGTAGGGCAAATAGATGGCTACAGAGGAGTGCTGACATGGACTTCTCAAGTCATAAAGAGCAGACCAGCACCGATGTGTCTTCCTCCTGGGGCTCACAGTGGCCACCGGTTGTCAGAGTGACAGCCTGACTCAGAGTGCAGGTGACCCAGCCCAAATCTTCTTAGAGGGGAAACTGCCCTCCCTATAGGCCCTGTGCCTTGCCAGGCACATTGGCTTCATGAGCTAGAGAGGAGGCAGGAGGCAGTGAGGAATTTAGTCCTAGGAAAGACGATGGCCTCTTCCACGGGGTCTGCTCCGTGCAGAGGGCTGTGGACAGGGGAGAGTTGCAGACGGATGACTGGCAGGGAAGCTGGGGACCTGGCTCTTCAGTGAGCTCCACCAGGTGGCGTTCGGTGAGGAAGATGGTCCGCTGGGCAGGGGGCCCTCGTGAGTGGTCCTGGGAGCCGCAGCTTCTGCAGGGAGGAGAGATCACATTCCGGAACGCTGCCCGGAAGCGGCGAGACAGTAGGTTATAGATGATAGGGTTGACAGCAGAGCTCAGGTAGAAGAATACACCTGGAACACAGGGGATTAGACAGGACATGCTGAGAAGAAACTGAGAGGCACGAGAGGGAGAAGCATAAATAGTTAGCAAAGGCTGGGATCTCTGTGAGCGCCTCTTTTGGGAAGTGATGATGGGTACAAAACTCTAATTGAGAGTACAAAATGTTCTGAGCACATCTACTTCCTGTGCATTTAGGAATCAAACACAAAAAGATTAAAGAGTCTAGGAAAACAAAACTTCAGGCTGGCATGGGATCTCTCTGAGATGTTCGGTAACTTCCTTTGATCCTTACTTGTTTAATTCAAGAGCATGTTCTCATAGCATTATCAAGAGATGCTTAAGTATTAGAGGAAAGAGAGATTTTTTT
>NW_004624733.1:36642858-36676502 GCF_000247695.1 Heterocephalus glaber | reverse complement strand
AGACACCACTTGGTATCTTTCCTTCTACAGCAGAAGTGCTGTTTACAATGAGTCTTGGTGACTTCGTCCATAGGATGTCAGAGTGTCGTGATGTTGCTTTAGTTATAATTAAACTGATTTGTAATTATTGTCCACTGGAGACGGTGAATCTGGGCAGAAATGTGCATTTGTTCTCTTAATAAACAGTTCATTCAGGTCTTTTTCCTTCTTTTTTATCCATAATCAAGGGAGAAGGTCCTACGTGATTCCTATGTGGGAAATGATTTAAAACTGTTGAGATTTGAGATTGACCATGAGTTCTAGAAAAAAGTGTTGACGCCTTGTGGATGGAGAAGTCCTTTTAACCTCTGCTTCACTTTTCTAATGTCTAATTTAGGTTCAACGTTGCATATATTGTTAGGAGTGTCGTGGGGGAAACATGAGGTGATGCAAGGGAACTGGGTCAGGGCTGCTATCTTCCCAGCCACAGTCCCCCTGTGAGTTAGGGCAATGTGAAGAAAGATACAGGACACTTCCTCCTTACCCTTGGAAATGGCTCCTTCAGCCCTGGTTGCTTCTTCAGAGAGGCTTGATATTTGTCAGCTCACTTGATAATTGGACTGATAGCATCAGGTGAACATGGAAGAAGAGAGTGACTTGGTCAGATTTGGGATTCCTGACTTTTAGTTCCACCTGGGTTTGAGTCTAGTGCCATCTGATCTTGAAGAAATGATTCTCGCAAAATGCAAAACAGTCATGTTCTCCAGTTTGAAATCCTTCATTAGCTTCTCTTTGCTGTAAGAATAAATGCCACCATCTTCAGCACATTCTGCAAGGCCTCACACCATTCGCTGTGCCCATTTCACCACCTCATGTGTCTCCATTCTTGCTCTTACCCAGTGTATTTTAGCAGCCAAAGATTCCTTCAGGCCTCCAGCCACTTCCTGTCTCGCCTCAGGATCTTTGCATGTACAGATGCTGCACCCTATAATGTTACTTGCCTGGGGTCCTTGAAAGCTGCTTATTGCTCATGTTTCAGTTTTTGGCTAAAATATCACTTTATGGAGACCACAGCTTCCCCTGATCACCATCCCTGAAGCCACAATGCTGTGTTATTTTCTGCCTGGTTTTGGATCGTCGCTTTCAGAGCAATCTCATCTTGTAATTTTTTAAAGAAATATTTTTTATGGTATTTACTTGATGATTATCTTATTTATCTGTGTCTTACCTTATCTTTTATAATTGAAGCTTCGTGAAAGTAGGGTCTAGATTTTATTTATGGCTCTCTGAACATGCACCACATCCAGTACCTCAGTGAAATTTGCTGAGTGAGCAAATAAACCAATAGGTAAATTACTCCAAATCTTCCTGTTTTATAGATGAAAATGTTCTAACATTATCTCCTCACTCTTTTACTATTATATGAAGAAATAAAATAATATAACAACAATAGTTAATAAATTGTGTATCATTGTCTTCAAAGTACTTACTCAGAGAACAAGACATAGATAAATGATTCTGTCTTACAAAGAAGAAGCAAACAGATAATAGCGCATGACTTTGTTTTCAATGAACTAAGAGAAACTAGTAGTATAAATGAAGCAAATTAGCATATATATTAAATTGCTGTTGAAACAATGGACTTGGACAGTATTCCAGGGGAAATTATTTGAACTTCTCACTGCTTCCTATTTATTTTATAGTTTGCTCTTTATGTGTATATTTAGAGTTTGTAATATGAGAGACTATGTGATATTTAACCTTGTGTGTCTGATTTATTTCATTTAACTTTATGGTCTCATCCACTTCCCTAGGAATGCCTTGGGTTTATCTTTCTTTATGGCATTGTAATACTTCATTGTGTAAATGCCATATTTTCCTTATCCATTTATTTGTTGATGGGTGTGTATTCTGTTTCCATGATTTAGCTATTATAAATTGTGGTACTATAATCTAGGGTATGCATGTATCCTTCTAGTTTGATTATTTTTAACTTTTTTGGAAGATACATAGAGGGGTAGCTGGGTCAAACGGACTCTCTGTTTTTGGAGAATCTACACTCTGATTTCCATAGAGATTGTAGTAGTTTACATTCCCACCAACAATGTAGAAGAGTTCTTTTTTGCTACATCTTCACCACCATTTGTTATTGTTATATTTTTTGATGATAGCCATTCTTTCTGTGGTAAAAGGGTATCTCAATGTAGTTTTAATTTGTATTTCTCTAATGGTTAGCAATGTTGACTATTTTAATGTGTTGATTGGCCATTTGTACTTCTGAGAAGTGTCTGTTCATTTCTGTTGCCCATTTTTTGACTGGACCTTTTATTTTGGGAAGTCTAATTTTTTTGAGTTCTGAGTTCTGTTCAAAAAGTTCTTGCCTATGTCTTTGAGAGTTGTGCCTATTTTATCTTCCAGCAGATTGTTTCTGTTTTAACATTTAGATCTTTGATCCATTTTGATTTTAATTTCATGGTAAAAGATATTGGTCTAGACTCAGTCTTCTGCATGTTGATGTCCAGTATTCCCAGCACCATTTATTAAAGAGTCTATCTTTCCTTCTGTGTGTGTGCTTTGCTCCATTTTCAAAGATCAAATAGCTATATGTGCTTGGGGTTGTTTTTGCTGCTTTTATTTAGTTGCATTGATCTACATGCCTGTTTTTGTGCCAGTACCGTGTTGTTTTGGTTTTGTTGTTTGGGGTTTTTTTTGGTACCGGGGATCGAACTCAGGTCCTTGTGCTTGAATCAGCATAGATTTATAATGTAACTTCAAGTTTGGGATTCTGATATCACCTGCTTTGCTTTTGTTACCCAAGATTGCTTTTCCTAATCTAAGTCCCTTTAGGTTTTCTTTAGATCTGTATCTCCTCACTCTTTCAACATCAAAATAAGAAGGGATAGGAGATATTTTTCCTTCTGTGTTTATTACTTCCTGATATGCTTCTCCTTTGTCTTTCCCCCCAGATTTTCCCTCTGTTTTGGGTATATGTTCAAATTGTGTATAGAACTTTATAAACTAATAAAAGTTATAATGCTGAGAACAGTAGATTAGAAGGAAGGAGTTCTGAGTTCTAGACTTTGATGTGCCTTTGGCTCATGTTGTGATCCAGGATAAGTTAGTTGCTGAGAAGATCTCATTCCTTCTATTTTTATAATGTAGAGATTGGAAGAACTTAGCCCAAAAGGTCTTTTTGACTTGGAATATTACCTAGTTTATATTGATTTTTACTTTCTTTCAGTTAACCTCATCAGCCTCATGAGAAAGCTATTGTTAAAAGAGCAGTGGCCATTTGGATTCATGTTTGGGAATATTCATTTTCAAAGTAGAAGTCCCATAAATTTATATTCATATTATGAAATTTATAGTCTCTGAGGAAAAATCAAGCTTCAAAACTTCTTGCCAGTGAACAACTTCTGTGCCCGTGCTGTGTGCTAGGTCATTTCTGGAATAGACCTGCAACCATGAGTGCTGGAGAGAACATGGGAGCGGTATCATGTCCTCACATTGTTCTCCATTTGCTAGTTTTTGGAGGTCTGCCAAAAGTTTCCCAGCATGGCTTCTCCAAATTTCTCACTTAATCCCAGATTACACATAACTGAGCCCTGGCAGGAAAGTATGAAATTAGAGCTAGTTTTGAAGATAGTGGAAATTTTCAGAATGTGTGCTGAGATTTTAGTGTTTCTTACTTTACATTCAATGGCAAGACAGAATCATTATGGACATGTGGTTAAGAATTTGTACTGTAAGGCAGGCATAGTGGTGTGTATCTGTGATCCCAGCACTCTGGGAGGCTGAATCAGAAGAATCTCAAGTTTGAGCCAAGCCTGGGCAATATAGTGACTTATTAAGACCTTGTATCAAAATAGAACATGAAAAGGGCTGGAATATAGCTCAGTGCCAAGGCTATGGTTTCAGTGAATTCTTGCGGGGGCAGGGTGGTGGTGGTGTGAACTAAATTGGAATAAGAAGCCTGGATTTGAACTTGATTTGGGGTAATGACTTGGCCATTCTAAGATGAGTTTCTTCATTATAAGAGACTCGTAATAATTGTAAAAGAACTAAGTTTCTGACAGTATTAAGTGAAATAATAACATTAAATATTTAGCATATCCCTGGCCTAAGGTCATCGTTCAATACACATGATCTTCTGTTTTTATTTCTTTATAACGTTGGTAACATCTGGAGAATCCAGTGTAGACTGAGAGGTTTTATTTGTATGAGTCTGACCAATACTCACCTTCTGTGTCATTATCTGTAAAGCCAATGTTTCAATTGTGTTCTTTAAGATTCTTTTCTCCTCTGAAATCCCAAAGTGAATACACAAAGAAATATTTGGCATTATAAGAGGGTAAATCACAGATTTTTTTCTATGTTGTCTAAAAACTCTTGAGCACCAATAATATATTAAATAAAAATCCCTGTGACTTCCTCTGTTATCTTGTAGAAGCCAGAAGGTGAATGTGTAGCAAAACTCTGAAGCAGGTGGTGTTTTTAGGTACTTTAGTTTTCCCAGGGTTCCCTCTCCTGAGATGTCTTCTAAATATCCAGGCATTTTTTTCTTGGGTTCTCCATTTCCCTCTTCTTTCTTATCCAGATATTTAAATTATATACCTGTATGTTAACTGCGAAATGAAACCTTTTTTCTAACAAATAAATTTCATGCTCTGAGCAAAGCAGACAGGAGACATATTTTAACAAAGCTTCATGATTGTGTCAAACTTTCTAGGGTCCTGATATGATGCCACCCAAGTGGCTACTGTTACCTCTCATATTTAGCAGATCAGAATCATTTGACTCTTGCAGGCCAGTAATTTGGCCAGTTCTTTAATCTTCAAACATTTCTGGTTCTTGCTTCAGAAACTAATAATTTATCTCATTCTCATTGATTCTTAGAGTCCTCTCTCAGACTCTACAATGAATAATCTGAGTTTTATAACTGTAACCTCATTTCACTGATGGAGAAATTGAGGCCCCAATAGTCTATAGCACTTGTTTTTTATCCTCACAACTAATAATGACAAAACTTTCTGTACTAATGTGTGAAATATTATTGCATGATACAGTCCCTGGAGTCTCATGGTGCTTTGATTTTTGCTTTTATTGTCTTTCATAACAGCTTGTTAAATTTCATTTCTCTAGGATAAGGAACATGCTAAATTGGTAGTAATTAAAACTGTATTCAGGTTAATTGAGAATCTATTTCTAGTGAGTCAGAACAAGACTGCAATGAATTCCAAGGAATAAGAGGGACCAGAAAGGGACAGAGGACCCTTGTGACAGTAGGCATTGTAGTGGGAGAAAGTGAAAGCTTGCCGAAAGTGGGTTAGAAGTGAGTAGGATATGAAGACATAAAAATATATTAACATTTCATATTTTTTTCTGAGAGGAAGAGAAATGAAATAACTGGATAGAGACAAAAAGCCAAAGGCAGGGTTTTAAAAGAAATGGTGAAATTACTATATATTTGCATGCTTTTGGGAATCATACAATGTTTAGAGAGAAACTGATGGTGAGGAGTAAAACTTTGTTCATGGTGGTAAAATCTTGGATGATGGAAGAGATGATGCAACTCATGGCACAAATAGAAGATTTGCCCTTATATAGGTGAAAAAGCAGAGCATATGGGCAAGCAGCTTGAGAGTTTCAGTGGTGGAAAGATCTGATATTTCTCTTTTGGTTGCTGTGATTTTCTTCCTGAAGTAAAAAGTGAGTCGGGAGAGGGAGTGGGAGTTGGAGATTAAAGAGGGGATAAGAATGTGTGAACCTGTCTGAGAATGAAAGAGTGCATTATCCAGAGAAATATAGTAAAATTGTTCCATAATACTAAAGGTCCACTCAAGTTTGATAGTCAAATATTTAAAAAGAGGCAAGTTCGGCAATTATTTTTTTCCAGCTTTTTTTAGTTTCTTGAGCATAGCTATAAAATGAATGGAAGATTTAGGTAAAATGTAGTTGGCTTTTGCACATAACCTAAAGGAGCAAAGAGAAGCAAAAGGCTGGGGAACCTTTAAAAGGAATGATTGTAAAGAGTGAGCATGGAGTCTGAAAAGAAGGAAAGAACTGAAGAAATAAAACAGTTAGTGGATGTAGAAGTGACAGTTCTACTGGGTTTCTGGGAGTCCTTCTAGAGCCAGGTTCTTGTTGTTTTGAACAAAGAACCAGACAAGAAAGGCCCAAAGGTTAAAGAAGTTTTTAGAAATGTATTAAAGGTGTTAAAAGTAGAAAAAGAAGTACACTCTGAAGAGTGTAGATTGCAGAATGAGCCACTGAAAGAGTTTAGAATGGCCACGAGGTTAACAGCTGCCATCCTATCAAAACTCTGCTTGGTTTCACACCAGAAGGGTTGAAGATAGCATTCTCTGAGTCATCCCAGTGGTAGGGCTTGGACACATATGACCTGGGTCTCTGTGACTGACAGGTCACTCCCACTTGTCCAGCCAGCTGACTATTCCCTAATCTGCATCATTTCCTCCCGAGAGACATGAATCTTAGTAATTCCTTGTGGATTGCTGAGAGTGTGGTGGACTCTGTCTCCATATAGCTACTTTTGGCTGAAAGGGGTTGGAGGCTGTACCTTCTGAGGATTGTGCACTCTCTACCTACCCTGGGATGTTGTACTTCTCCAGCTGGTGTGAGAAAAACCTATCAGAAGACAATGAGAAAAGAGTTAGTGACTATATGTGAAAAACTATTGAGCTTCCTGTTCAATGGAAGAAATCTCTATGCATTTGTCAGAAGAGTCATGTACTGTAGTCTGGATCACTATCTGAAACCTGGAATGGACACTTTACTATTAGGCTGGGGATGTAGAGTTCAAATATGAGAAGGAGCAGGTAAGAATCTTTTCTGCTCTGTGTTAAAGGGTGGCCTATGACAGGTCTAGCAATTAGAGATTTCCACACTTTCTATAGAAGTGAAAACATGGCAAAGATGGGTATTAGATCTACTACTTAGAGCCCAAGAGCCATAGCTCTAGCAAGATTACTCACATAAAACTTGGAAAACTTGGATCTAATTAAAAACAAGAGTTCCAATAGGGTGTTCATTTACGCTATACTTATCTGCACTTGGAACAGTAATGGAATATTGCTTTTTGAAGAGGAGCCTTAGACCTTCCAGAGAGTCACAGGAATAGCTTTCTTCTTTTAGGGGGCTTTTTTTCCTCAGACAGCTCAAGTGGAGTTAGCTTTATTCTGGAAAGGTAAATCTGGCTATCTCTGCCACCTTTACTGCAGTGGGTCTGGCAAGGATCACTGAAAAGGGCCCTTCCATTTTGGTTTTAATTGGTTTGTAGGAGCCCTTTTTTCCCAAGTTTTAATGACCACTTGGTCTCCAGGGCAGACACTAAGTGGATCCCATGGGCTAGGATGTGGCAGGAATTTGTTTTCGTACAGTTCGATAGCCTGTTGTACTTTGCCCAAATTAATAAGATATTGTAAGCGTTTTGTGGTCTCTGGGTCTACTACTATATCGGCAGATAGAAAAGACTTCCCATATAACTTCTCAAATGGACTCATATTTAGGCCAGTATAGAGGTTATTTTAAATCCTCCTGAAGGCTATTGGCAATAATCAGAGCCAATTCTTAGTAGTCTCTTGGCAAAATTTTGCGAGAGTTTGCTTTAGTGTCAGGTTGGCTCTTTTGACCTTTGCAGAAGACCAAGATCCCCATGCAGGATGGAGATGATACTTTATTCCTAAAGCCTTTGCCACCCTCTGAATTATTTCAGAGGTAAAACAAGGTCTATTGTCCCTTTAAAGGGACTAGAGTAGTCCAAATCAGGGAATGATTTCTTTGAGAAGCACCTTGACTACCTCCTTAGCTTTCTCTAAATGGGTAGGAAGGGCTGCATCAATCTAGTCTGTAAAAGTGTCAATTAGGATCTGTATTTGTTTGAATCTCCCATATGGTAGCTAATGGGGAAAGTCTATCTGCCAATCCCCCCTTCCCCAGGTATGTCCCTATCCTCTGTACAGGTTCTTTTTTTTTTTTTTTTTTTACCGGGGATGGAACTCGGGACCTTGCGCTTGTGAGGCAGGTGCCGGAACCACTGAGCTAAATCCCCAGGCCTGTATGGGTTCTAACAAAGGAGGTAATGTGGACTTGCCAGGGTTATTATAGGAATAGAACAGGAAAGCTTTGTAGACCTGTCCCATAGTCACTACTAGTTCTGGTCCTGTGAAAATTCGAGTGACCATTTTCTATGTAACATTTCTTTCCATGTGGAAAGAATCAGGAAGGGTCCTTATAGCTTTCCACTATGTCCCTTGAGGAAGGACCAATTTCTTTTCTAAATACCATTAAAACCCCTTTTAAATTTCCCTGTGTCCTAAGAACCATGTATCTTGGGGAGCGGGTATAGACTGGTTCAAATATTTCCCTCAGGAACGGAGATTAAGGCTAGGGTTTTGAGGGGCTGTACATCTGCTCTTGTTGCCTCTCTATCAACCTTTTGATTTAGGGTTTGCATTGAATGAAACAACCTGTCTAAGAAGATAGACTGCCTCTAGGAGTTGTATAATTTCTTGCTTGTGCTTTATAGATGATTGCTGATTAATTAGCAACCCATTTACTTTCCAGATTGCTACATGAGCATGTAGCTAGAGAAAGATGTACTTGGAAGCTGTGTAAATATTGATCTTTTTGCCTATTCCTAATACCAATGCCCAAGTAAGGGCTGTGAGTTCTGAATTTTGAGCAGAGGCCCCTGGATGAAGGCATTTTGTGATAATAATTTCTTTGAATGGACAGCCACATAACCTACCTTTTGATGACCTTCTTGGACAAAGCAACTACCATCAGTTAATCACACATCCTCAGGGACTCGGTGGGGCAAGTCATTGGTGTCCTGCCTACTTGTATAGGTCTGGGAAATCACTTGTTCACAAGAGTAACTAAGCTCTGAGCCTGTAGGCATCAATGAGGAAGTACTAAGAATAGTGGAAGTTTTATGGTAACCTCAGAGCTGTCTACAACCATGGCTTGGTACTTGGTAAGGAGTTCACTTGTCAAGCACAAGTAAATTTTTGTTTTTCAAGAATAGCTCTGACCTGATGGTGGAGTCAAGACTTGTAATTTTTTCCCCCTTGTGGTTTTGTAGTTTCTTCTATTAGCATAGCTGGAGCTGCTATTGCCCTCACGGTGGGTGGCTATCTAGTAGCTAAACTACCCTGGTTAACCTTTTTGAAAAGTATGGCACTGAGTGGAGTTCTTGTCATAGCCTTTGGGTCATGACACTCAAAGCAATTCCTCTCTTTTCTTATATGTAGAGGAAGAAGGGTTTCTTAAGTCAGATAGTCCTGCGATGGGACCTGAGTGAGGGCGTGTTTTATTTCTCAAAAGGCATTGTCAGTCACATTTTTCCATTCTGGGGGCACTGACTCAGGACTTTTGACAGCCTCATGTAAAAGGTCTACCATTAGTTCAAAAGAGGTATTCAAATTTTGCAGGAGCCAGCTATTCCCAGGAAGGAATGAAACCGTTGTTTGGTGGAAGGGTTAACCAAGGTCTCAGACTGTTTGAATTTTGTCCCTAGACAGCTATTGATCCCCTGGTATAATAATATATCCCAAGTGCTAGCCTCTCTGAAGAGATATCTGAGCCTTTTCCTTTGAAACTTTATATTCTCTCTTAGCTAAAAATTGAGAGTTTGGGTTATGGTTGGATAGCCCCCAAGTAGGGCTTCAGATGAGAATATCATCTACATAATATAAGATGGTTCCCTGTTTAAGTTCTAGGTTCCTTAAGTCCTTTTCCAGTGCCCAAGCAAAATTGTGAGGGCTATCCCTAAAGCTCTATGAGAGAACTCTTCAAGTTTATTGTTTTACCTTTGAAATGGGATTTTCCATTCAAAGGTAAAGAGGAACTTGGAATCTGGATGGAGGGGAGTGGGAAAAGAAAGCATCTTTGAGATCTCAGACAGAACAAATTTGTGTCTCCCAGAATTCGGGACGGAATTGTTTACAGATCTCCCACCAGAGGGTGGATTGGGATTACAGCCTTCTTAATGAGATAGAGTTCTTGTACTATGTTATATTCTCCTCAAGGCTTTGCATAGGGTGGATGAGAGTATTGCAAGGGGACTGGCAATGTCATATTAGGCCATGTTTGAGAAATTTGTCTATGAGAGGCTGGAGGCCTTCTTCTTTGATTGATTATTGCTTTTGTTTGGGGAATTGGCTGGAGCTTTTTAGTTTTATAACTCCTGGCATTGCTAAATTTGCCTTTCTAGGTATTCCATTATACAGTGCAGCAGGACCCACCTGTTGGCAAGTTGGGTCAGGTATCAGGGGCTTGGCCAGGCCCTCAATCACCTGGGCGAGGGTACAATGAAGGATAAATGAAACATAAACAATAATTTGAGAAAGCAAGGGGATCTGTAGGGTCAGAGATCTTACCCAGCTAAGACCTCAACTCTCTGAACTTGTCACTTTTTATTGAGCACACAGATTTCCCGGGAGCATGTAGGGAGTTTCAGGGAGCAGTGGAATGGACGGCACTGATGTGAACAAAGTCAAGTAAGAAACAGAGCATTTTTATATGAATATGCCATTGATTAATGGGAAACTTATTATTCCCTTGGGTTAATATTTACTTCTATAGAATTTTGTGGGAGAGTCAGAGAGTCCTCGGCTGAAATGTTATCTTGCCTTTTGAGGTGTCGCAGCATCACAGGTCATTGAGATCTCCACTGTGGCCAGTGACATAGGGAGTTTTGTTTCCATGTGCCAACTGCTCACTCATCAGGCAAGGCACGTAGGCCTAGGACTGACTTAGACCTTTAATACAGAAAGTCAGTTTATGGATTTGTAGCTCACTCAGAGTGGGCTTTATCACTTAGGGAGGCCTGATAGTCCCAAAAGTTAAAATCTGCTTTGGCCTTTGTCAGAATTTGAGAATCACCCCCAGTTTTGCTAGTAAATCTCTTCCTAGTAAGGGAGTAGGACACCATGGGACAATTAAAAATTTATGGTTGAACAATGGACCTCTGAATTGGCAATAGAGCAACTATAAAGAAGCTCTGGCTCAGGGGTCCCCTCAACCCCAACTATGGGTATGGTTCTAGAGGACGGTTTTCCAGAGAAGGAAGCTGAAACAGAGTGAGCCACCCTTGTATCTATCAGCAATTGGCTTGGCTCACTCATGATGTCCAAGGTCACCCTGGTTTCCTCACAGGAGATGGAGATGTCCATGGATGGGGCATTGCCTTAGGCCCCTTCAATCCTCTTTATCAGAGTGAGATATGAAGGTTTTTGCCAGCCTAGCCCCTCTCCAGGAGTGGGGACAGTCGATCCTCCAGTGTTACACAAGAACACTGGCCACTTGACTCAGTTCAGGGGCTGGGCAGTGGCTTGGGATAGCTGTGTGGCCAGTGTACAGTTTTCTTTCATTTAAAGCAGATACTCTCTCCCTGACTTGAGTGTACTTAAAAGATTTCCAATTGTGACAGCCATAATAATGTTGGCCTGTTTTTTCCTCAGCCCTTCTTTTTTTAATCCTCATCTAAAATCCTCATTTCTTGTTGCACACAGAAAAGACTGTGTCCATCAAATGGGTCATAGGGACCTGGGGGCCCATCTGCAAACCTACTAGGATCTTCAGCCTAACCTTTCTTTGCATTGTTTGATATCTGCCCCTGAAAAAGGAACCTGGACTCCGAGAGTCTCCTCTACTCCTGGGACCTCTCTCAGTGCCGGGATGAGCTGTGAGCTAGAAGAATAACAAACCCCACTCCAAGTATGTCCTGCAGGGCTTGAAGTTATCTGAGGAGCACACAGCAGGGTCTGGGGAATATTGGGCCTCTCTGGGGCCTTGGCCTGTCATAGAGCTACTCAGTATTTACTGCACTGAGGATTATGAAGAAGAAGTCAGGGAGACCCCACACTGTGGTTGTTTTCATTAAATGGTAGGAGAGACCCATAGCTCCTTGTCAGGCAGGTGGGTGTCTGAGAACAGGATCAACAGTGTCAATTTCCTCTTCCCTTTGAAGGTTCTTTACATACCATAGTTCTTGAGCCTTTCCCATGATACAAGGAGCCACAGAAGTCTGAACAGAAGTGATTTCACATCATCTGCCTTGCTTCTTGCAGAAAAGATCTAACTGCAGAAAAGCATCATAATTGAGACTGCCATTCCGTACTTATCACTTGCCATTTGAGGATACAGAAGGGCTCTGCAAGGTGTTTCACATGACATGTTGCAGGGCCTATGGAGACAGAGAAAAGGCTAGATCTGGGGTCCTTCAAATGGTGTCCTGTGCTGAAGGACACAGACCCTTTGAGCCCCCAGGGTATACCTCGTGAGACAGAAATGCACTGCCAGATGTCTCTGGCACTGTGGCACCAGAGTGCCGCTTGTTTCATTTTTTTCTTTAGAACTCACCATGCCCTCTGTCTCACTGTGACTCCTTAGAGAGAAGCATGGACCCCCCCCCCCCCCCCCGCACTGTCCCTCCAACTAGCTACTTGAGAAACAGTCTACTCTTAAAATATGAGGGTGGAGACACCCAGGGGCTCTACTTAGCCACTTGAGAAAGAGTATCCCTCATGTTTATCCTGATAACAAAAACGTTGATTGTTACTTTATTTAAGGCAGTAGATGTAGAAAATTCTTATTTAGCGTTTAAGGAAAAAAACATAAAAAGTTCTAAGTACAAGGACAGGGTTTGTTATCTATGAACTCCAGCTCTACTTTTGCATACTCACAGCTGGATGAGCTGACCTTTACTGGCTGTTACCTTTGTTCTGCTCAGGCCCTCAGACATATGTTTCTGAGTTATCTGGATTTCTATTAAAGAAACATGGAGGAGATCTAAGCCAATTCAGAAGAGAAGAGAGAAATATGTTCCCTGAAAGTGTAAGGTTTACCTTTTAACCTTGAGGGTGAGATTTAACAAACATGGCAGAACCATGTGGACTGGCGTGGCTCCCTGAAAAACTGACTCACTGAGAAAACGCAGTGATAAAAGACCATCTAGCAGAAAAGCAAAGATGCAACTTTAAACTCAAAAAGGGGCAGACAAGGGTAGGTGGCTACTCAAGCAGGCTCCCAAAAGAGTGAGAAAGTTGAACAAAGTATCAGGGAAAACCAAAAAATGTGAGGGCAAGCAGGCATAATACTAAACTCTGTGACTGTTCCACAAGTGCATCCATGGCATGCTCTATGGCAGTCCCTAACCTGTGTGGCCATGGAAGACACCGTGGTGTCCCACAGGCCATCAGTGGGGCACATGTCCCTGTAGCATGGCCCCGACCCCCACTGTGGGCCTTGTACAAGCCCATCCTGGTGCCACATTCAGGGGAGGAAGATGCAGTGGGAAGCAGGAGAGCTGGCAATGGGAAGCAGGAGAGCTGGCAATGGGATGCCAGGCTTCTGCTGGGGGTAGTCCCCAGCTTCCACATGATTTTACCCACAAAAGAAACAAAACAGCTCTTTCCTGCTGGCTGGCTTCTCCAACACTGTTTCTGGGGTTTCTAGGCTGCTGTGGGATCCTTCTAAGCCAGGTTATTGTCCTCAGTGAAGAATTGGACGGCAAATGCACACAGGTTAGTGAGGATTTACATTTATTAGAGGTATTAGAGATAGAAAAAGAAGTACACTCTGCAGAGTGCAGAGGGAGACACCGAAAAAGCTTGGTGTGGCCATGAGGTTAATGGCTGCCATCTTTTGTATCCTCTGTTCTGTCATGAGATCTGGGCCATCCTATCAAAAATCTGCTTGATTTTTGTACCAGAAGAATTCAAGATAGCATTCTCTGATCAGTCCCAGATAGAGGGATTGGGTGCATGCATCCTGGATCTCCATGAGGTCATGCCTACTTGTCCAGCCATCTGGCTGTGGTCTAACCTCCTGCCTCAGAAAGACCTGTGGATGAGATGAAAATCTAATGAGTTTGTAGAGGAAGGTAGAGGAAGGTAGAGGAGGTATTAAAGGAGGTATTAAAGAGGGTGTGGAAGACATTGGAGATAACGGAAGACATTAAAGAAAATGGAAATAATACAGGAAGGTATGGGCAACATTAAAGAGTTTATAGAGAAGGGTATGAGAGACATTTAATTCAAAATAAAATAGATGTTTGAAAAAGTTTTCAGTTATTGGTAACCAAGGTACAGTGTCTGGCCATAGTGGTGAGTGACTGAAGTGGGATGGAGGAGAGGAGTAGAAGTGAACTCTTTCAGGGTTGGATGAGTCAGAAGCATACATGGCACTGATGCAGAAGTGGTCATGGATGGTGACATAGTACAAGGTAGAGAACATAGAGAACTGTGATTCTGGTAAGGAGGTGAGTAGTAGTCAGGAAGAAGTGAGGAGTCAGTGAATTTGAGACTAAAGTGTTCAGTGACCGAGGAAGGTAATGTAGGTGGCAGATGATTATACCAAGGCAATGCTTCAAAAAGTAAAATTTTTGAAAGAAGAAGGAAATAATGATTATAAATGATTGTGTGGAGTGTGGAGAGACTGAGCCTCATCTCCGGGCTCTGTGGGATGTGAAAATAAAAACAGCTCTCACTTGAAAAGCGTGCAAGGAAGGAATTTCCACAGGAAGAAGCTAGATTTCATAAAAAACAAAAATGGATGCATAGAGAAGGTAAAAAGAAGTTGGAAGAAATAGTGGATTTTCAAAATAAGACTGTATATAACCTTTAGAGCACACAGTGAAAGAGTTCAGGGAGTGCTTAATAATATTGTGAAATCACATTAGAGGATGCAAAAAGCACATCTAAGGTAATGATCTGTGATGTAAAGCAGTACTTCTAAATGTGTGTGTGTGTGTGTGTGTGTGTGTGTGTGTTTGGAAATTCCTTTAGGATCTTATATCCAGTCTTTTATATAGAATAAGGGGAGCTAAGACTGCATTTCTAACAAGCTCCAAAGTAATCCTGATATTGCTGACATATGGACTGCACTCTGAGAAGAAAGGTTTTGTAGAGTTAGCTTAGCTAGTTAGGACCTGAGGTGATGCCAAAGATATAGTTGACCAGGAATATTTAGAGTTCTGGAGCCTCTTTCATTTGAAGAATAATTGCCAACATTTTTTGAAGATCAATTTTTACAGCTTTTTATATCATTTTCACTTTTCTGAATCTTAAGTGCATGCTTACATATACTACACATATTTTTTTCTATGCTGAAGGTATTATCTTTGTTTAACATTATTCCAACAGGATCATTTGTTTCTTAGAACTAGACATTGTGGGGGGTAGTGGAGCATTATTAAATCATGATTCATAAGACCTAATTCCAATTCTCATTTCTAACATCAACTAGTTATAGAATCCTTTATGGCTGAGTAGTACTCCATTTTATGAAAATACCACATCTTCTTTTTCCAGTTTCCAACTGATGGGCACTTGGGCTGTTTCCAAGTTTTAGTCTTTACAAACTGTGCCACTATAAACACAGGTATGCATATATCACTGTGATATGATGCTTTTAATTCTTTTGGGAAGATACCCAGAAGAGGAATTGTGTTTTTGAGATAGGGTCTTGCCATGTAGTTCAGACTAGTCTTGAACTTACTATGTATTCCAGGCTGGTCTTGAACTCATGGCCGTCCTCCTGCCTCAGCCTCTGGAGTTCTGGCATTACAGGTGTTTGTCACCATGCCTGGCTTCTGGTCATTTTTATATGTGATGTATAGTAATGCATAGCTACCAATCTTATGGGATTCAAATGTATACTTGATGCAAAAGTATTTTGCAAATTGAAAAACAATAGAATAACAAGGTAATAATTATTGTAGAACTAATATATCTTTTGTGCATCCCAGCACTCATATTGCCTAAAGTTTGGCATGATTAACCATGGCCACGTTCAATAGGTGGTTCCTCCTTTAATCCTTGCAGTATAATAGGCTGAGACAGGAGGATCACATATTCAAACCAGGTCTATGCAACTTAGCAAGATGGTGTCTCAAGGGGAATGTAGTTCACAGGAAGGCCTTGAGTTCAATCAACAGTACCACAAAAATGGAAAACAAAAGAAGCCCTGTATATTATGTTTCATAAATGTTACTGTTTATTTTTTCTGTGTATATAACATGGTAGCAGAGAATTGGCATGAAATAAATGCCCAGTTAAAAGGAGTCTCCATAACAAGGTGAGCAGGATGTATGAACAGCTGTGCCAAGGCACACAGCAAAAGTGAAAGTAATTTCAGAGCTCTGTGAATGAGTTCCTGCTAATGTCAATTTTACCAATACACTTAAGGTGCCAATTCTTGCTCAGCCAGCAAATTTTACAGTGACCTCACTTTCACTCCTGTGCTTGTGCCCTCTTGAGATGGTACCTTTCCCATTGTGGTTGTTGGGTGGCTGATTCACACAAGTGCCCTTAGGCCAGGGCGGAGTGTGAGTCAGGGAGCTGTGAGGACCTCACCCATCTCTGTGGTTCTGGGGCAGAACTCTGTGTTCCAGCATCTGTTACAGGGACTCAGGCCAAAGCTGCATCAAAAACTTCTAGCTGGGTTACTAGATCAGTAAATACTAGATTAATTTCTCCTGGTCCCTTGCTATTTTTAAGGAATCTCTCTTTTCATTATTACTAACCACAATCCTGTCTTCTATATCTGATATTCTGTCCTCTCATTGGCTCATCCTGCTGCATATAATTTCAATGGAGTTTTTAATCTCCTGGATATCTGTTTCAAGGATTCCATTTCTTTCCTATGCTGGGTGTTCATGGATTCCATTTCTTTTCTATGCTGGATGTTCATGGTTTCCATCATGTTTCTGAGCTCCTGTATATTTTATCTGTATCTGCTCTAGAGTCACTATGCATGTCTTTCATTCCGATCACTATCTTTGTAGTTATCTGAGAAACTATTTCTGCTGTGGTTTTTTTCTAGATCCTCATATGTCTGCTTTGTTACTTCTGCTGTTGTCATTTCAGAGAGTTCAAGTGGGTGACTTTTGGACTGTTCCACCTCATTGCCCCTGGAGTTTGTCTTTAGTGAGCTGAAAGTCTGGGGGAAGGGTTGTAGCTTGTTTAAGTGTCTTCTCATTTTCTATTTTTTTAAAAGTTAGATTCCTGGGTTAATGCTTGTAAATTGCTTATGGTGAGTAGCTTTACTGCCAGTATTTCAGAACCCTTAGGAAATGACTACTTCTCAGAAGCATCTTCCAGGCTTTTGAGTTTTGGGTCTGTTGGAAGATCCTACCTCTTCAATTTATTGGGTATGAGAAGTTTCTGCCTACTTGGTCCACCTATCAGTTCTTTGGCCTGGCCTATAGTTTGTTTGTTTTTTAAGACCCTTAGGCAATCTCAGTCTTGGTGTACTAGGAAGAACAACTGATTATCACAACTATGTCATCTTGACTAAAGTAGTACAATCAACAATAACAATAGCATCTATTACAGCCTAGAAAATGATAACTTGTGGTTACTATTAACTTGATCCCTTTAACTGTATGAACTAGATTTGTGGTTATATAATGAAATCTAGAATGAATCTGAAAATTGTATGCAGTAAATAAACCCTTAATATGGTGATTTTACCCTTAGGGGATAAGATTTTTAAAGGATTAGGGGGAAAATCAGGAATAGAAGAAGAGGAAGAGATCAGAATTAAGGCTGGAGGGCAAAATTTAGGAAACTGCTGAAGAAGGCAGGTGGAAAAGAGAAAAGGAAAAAAAATAAAAACACGAACAGAACAGAACAACAAACATACTAGAAACTGTGTTCAAATAATAAAGAAAAAACAAAAGAAAACAAGAATCAGAAAGGAGAAAGAAAGGAAGAAAAAAGAAAAGGAAAAAGGAGAGAAAAAACCCCATCCACTTCATGGGGTGTCTCTGCTGTGTCTGGTAGGCAACACAGGCAACACAGAGTCCAGAGCCAGATTGATTCATCCCAGCAAGCCAGTATCATGGTGGGGTAGTGGATAATCCCAGCCAGCCTGGCCCTTTAGTTCTTCTGAAGTTCAGGCCATCTTCTGGCTATGAGGCTCAAACTGGATTCCTTGAGCCTACAACAATTTGTGCCTCCTGTCAGCTTGAACTCTACTCCCTGATCTCCTGCTGATTTGAAATCAGCACCTGCACTGAGGCACTAAGAGCCCCTAGATGGGGTTGGCCTGCAGCTGTTCTGAGTTCTTAGCTGAGTTGGCCCCTCTCCAAGATGGCTACCAGCTAATCGCCCTCTCCCGGCTGAGGTGTGAACTTGGCTAAGTCACCAGCCACTGCAGTTGTGTGTGTCCACTGCTCCTTTCCACTGGTGTGGTTCCCCATGGAGGTCTCTGGGGTTGCCAGTAGTCACCATGGGTTCACAGGCTCGGCCCACTGTTTTCCCCTCCATGAGTCTGGGCTCTGGGCAAAAGCTCTGCTTGCCATCTCTCTTCTCTTCATTAAAGTCTCTCTTTTCACTGTCACCCTGGTCTTCAATTCTCACTGAAGGTCGTTCCTGCGTCCTGGGGACCCATTTCCCTCCTTCTCCTCACGAAGCTATATTCCAGTGTCAGTACACCAAATCTCACACAGCATCTTTTTTTGCTGCTCACCACTCTGCCATCGTCCAGGAGGTCCATTGAGTTACACTCTTATAGTTATGATCTCCCTCCTTAATTTCAGTTTGGGCCTGTATTGTGTTGGCTCTTCAAGTATTTTAAGGTTCTGCTTTAGGTTTTTTTGGTATTGTTTTTTAAACTTTCTCTGTCTTTTCTAATGTGAGTGAACTTCCCTCTTAGAATTGATTTTATAGTGTCCCATAGGTTCTGGTGAGTTGAACAGACGTTGTAATTAACTACCTGAAATTTTTTATTTCTTCTTTAATTCCTTCTGTGACCCATTGGTTGTTTAGGAATGTTATTAATTTATGAGGTGCTTCTACACTTTCCATGATTTCTTCTGTCATTGATTTCCATTTTCATTTCACACTAGTGTGGGTTTGATAGTAAACATGGGGCACTTTCAATTCTTTATATTTATTTAAGCAGGCTTTGTGGATTTGTATGTGATCTCTTTTGGAGTAAGTACTATTTGCTGCAGAAAGGAATGTATATTCTGTTACTGTAGGGTGGAATACTCTGTAGATAGCTATTAAGTCCATATGTTAAAGGATATGGTTCAGGGCTGATATTTCTTTATTGATAACTTTATTTGATTGTCTTAGTTAGTTTTTTCATTGCTAAGACAAAATACCCAACACTCACAAGTTAAAGGAGGAAAAGTTTATTTCAACTCATGATTCATAGACTTCTCAGTCCAGAGTTGGCTGCTTCCAAGGCAGGGAGGTTTCATGGCAGAGAGGCATGGCAGAAGAGAAACATTCCAAGGCTGGGCAGGCAGGAACCAGTAAGCCTGATCTATCAGTCAAGGCTTACTAGAGAAACAGATTTAAAGCAAGATATATAAATATATAAGAATTTACAAGATTGGCTTACAATGGCCACCCACAGATTTAGGTGTGGAAGAGTCCAAAAGATCTGCCTGTGTGCTGGAGATCCAAAGTATCTAGTTGAAGGCCCGTAGCTCAATGTATTGTCTTGTGTGAGATTGTATGAGGGGGCTGAAGAGTCTGTACCGGAAGCTAGGACATGATGTTCAAGGTGAAGGCAAAGACTGGAGCTCCTCCAAAGAAACAGAAACAGCCTTCCTTCTTTGTTTCCTCTTTATACCATTTAGGTGACAAGCCACCCTAAGGTAGGTCTTCTGTCTTTAGTAAATTCCCTCAGCCACACTCAGAACAATACTGATCCAAATTAGTTGGATATTTCTTGCTCAAGTTGGCACAATCAGTTAAATATCACACCTGCCTACCATTTCCCCCTATATATTCCATCCAGGCTGCAAGCCTATTGGTTGGTACTACCCACACCCAGGGCGGGGCTTTCTATTACCCACCCCCAGTAGAATGCTAAACTAATCAGTGAACTATCCAGTTAACACACTTTTAATCTTTATTTATACACCCTTAATCCACACTTACACACCCTAGTTTCGGCCACCTCTGAAAAGCCCAATCTATGAGCCTATAAGGCTTTGGCAGGACATCTAGATTCAAGTCATAATATTCCACCTCTGGCCTCCAAAAACTCATATGTATCCCTTTATACAAAAGTCATTTAACCCATCTCTAAGAGTTGTCAAAGTCATGACTGTTGCAGCATTACTGAAAACACCAAGTGCAAAGTCTTCTCTGAGATTTATGACGAATTCTTAGCTGCAAGTCCCTGTACTAATGAAAAGAAAGTTAAACACTTCCAAAATACAATGCCACAAGATAAACATCCCCATTCCCAATTGGGGAATAGAATGGAATGGGAGCAAAACAAACCAAAATCTAACAGACCAAACATTACCTTCTCTATTTCCATGTCCAGCATCTGTGGAAATCTATAGCAAGACGTGAAGTCTATAAGGCTTGGCTGACTCTGCCCCTGTTGCACTGCTGATGGTGATGGCTCCCATGACTTCTCTCTTGGGCCATCTTTACTCCTTGCAGCTTTCCCCAGTTGATCCAAGTTCCTGGCCTCTCCAACCTTCAAGGGATCCCAGTGTGCTTTTGGGTTCACACACAGAGCTTCATTCACTGCCCTCTCAGGGGCCCGCAGCCTGGCCTTCAAGGCCTTCTTTTGAAGTCTGCCTTCTTTTGAAGTCTGGGTGGAAGCCTTCCTGACCCTATGGCTCTTTCATTCTGTGCATACCTAAAATGACCCCATGTGCATGATGTCAAGATTTGCCAATACCTGGAGAAGTAGCCAGGCTTCCTCCTCTCTTGGCTATGGAGGTCCAGTGCCTGAATTGCTGAGCACTGTGAACTCAATCTGAAGGAACAGATTCTCTAGGCCTCCACCATTTTGCAACATGTTTTCCCAGGGTTCTTCTCAAAGCACACTTTCACCTATGTAATTTTGAGGGTGCTGGTTTTTGTGCTGTTCTCAGGCCATCTTTTCTACATCCAGTTCCAACATATCTGGCTTTTTAATGCCAGTAGTTTCAGAAATCAAGTTTTCCTCTGCTCCATATCTGTAGTTCACAATACTACTGGAGTTTTCTTTCGGTCCAAACTCAAAACTTTTTCATTCATACTGCTGGACTGTTTGCTCTTGATTCTCAACATAATCTGGCTAAATGCCCCCAACAATAGCCATGCCATTGTCTCAACATTAGGCTGCTTTGAAATTTCTTCCACAGAATTAATTAGTCCACTTCCATTAATCTTAGTTGCAGACAAATTCTCTGGGCATAAGCAAAATGTAGACAACTTTTCTGCCAAAGGATATCACACATCGTCTGGCATCCAACAGCCAATGAGGCCCTTGTTCTAATTGAAACCTCCTGAACCTGAACATTACCAGATGCATTTCTATCAGCATTCTGGTTCTTTGAGCCAGAATCTTTCATCAAGTTTTGCTTACAGCCTTCCAGGGCTTCTTCTTCAGCCAACATTTTCAAACCTTTCCAAACTCTTCCCACAAGCCAGTTCCAAAGGCTCCTGAACCATACGGCCGTGTAGCTTCACAGCAATGTCCCAACTCTTGGCACCAAAATCTGGGTTAATTACTTTTCTCATTGCTGAGACAAAATACCCAACATCTATAAATTGAAGGAGGAATGGTTTATTTCAGCTCACAGTTTGTAGAGTTTTCAGTCAATAGTTGGCTGACTTCAAGATGGTAGAGGTGGTAGAGATGCATGGAAGAGGAGAAAGAGTCAAGCAATGAGGCTCCCTTTTGCCTTTCCCTTTATATCCCATCCAGGCTACAAACCTATTTGTTGGTGTCAATGGCTTCCCATTACCTATCCACAGAGCAACACTAAACTAATCAGTGGACTAATCCAGTTATCACACCCTTAATTCATATTCAAACAGCCTTAATCTACATTCACACCCCCTACCAGAGGAGAATTAAGGCCTAATAGGCCTCCTTTGTGAGCACAAAGGAAAAAGGCTGCACTCCAGGGTGATTGTATATTAGGGAAAAGGTAAGGAACTGAGGTTAAGTTGTTTACCAGAGACTGTACTAATGGATATTGGAAACCAGATGAATCCTGTGTTACTCTGATTGCTTGTCCCCATGTTTGAGTGAATAAAAGTGAGGTGAGCCAAAGGTTCGGGGCTCCCCTGCCTGCTAGATGTAGGAGTCCCCTCGTGGCTTGCGTTTTGAGCTGACTGTGTCTCTGCCATTCATCCTCATTCACCCCAGTCAGGGAGAACAAAGTAGTGGGTCTAGGTCCTGGAACAAGGCCAGCTGGGAGAGTTGGCTACAGGTGGTGCCTCAGTTTGGGGTTTGGGACCCAGAGTCACCTACAGTTGGCACCCTGAACGGGGACCAAATAGGGAGCTGAGACTGGGTTGACTACAATGTGCGTGTGAGGCTTTGGGGAGTCATCTAAGTCATGAAAGCCTTGTCATTAATCTCTTTGTGAAAACTAGATGTTAAAATTTGCTACTACTATTATTTGATCTTTCACATTCAGCAATATTTGTTTGATGAAGACAGGAGCTTTAGTATCCACTCCATAATACTTATGAGCATTATCTCTTCTTATGGAATTATTCCATTAACTAGTTATAGTGATTTTTCTTTGTCTCTTTTATCCAGTTTTAGCTTGACATTTACCATGTCTGAAGTTAAAATTGCTATCCCTGATGGTTCGCACCATCCTGGTGCATGAAATATTTTTAACATCCTTGGCCTTTAATGTATGAATATCTTTTTTAATTAGATCAGTGTCTTGAATGCAGCAGACGTTTGGATTTGGTTTTTTGATCCAGTCTGCCAGCCTTTGTTTTTTAATTGAAGAGTAGAAGCCATTAACATTGAAAGGTATTACTGAGATGTGTTGATTATTTACTATCATTTCAGGCTTGCTCTGTTGGTGACTCCTTTGTTTTTCTTTTTCAGTCATTTGTTGTTGTCTTTTATCCATTGACCTTACTTAGTGTGTTTATTTCATTTGGGTTTTTAGCTTTATTGGTTTCATCATTTCTGTATAGGATATTCTTGAGTGTTTTCTGGACCGCTGATTTAGTATTTGTATATATCTTGACCTGTTTTGTTTAGTTTTCATGAAATGTCTTTATTTCTCCTTCTATTTTGAAGGAACGTTTTCCTGGGTATATTAACCAGGGTTGGAAGATATTTGGTCTTAAGGCTGGAAATACTTCACTCCAAGCTCTTGTGACCTTTGAGGTTTTTGTTGAAAAGTCTGCTGTAATGCCAAAGGGTTTACCTCTATATGAGATTTTTTTGTTTTGTTTTTCTCTGACTGCTTTGAAAAATTTTGTTGTTGTTGTTGAGTATCTGGCATTTTAGTAAGGATACGTCTTAATGGGCTTCTTTTTTCATCATAGTTGTTTGGTGTTCTGTAAGCCTCGCTTATATGTATGTTGAAGTCTTTTCTCTAATATTTAAACATTAATAATTTCATCCATGTTATCTTCTACCTTTTCTCTAATTCCAATTAGCCCTCGGTTGGCCTTCGTGCTATCATCTTGTAGCTGCTGGATAGCCTTTTCTTGTTCTCTCTCTCTTTTTTTTTTTTTTGTGGCTTCTTTGAGTACTTTTTCCTACTTTAGCATTTTTGTCCTCAATTACAGACATTGTGTGTTCACTTTGGTCATTTCTCCAATGTACAAATCCCACAGAGTTTTTTATTTCAGATATTTCTCTCTGATAGCTTTTTGAGGGTTGTATATCTTTGGTAATTTTTCATTCATGATTTGAACCTATTTGATCAGCTATTCCAATTTTTTACTTATTTCCCCCAAATCCACTTTGGGCACTTTGAGTAAAAATTTATGAACTTTTTGTTTATTTCCTCTTGGAGTATACCTACTTTATTCACCTCTTTTATAATCTTTTTGTAGGTTTCCATTACCTGTTATTCACTTTCCTTTCCATTTGTGTCCCCTTGATCTTCCTTAGGAGAGTTGAAACCTTGGGATTCTTCTATTGCCTTGCTTTCCTATGTTCCAGTGTGTATATAAAGCCTTTTTAAAATTATTATGACCCCAAGCTATCCAGATATTGGCAAAGAAAGGAAAGCAGTAGTCAGCTGCTGCTGTGTTACCTTGGCTATATTAGTAAATTGAAAAACAAAATGGCAAATGGCACCAAATGTCAACTAGATGTTGACAAACTTTAGGAACCACACAGGAATGTCACTTAACCAGAACAAAGCAGACTATGAGTTTAGTGAAAACTATGAGCCCACCCACATATTGACCTATAGTACTTCACACCACTAATTTCTCCTGGATGTAGGCAGCAGTGCCAGAGCTCACATATACCACTAGAGTAAATGCCTCCTTCTTCAGGACAGATCCTTTTGATTATTGCATTTTCCAAACCTGTCCTCCCTCAACAGAATACAGGCCCCATGATCTTCATGGGCTGATCCTGGGCCTCCCAGGGATCCCAGGAGATGCCTGTTTAACCGTCACCCTCTCTGTGCCTATGTCCCAAGGCTGTGTCTCACCCAGTTTCTGTGGTAGAGTAACTCTTCATGCTTGAGGAAACCTCTCCTGGTGGATGTTGGGCTCCTTTTTGATCAGGTTGTCTGTTGGTTGTCATTTGTGTCGCCATATGCTGTGGAGACCCCAGGAGTGGGGGAAGCATTGGCCACAGGCAGGATAGGCAGTACTGGGGCCCTCCTGGCTCCTGGCTCTGCCCATGGGGCCCAGGAGGGCAGTAGGAGCATCTGGGTGTGAGTCATGTGGTCTGGTGATTGATACTCCTCATTCCTGGCTTGGCACACAGGGCCCAGTTGAATGAGATCCTTTTCTTAATAAGCTAAACAAACCACTTCTCCATGACCCCTGTTGTCTGCGCTAAGATCCCTGACTCTCACTATGGTGTAGGTGTATGACTGGAAAATCATTAACATCTGTTGGAAATGGTCAGCTTTCTCTGATCTCCAAATCAATTTCCATCTTAATCATTTTTCTTAAAATTAAGATAAGAATGTTTAAATACCTCAAAATTTGGCATACTAGCTTATGATATTTTCATGAAATTCTAAATAAGATAGAGAGAAAAGGCACATCCTTAAATATGAACTATGTCATTCTTGTTCTTCTTATACTTCTTTGTGTACATTGTGGAATAACAAGTTGTATGAATTCCCAAATATTATCAGACCTGTCTTTCTTTGAATCATGGTGATAATATTTGAGCTGAGTATCTAGTGGAACAGGCAACAGTGGCTGTAAAATAGACAAAGGAACACTTTTATTCTGAGATATTTTTAGGCTCAAATGGCCAAGAAAAAAGAAATAATGCTTGTAGTAAAAAACCATCTTCCTGAAATCACTGATTTTGGGGCCAAAGATCCAACTAATTGTGGGTCACTTTCATTTTCACTTTCTTGTCTTTACATCCTCCTCCTTGTGTATTTGGATATGGATCTAGATACAGATTTAGATATAGATACAGATTATTTCCTATCTGTAGCTCAGTGAATTACACACAGGGTTGGGTGTGGTCTGTAGCACAGAGTGATGCATAACAGTATCCTCGTCTCCCCACATTTCTGTTACAGAAAGTAGTATGCTCAGAAGTAAATTGGAGGACACTGAACTCTAACTTGGGAGATCAGAGATTTCTTAGAAGAAAAGTAAGCACATGAAAGATACAAAGAAATTTGCTTAAGGAAAAGGAATCTTAGTAGAGGGCTGGTAGCAAGAGTTCAAGGAAGGGATTTTTCTAGGCAATAGAAATTAAAACCAAGCAGACAAATTCCTGACTATTTTGTGACTTGAGTAGTTCAGATATTGAAGACGAATTGACATTGATTGGGTCTGTTTCACTTAAATTCCATTAACTTCCACTGAAGTTACTGAATTGTCTTCTATCACAGGATTTCATCGGCCAACATTTTAAAATGGCTTCCTGGGTTTATTCTTAATCCGTTACTATTTTCCATTCACAGGGCCGAATAAACATTAAGCGCCTGGATTCTGAATTAGGGTGCCTGGGCTCAAATCTCACTTCTTGTTACTTGCTTGTCTACTTCTCTTATTTTTACTTTTCTGGGTATAGAAGTGCACATTTCAGGTAGTTATGAGGGTCAGTGAGATAATGAAAAAACACTCAGGATAACGTTTGGCTTGCAGAAGAGGTTCAAAATGTATGAACTTTTCTATTAATGCTGACTTGGTAAAGTGGCTATGTACATAGAGAAAAAACACTCTAGCTTGTGATCAATTGAAGCTTTTTAGAAGTCAGCACTGACCTAGAGCTCTACAGGGTTAATAAATCACCACAGAAAGTGAGTGCCCTTGTGTGGATTACATTATCTTAGAAAAATATGAGACAGACATTCAGAGGACAAATTAGATGAGATGAAAATTGCCACCGCCCGCCTGGCTGAAGGGTTCAGGAAGTGAGAAATGACCGTAGGAGATTAGGAAAAGGTAAAGAAAATTACAAAAGAACAAAGAGAAACACAGGTGTGGCCAGGTGAGGCTCTAAAGACCCCGGGAAAATGCAGCGGGTTTATTTAGGGTGTAGTGTAAGGGAAGCACAGTGGGAGGTAAAAGGGGCTGGTCTGTAACTGGAGCCCGGAAAGTAGCTAAGGTCGGCAGGACCTCAGGCTGGATGGCTGTCTGGTGAATGGGGGTGTGGGGGGGGCAGTCCTCTTCTCTCCCAAGCCTTGTTCTACCACGCCCTTTTGTCATTTTGTCACCTGTTCTCCACAGGAGCTTCCCTTGTTTGTGGGAGGAAGCAAACAAGATGCATGGTCCTGTTCCATGGGGAGCCCTGCCTCATCCGCAGGAGGAGGTGAGTTAGGCCTGGCCATAGTGATTGAGAGCTTAGTGCTCCCAACAGAAAATTCACAAAACTTAGAAGCATAGAACCAGAGGCGAATCAGGAATTGAGGTGGTCAGACTTTAACCAGGGAAAATAAAAACCAAGATATATCATGTAAAGGTACAAATTCCCAATGATGGATGTCATCATATTGTGTACCTAAAATGTACCGATTAATTTAATGAATAAAAAAAAGAATTTAACCAGGGAACAAGTAGGTAAATCAAGTCTACAAGTATGCCTTTTTCAGAGTACTAAGGCGTGTTTACTTGGATCGTGATTGTGCAGAGAGGATAGCTACACTAAAGTAACATCAGTCTGCAATTACGAAGGGCAGTTTCTTTCATTGGTAGGTATTGTCCCTCAGATATAGTGCATGACTAGGTAGAAGTTAATATTGGGATCCATATAGGTAGTGGGAAAATGACTCCTATGGCTAAGAAAGAGTTATGGGCTGTGATAACTGGTAGACCAAAATACATACAAAATACAACTTTAAAAATGTATTTTAAAAACTTTTTGTTAGCTGTTTTTCCCTTAAAATTTGTTATCTTATGACAATTTGGATGGAGTAAAAAGTAACTGAAACACTGACATTTGTTCTCTGAAAATGTATTAATGTGGTCATTTAAAGAAAACAAAATGCAAAAGGGGCATGCTGAGACATCACCCATAGTGCCACGGTGTCTTGTTTAAACCTATCAGGAAATATTCACTCCTTAAGAAATTTAAGAATAAGGAAAAATCATGGTTCTTCTTAATGAGCCAAGAGCCAGAAAAGGCTCCTCTAACAACATGCTCATTATCTCCCTGGCCCTTTGACTGAGTGGCAACATTATCCAGTATGTCTGATCATACACTGGGTATCCAAGTGCAGAGCCCTTTTGTGGTTGAAGGGGGAGGCTGAAGTACTGAAGCAAAGCAAGAGGAGTGCTTTGTAAACTGAGTGTGATGGTGTTACAGAGAAGTGGGACAGTTTAGCATTACAGGCAAGCACTACAGCTCAGTGTTACAGCCAAGTGTTACAGTTATTCGAAGGTCTCTGGAGTCAAAGGAACTGAGCAGCACTCAGAGAGATGGAAGGAACCGTTTATTATGCTGGCAGGCCTAGAGGAGCTTGAACTCCAAAGTCTGAGCTTTGAACAGAAATGCAAGTAACCTTATATAGAGATCTATGGGGTAGGAGGGTTGGGGCCATGTACCAGATAAGCATGTTTAAAGAAGTGGAAGGGTGGAGTTAACAGAATATCTTGCCATGTAGGAACTTCTTGCAGCTTGAACAGTTACATTTTGCAGTTAGGATGTGTGAACAGTTACATTGCTTCAACAGTTACATTTGCAGTACAGGTGGCTTTAACAAAACATTTTATGATTCCTGGCAAAAACATCCCGGTGCAGGAGGGTTGGGAAGAGACAAAGGCTTGCCATGTTGTGCATTATTTCCTTATCAATGGGGATGAGAGACCTCACTGTTTGCCAGATACCTGCTAGTGCCCCTGCAGCAGACTCTGCTTATGTCCAAGCTTCTGCTGGGAGATTGGATAGCAACAAATATATGAGTAGGTGGGAAACTGGCCAAAGCCTGGAGGAGAGTGGTACCAGACAATTTATGCTCAGGTTAAAACCACATCTGCACGTTCAGTTCCCCTGGAGTTGCTCCAAGTAGGGTTCCCTGGGCTACCTAATTAGCCTCCCATCCTGCCTTCTGTTTCCTTTTCTTCTCCCTCCATTCATCCTCTCCTACTTTCCCTCTGTTGTGTTTCCCAGGCTCCTCTAGATCATTAGATTCTTGAGAGATCACAAGGCGAATAAGACTCAGTATGTGCCTCTGAGCAGTATGGCACCAGGACTTAGCATAGCAGTGTCTAGTGATCTGGATGACTGTGAACAAATCTCGCTACTTCTTGACCCTCGAGCTTGTTCTCATTAAAAACCTAGGAACTTGAGATGGTTTTTAAAGTTTTTCTAGTTCTAACGTTTACTAACCTTGAAATACTAACACTTAGTATGAGTTAGGCATGATGTTCCGACAAGAACACGACCTGATTCTCCTCAAAATGAAACAGGCAGCTTTTATTATGATCTCCATCTTTCAGAAGAGAGAACGTATTTAGCTTAAGGCTAAATAAACTGGAGAAGGCAGGTCAGACAGCTATTAGGTAGAAAAATCAGAATTTGAACCCACGTGGTATGACTCCATATATAGCCATATATTGCCCTCTTTTTAAGCCAGTGCATTTGTTTTACTGAAGGCATGGGTTGCACTAAAAGAAATGGCATAGGTGCATGGGCTCTGGTGGCAGAATTGTACATGTACAAATTACAGTTTCATGTCTTTCTAAATGGTATATTTGTACAAATTGCTTAAACCTTCTCTGCCTTGATATCAGAATACCATGTGGCTAAGAACAAACGTTGGACTGGACGATCATTGCCATACTAAACTTTATTTTACAAATTGTAGCCATTAATTCACCGATGCCCAGAATATTGCCACCTTCCTTAGTCAATTCCGTAGTGCCTCAAATGTTACCCTTATAATGTCATTTCTTCAACCTAAGTATTATCCTTCTGGTAAGGTCTTATTAATGGTGAAAACATTGGCATGGATTGAGGGATTATTGTATGCCAGGCAAGTTATAAAAAAAGTAATTTATGCTGATAGTCTCAGTAGTTATTGACAACAAAACTATGAGGTCTGTATGTACAATACATGTATGGTAATTTTTCCCATTTTACTTATGAGAAAGTGAGACTCTGAGACATGGTCAAGATTACACCATTTATAATTGGTGTAGTATGAATTGACCCACATCTTTCTGATTCTATAATTCCATTTTTATCTGCTCATATTTTCTGTCAGAGGTAAATGTTGGGAGAATTAGGGTAGGGTTATGTAAATGTAGATTACTCGTTTCTCCTATAATTTGATCTACAAGAGGAAGAATCAAAACAACATGAAGGATATGGCATGTAGGACATGTGGTCAATTAAAAAAAGAGCAAGGGCCCTGAAAGCCAACCTTGCTAGCTGGTTTGGGGGATTAACACTTTTTTTCTGTGTGCATTTAGAGTTCATGCTGGGGTTACTGCTCAGGGATGTGGGAGCCCTGATTGCAGTTAGAATTACAGAGGCTCAAGGCTGAAAATGCATTTGGAGAAAGCCGCCTTCACCCCTTATCCGACGAACACACTCTTTTTATAACAGCAAACAGTATTTTTGCCTTTCATCTCGGCTGTAATGCCTGCTTGACCATGAAATCACTACACATTTTATGTGGTCATTTTGTATAGTAGACAACTTGGAGTTTCCTGGCTCTTTCTTTATCTCAAGCTCTATTTTTCTTTGCCTTGCTTTTTTCCCTCTTGATTGACAAGGAGCAAGTCTGATTGTTTTTCCACATTATGATTTTATATCTTTTTGGAGAAAGCAGTCACGGATCGTATTCTGTCTTTCAGTCTGAGTGCCATCTGTTAACCTGCTTCCTTCATTAACTCTTCAGATTTTAAGTCCATCCCCACTTCCTTAAGAGAACTATTCTTATAACCTAGATAATACCTTGTTTTATGGACCCACAGCACCCTGAGCTCTCTTTGGCAGCATTTTCTACCTCAACAGTTATCTGGTGATGTGTTAAATCACATTTCCCACAAGATACAAGCTCTACTAAGGGCAAGATCTTTTTTTGAGTAGATCACATCTGGATGCCAGCACTCCACTTAGGAACTCATATGGCACATCTCCTGGGATCCAGCTACTCTACTTGTGAGCAAGAAATATTCAGTATATATTCGAGATATAGTCACCTTGGGAATCTTAAACTTTAGTGGAGTTTTTATGCTATTTCTCAATTTTTATCTCTTGGTCTCAATTGTCCGTTAAAGAGCTTTGCTGCATGATTCCTCTGAATGATACTTTTCTAAGTATAATATTTATTTCTGAGAAAGAGTTCAGATGTGTGTTCATTGCCTTAATAGTTTCTGAAGTGCATGTCTCTTCATTTTACATATTAAAAAACTGAGGTTGGGTTGTTGGACTGTGACAGATTAAATACTGCAATAATGACTACATCAGGTTGACAGAAAACTACTTATTCATTCCCTCATCTTTTTAGCTCCTCATTCCCTTTACAGTTCTAATTCTACTTGTCTTAGCATTTTGGGTAATGACACTTTGGCCCATGGTATAGACATGGAATTTGAGGTTAGAGTGCCTTATGTTCTGTAGTACCCAAGCCGCCTACTGGTTGTGTGATCTCGGACCAACCAGTGGTTAAACTCTAATTCTTAGCTTTCTGAGAAATATAATTCTACTTCATAGATTTCTTTTGGAAAGGGAGTTAAGTGAGAAGTAGTAATAATCGTTATAGTAGTAATGATTGCAGTAATACCATTACCACTGCTAGCAGCAGCATCTAACAGGTATGTGACAATTATGAACCAAGAACTATTCTGAGGACTTTATATATATTAACACCTTTAATCCTATTCATATAATAAATGCTTGTATTATCCCTATTTTAGAAATGAGATAAAGGAGGCACATAGAGTTTAATGAAGAAGTCATTTATTCCCTAGCTGGCAAGTACTGGCCCAGGAGTGAAACCACAGTGTGTCAGTCTGGATTCCCTGCTCTCAGCCATCTGGCTGCACCTGCCTCTTCATAATGCACACAGAGCACTCACCAGCGCCTCTCAAACGTGTCTTTATCAACCTAGTACAGGTTTGTGACAAGTCTGAATTGATTTTTTCACTTTTCTGAGGGAATTTCTTCAGATAAGAGAATTAGAAAGCAGTACTTATCCATTCTCTTGCTCAGATGAGCCCTAAACCCACCTTGCACCTGTTGTAAGTGGTCAGATTGACAAACTTAAAGGAGAGGCCAGGTAAAGGATGGAGATGGGAATCCAATGAAGGGAAATGAGCTTCTGATGTGAAAAATGTCTGCAAGATACGAGAGCACTTTTCTGGTCTTTCACAAAGTATTTTGGCCCTGAAAGCAACCAAGTTGTTCATCAGTGTCACTTACAGCAGTATGCAGTTCCCTCTATTGTCCATCACTTCAAGACCTCTGAGATTTTAAGCATTCTTGAAAGAAGCATAGACCGCCCTGTGTTTTCACATCCTGACTCTGCATCTCAGTTGCTTCTTAAGACTGGAGCAAGAAAGATTTTTTGTACTTCAATGTAGTATGTAGAGGGGGTAACCATTTCCCTTATTTCTTGAGTCATCGCCCCTCTTTTTTGAGCCTTTGCTCTAGCATTCTTTCTTTTCCATTAAGGGACAGCTCAGGTACCAAGTTGTACTATTCATTGATTGATTCATTCATTTACTTCATAATTTCCAAGAATATTCATGGAAATTCCTATGACATTCGTTTTTATTTTTTTGGTACCGGGGATTGAACTTGGGACCTTGTGCTTGTGAGGCGGGCGGCGGAACCACTGAGCTAAATCCCCGGCCCCTCCTATGACATTCTTGGCACCAAATGTTGACGAAAGAAAATGAAACCAACACAGACCCTGGTTTTTTGGTTACATATGGGTTTAGATGGTAGTTTAACGTCAAGGACTTTGAAAGGTTTTTCGTGAGGATTGTGGTCAGGATCGAACTTTGACATCATTCTGGTTGCACAGTGGCAGAGTAGATGGTATCATAATAATGAGTAAGAGATGGTAGAAATGTCCCTCACTTTTGTAGTTTCCCTTCCTCTCATAAATTCCCCTGACATCTTAAAATTTCTTTCTGTAGTCCAGGAAATCCAGTGCCTCGTGGCCTACGTGGTTAACCGGAGCGATCCTCACTGAGGCTCCATGTCTCTTTATCAGTGGTACCTGACATAGAGCTTTACACTTATTTCATGCTGACTGCAGTACCCACTTCTTAGAATTTTAGCATTGAAAGGAACCTTTGGGGAAATCTAGTCTAATTATTTTATTTTTCAGGGCTTAGGGAGGTCAAACAGTTTTACCAACATCAGACATTACATCCATGATTGAGATTGGGTTTGATATTAGCTTTCTGAGTCCATCTCAGCTTTATGAGTGATTCAGAGAACTACGAGAGAAAGATTTTTGCCTTCATTTTTACAATTGGGGTCACATAGTGAAAAAGGAGAGGAGCCAGGGGTTTAAGAAAAAAACATAGAAAGGAAAGTTACAGATTTAAGGTAGAAATATATACTAGTACAACCATTATGGAAATCAGTACAGAGATTTCTCAAAGAATTGAAATTAGAAATTCCATGTGACCTGGGAATCTCCCTGCTAGGTATCTTCCCCAGAGAGCATAGCATCATTCTGCCGTGATACATGCATACCAATATTTATAGCAGCATAACCCCTAATATCGAAATCCTGGAAATGGACTGTACACCCATCAACAGGGGATTGGATAAAGAAAATATGATATCTATATATAATGGAAAACTATTCTGCTGAAAAGAACAACAGATCTCAGACATTCATAGAAAAATGGATGTACCTGGAAAATATAAAGTTAAGAAAAACAAACCAGATGCACAAGCTTAAATCCCATATGGTAGCTCTCATTTGAATGAGGCTAAGTACAAAGAGAGAATAATAAAGGTTGGTTGGAAGGGAGCAAGGAGATGGATCTCTGGCAATAAGAAAGTGGTCCAGGGGACAATGTGTGCGGGATGAGGAGGAGGGCAAGGGGAAACAAGGAGAATACAGATGTGCCGTGTACAGGAACTGATAACCTAATAATGTAAACATTGGATGCCACAACATGAGCTAAGGTTAATCTCAATGAGCATGTAAAATGGAACAGGGGAACTGGAGGAGGAGGGAGGGAGAGAGGAAAGGGGAGGGGGATTAAAAATGAAGTTGTGATATGTACATGTAACCACTCACTAAGACGATAAACTGCATGAACAGCAAACATGTA
>NW_004624733.1:36608509-36642013 GCF_000247695.1 Heterocephalus glaber | reverse complement strand
TAAAAAACTACCTCTACGGTATTCTTTGACAGCCTCAAACTACTCTAAGAACATTTGACTGAAAGTAAACAGCCATCTGACTGGAAATTCTGTCGTTTGTTTTTGGCTTGTCTTGCCAGCTTTTAAAGAAAATTTCATAATGCTGCCGAGTGTGTGTAATAACTAGATTTGTTTTAGGCTGGAAGATTGAGGTATGTTGCTTAATAACAACAACAAAAAGGAAATATAAAAACTCTACTACTGGAAAAATAGCAAAGTGAAGTTCAGCCTAGTGTTTGAGATACATGCAGGATCTGAGCTGTAATTATTTCCATGTCTAGTGTGGTCACACAAGCGACGATGAGTATTAAATCTGTACATTTATCATCTCTCGACTAGATTTTTGTCATCTCTCACAGATTGCCTATCTGGATGACCTTTCTTGTACATATTTATACCTCCAAATGGAGGAGGAGAACCCAACTTAAATCATTTTCTTGCCCTGGGAAGAGGCTGATGGCTTTGCTGACAGGAAGCAAGCACCTAGGCTTACCTCTAGAATCCCCAGAGTTGCTGCTACATAAGAACCTGGTGACCTCTCAGGCTCGCAGGATCGGAAAGCTGAAGAGAGACATATATTGCATTCAACAGCTCTTCGACAGGGTTGTCCTGATAGAGCTCTATCTTTGAGCTCTGTCTTGCATTCTGCACTTTTCACTAAAGAAATTAAATGTTTTTGAACAAACACAGGAATAGAAGAGAGGTAACTGTAAGATAGCTAGGATTTATGGCCCATTCCAGAGGTGACATTTTTTCCCCAAGTCACCTAGACTGAAATTACTGGTCTTTTTCTTAGAGTTTCTTTGGAATTAATGTTCAAATTAGACTGTGTACCTAACACAGCCCCTACTCTCTAGGTCTCCACAGCACAGGGTAACACAGGTGACAACCAAAAGCTGCCCTGATTGAAGAAGAGACCAAAATCCAGGAGGCGAGTTTTGCTTCAGGACTGAAGTGTTTTCAAACTACAGAGAATGAATGAGAGACCCTTGTGGGAAATAGGTTAACGAGGTGGAGGGCTAATTTTGAATCTCCTAAGATCCTCTGGGGGCCCAGATCAGACCAGGGAGATCCCAGGGCCTGCCTTCCATCCTGGGAGGCCAGGTGTGGAGGTTAAAGTCATCAGAGGAGGCAGTCCTGAAAGCAAAGAGAGGCAGTCCAGTGGTATGTTTGAACTCTGGCACTGCTGCCTATGTTAACCAGAAGCCAGTGTTCTGAAGGAGTATAAGCCAATATATATATGTGGTCTAATTGTCTTCAATAAAACCATAGTCCTCTTTATTCTAGTTAAGGTATATTCATGAGTGGTTTCTAGGTTTTGTCAACATCCAGTTGACATTTGATGCCATTGCTACTGCTGAATTTACTAATATAGCCAAGGCAACATAGTAGTGGTTGACAACTGTATTTTTCTACATGGCAATATCTGAATTTCCTGAAGGTCATAAATAATATATATATGTTTGTCATAATTATGTATATATGTTTTATATGTTTTTATTACACACACACACACACACACACACACACACATACACATACACAGGAGCATGGGAAACTAAGGCAACAGAAAACCTTCAAGGTCTCCCAACTCTCCTAAGGAAATCATGGGGACACAAATGGAGAGGAAAGAAAGTCCAAGGTAATGAAAGTCTACAAAAAGGCTATAGAAGAGATGAAGAAACTAGATGAATTCAAAGAAGAAATGGACCAAAAGTTCATGGAAATATCACCAAAAAAGACCAAAGTGAATATATGGGAAATGAGTAAAAAATGAGAGGAGCTGACCAAATCAAGTATGAAAAGATAAAGAGTCATTGCAGAGATATCAGAAATGTATGAAATTTAAAAAACTGTGGAATTTCCATTGTGCAGAAATGACCAGTGTGAAAAATGGAATGTCTGGAACTGAGGACAAAATGGTAAATTATGAAAAAGTACTCAGAGAAGCCACAAAAACTAAAGACAACAAGAAAATACCATCCAACAGCTATTAGATGACACTAAGAAGACCACGCTAGAGGTAATTGCAGTTGGAGAAAAGATAGAAGGTAACATGGATGGAATTATTAATATGTTTACAGAAATCATAGTAGAAAACTTCCCAAATATGAGAAAGACTTCAACATACAAATACGTGAAGTGTACAAAACACCAAACAATTGTGATGAAACAAGAGATTCACTAAGACTTATTCTTATTAAATTAAATTGTCAGATGTCCAACAGAAAAACAACTTTAAAAGCAGAGAAAAACAGTAAATTACATTAAAAGGTAAACCGATGAGAATTAGAGTAGACTTCTCAACACAAATCTTAAAGGCTAGAAGAGCTAGGAGTGAAGTATTTCAAGCTCTAAGAGCAAAGATCTTCCAACCCAGGTTTCCATACCCAGAGAAGCTTTCCTTTCAATTCAGTAGAGAAATAAAGACTTTTCATGAAAAAGACCTGCTCAAGAGATGCATGACTACTGAAACCAGCAGTCCAGAAAATACCCAAGAATGTCCTAGGCAGAAATGATGAAGTCAATAAAGCTAAAAATCCAGATGAAATGAAAATACCAGGCAAGATCAGTGGATAAAGACAACAAAACATGACAAGAATGAAAATCAAAGGAATCACCAATAGAGAAAAATAATGATAGTAAAAAATCAACTTATCTCAATAATATCTCTCAATATCAATAGCCTCAACTATTCAAATAAAAGACACAGATTCACAGATTGGATAAAAAAACCCAGAATCCAACGTTCTGTTGCATTCAAGAAGCTCATCTAATCCAAAACAATATTCATATATTAAAAGTGGAGAATGTAAAAAATATTTCATGCACTATGACTCTGAAACAAACAGGTGTAGCAGTTTTAATCTCAGACCTGGTAAACTTCAAGGTAAATCTGATTAGAAGAGAAAAAAAGAAAGCCACTCCATACTCGTTCAGGGAACAATTTAACAAGAAGAGAAAACATTTATAAATATTTATACTCAGAATACTGGACCACCTACCTTCTTAAAACAAATGGTACTAAACATAAAACATTAAATAAGTACTAACATAATTATAGTAGGGGATCTACTCACCCCACTTTCACAAAGGGATAGATCGACTAAACAAAACATCAATAAGGAAATATCATGGCTGACTCACACCCTTGAACATATGAACTTAATAGGTACCTACAGAGTATGCCACTCTGCTACTACATAGTATATATTCTTTGCTGCATCACCTGGTACTTTCTCCAAGTAGATCACATATGAGTCCACGAAGCCTGCTTAAATACGAAAGAATCAAAATCTCCCCATATTTTCTATCAGACCACCATGCCATGACATTAGAAATCAATGACAGAAGAAATCACAGCAAATGTAGACATACCCAGGGAACTGATAACACACTCCTACACAACCAGAGGGTCATGGAGGAAATCAAAGAGGACACTTTAAGAACTCTGGAAGTTAGTGACAGGGTCCATACAATTAATTCACCAGAACCTCTAGAACACTATGGAAACAGTTCTAACAGGGAAATTTCTTGCAATCCGTAATTACATTAGGAATAGTGAGTGAACTCAGAAAATTTACCTTGTGAGGAACCTGAAGATACCTGAGAAATGAGAAATGGAAGAGGTAAAACCACAACAGACACTGTCAAAACAGAATATAGTTAGTGACTACTATAAAAATTGTATTGTAATAAACTGGAAAATTTTGAAGAAATGGACAGATTCCTAGACTCATACAAACTACTAACCCTAACCCAGGAAAACACAAAAAATGCCGAACAACCCAATAACAAACAAAAATCAAGACAGTAGTAAAGAATCTACCAGCTGAAAAACCCAGGACCTGGTGGATTCACTGATGAATTCTAGAAAACCTTCAAGAATTTTTTATTACCTATACTCTTCAAACTCTTCAAAAACTTGACAGGGACAGAGTACTTCAAAATTCTTTTATGAAAGCCAGCATCACTCTGATTCTGAAACCAGATAAAGACTGAACTAAAAAAACAAAAGTGTAAGCCAGTATCTTTAATGAATATAGATGCAAAAATCTGCAACAGGATAATAGTGAATAAAATGCACACATTATTAAAAAGTTCATACATCATGAGTAAGTATGTTTCATCTCAGGGATGCAAGGATAGATTAACATATTCAAATCAGTAAGCAGAAGTAAGTTTAAAAAACCCACATAATTATATCAATAGGTACAACATAGATGTTGAGCAAAATCCAATATCTCTTCATTGACAAGAACCCAGAAGAAAATAGGTATAGAAGAACCATACCTGAATTTTATAAAAGTGATTTATAAAAACCAAGAGCCAACATCATACTAAATAGAAAAAAAATAAAAACATTGCCTCTAAAATCAGGAACAAGACAAAGATGCCCACTATCACCACTTCTATAGAAGAAAGTACTCAAAACATTAGCTGGAGCAGTCAGACAAAAGAAAGAAAGAAAAGGGATACATACAGGAAAGGAAGAACTCAAATGATCATTATTTGCAGATGACATGATATTCTACATGGAAGACCCAAAGGATTCCACCAGAAAACTTAGCATTAATTATCACCTTCAACATCGTAGCCACAAAAATTGGTAGCATTTGTGTACACCAATAATGAACTCAGTGAGAACAAAATTATGAAAACAAAATTATGAAAACATTCATTGTAGCTTCAAGAAAATAAAATGCCTAATAATTAACCTAACTGAAGAAATGAAAGACCTCTACAAAGAAAACTACAGCACTCTGAAAAATGAGAATGAAGAGGGCATCAGAACATGGAAAAGTGTCCTTTGCTCCTGGATAGGCAGAACCAATATGGTCAAAATGGCCACACTCTCTAAACTGTTATAGGGATCCAGAGCAGTTCCAATCAAAATACCAACTGCACACTTCACAGACATAGAAAACTCAATCTTAAAATTTGTATGGAACCAGAAATTATGCAACATAACAAAAGCAATCTTGGGCAACAAGAGCAAAGCAGGAGGCATCACAGTACCTGACTTCAAGCTATATTACAAAGAAACAGTGATAAAAACAATGTGGTACTGTAATAAATACAGACATGTGAATCAGTGGAACCAAATAGAGGATACAGAAACTTCCCCAGAGACATTCAGCTCTTTGATCTTTTACACAGGGGGCAAATGCATATGTTGCAAGAAAGTTCAACAAACTGTGGAGGGAAAACTGGATATCTTTTTGCAGAATATTGAAACTGTACCCATATCTCTTATATACTAAACTAAAAATAGATCCAAGATCTAAACATTAAAACAGAAACATTGAACTTACTGGAAAGAAAATAGGTAAAATATTTGATGTCATAGGTGTAGGAAAGATTTCCTAAACAGAACTGCAATTGCACAAGAAATAACAAGAATCAGCAAATGGAATTACATCACATTAAAAAGATTCTGCATAGCACAGTATTCAGTTAGTAGACTGCAGAGACAACCTACAGAATGGGAGAATGGGAAAATCACAGAAAGTATTAATATCTAGACTATATAAAGAACTAACCAAAATTAGTCCACCTAAAATAAAACCCTGTCAAGAAATGGGCAAGGGAAATGTACAGCCACTTCTCAGAGGAAGCACAAATGGCAAGCAAATATATAGAAAAATGTTCAACATGCCTGGCCGTTAGAAAAATGCAACTTGAAACAATACTATCATTCCATCTTATACCAGAAAAATGGCAATCATAAAGAAATAAAAAAGGTGTTATCATGACTGAAGTGACAAATGAACCCTCCTGTATTGTTGGTGGGAATGTAAACTACAAGCAAGTGGAAATCAGTATGGAAATTACTGAAAGGGGTAAAATTAGCAATCCCATATATATGACCCAGTGATTCCCCTTCTAGGTATATTTTCCAAAGAGCTAAAGACTTCATACTACAGTGATACATGCATGCCAATGTGTACAGCAGCACAATTTGTAATAGCTAATTACTGGAACAGTCTGTGTATTCATCAACAGACAAATAGATAAAATGTGGCACCTGTACATAATAGACTACTACTCAGCTATAAAAAATAATATTTGAGATATCTGTAGGAAAATAATGGACCTGGAAAATAGAATGTTGGATTTAGTTAATCAGACGCAGAAGCTTAAATACCATAGAGCATCTCTCGTTTGAATAAGGCAAAGTGCAAAGCGCACTATCAAGGATGGATGGAAGAAAGGAATGGGACAGATCTCTGGCAAAGGAGAAGGTGTCCAAGAGAATGTTAGCAAGAGGAGAAGCAGAGGGGAAGGGGAAACGAATACAATGAAAATATGCCATGTACAGGAATGTAACAACCTCAATGAATGTAAAAATGATATAGCATAACAAGAGACAAGTTAATAATATAAAAAAGAATGAAAATGGGGAAAGGGAATTTAGAGGAGGAGGGAGGGAGGGAGGGAGGGAGGTGTTAGCCTAGGGAGAGGGAGTTTAAAAAGCATCACGCTGCATTATGTACATGTACCCACTCCCCAAGATGACTATAAGCTGCATATACTGCAAATACGAACTAAAAAGAGCCTTACCTAAATTTAGATTTCAGTTTTCTGGCCACTTTATCCAAAGACTACATTATTAACTCTTGGTTCAGTGTGTCCCTTTTCTGGTCTCACTAGACTTCATACTACTTGTTCAGCCACATCCAGGAGGTTCAAAGTTGGACGTCAAGAAAAGAGCAGTTATGAGGACACTGGAATTTTATTTCTGATTCTTTGTATTATTCATTTTGTCACAATCAAATCATAACCTTTAGGACCTCAAATATCACTTCAGTAAAATGGGAAGGGTTGGATCTATATCAGCATGTCTGAATCAGTATTTTTTAGAAGATAAGTAAAATCCCTGAAAATAATTGCACATGCAAATCAACAATAGAGACATCTTTAATATCCCTAATCTGATATTGAGATTAAATATTTAGACAGCCTGAAGTTTTCTAAATCTAAAAGCGAATGCATTCAAAATGTATTATTTGGTTGCCAATCAAGGGACCAGGTGAGAAGGAAGGAACTTGGATTTTCCCAAAACAACTGTGTAACCTTGGAGGAGGCATTGCTCCGCCTTTCGCTTGGGGTTTTCTCATCTGCCATCCACTCAGGCAGTGCTCTGTGGCTCTCAGGAAGGTAAATTTGGTTTTACACATAAGCAAACTCTCTTAGTCACATTATTTTGATAGCTCTATAAGCAGATTTCAAATAAATAGAATATTAAGTAACTTTAACTCATATGAAATATGCCAGGGGTTGTAAGTTGAGACTGAATCACTGTGACTAGGAAAAGTGACAGGATTTGCTTGACCACATTTTGGTCCTAAGCAGAGTGAGAGGTTGGTTTCATCAGAGGGGGAAATCCCCGTCAATGGTAAGATACTGGATGCAAAGTTGACAAGAAATCTGTGAGTTTGTGCTGTTCCTAAGAGGAGTAGGAGTCCAGTAGCCATATCCAGTATACACCTGGGGGTTAGACTGGGGCCATGTGCCCCTCAGAGAGGCTGACTGGAACCTGAGGTATCCAACTTTTTGAGAGGAATTGTGCACACACATGGACTTTGAAGATAGGATCTGATATTCTAACTACTGCTTTTTGTTTGTTTGTTTGGTTGGTTTTCTTTTTGTAAGAGGGATCGAATTCAGGACCTTGCGCTTTTGAGGCAGGAATGACACCACTGAGTTACACCCCCAGCCCTTTCAAAGCATCTGGAAGCTTCTAAGACCAAAACAATGAGAAAGATGAGCCCCACGAGAAGTCGGGCCCTGTGAGAAACAAATGTGTCACAGTAGAATTGGACGTGCTCTGAATCTTCTTTCTTTTCTTATCCCCGAATTTCTTACCATCTTTTCCCTGTTTTGAAAGCTCTTAACCTGATATCTCTCACTCATGGGCAGTTCATCCCTTCCTTACTCATGAAGTTTTAAAGAAGATCATAGATTACCTGTCTTTTGTAGATACCATGGTATCCTACATGGGAATATGCAATCTAGTAGCTAATTAATAAAGTTAGATTCATCACTAGATAAATCGTTAACCATATGACAGGAAATAGATATCCATATATACAGAGTCTATAAATGAATATTTTAAGCAGTCTTAATAAATGAGTAAAGCTGATTTTATCTTTTTTTTTTTTTTTTGGTACCGGGGATGGAACTCGGGTCCTTGAGCTTGCGCAGCAGGTGGCAGAACCGCTGAGCTAAATTCCAGGCCCCAAGCTGACTTTATCTTTAATTGGATGTATCTTTAAAAAATTACAGAAAAATAATCAAACAAAAAGAATTTATGACTCCCTAAATTGCTTTTTACAAAAAAAAGTCCTAATTACTAAAGAAAGCCTGTGGACAGAAAGAGGAAAAACTTTATTCGTGAAGAGAAATAAATGAGATTTCCATGAGCCTCCTTTGCTAGTGAGAGAACAGGGCATTTAAAGATCAAGGCAAGAGTCTCAGCACGGAGGCAGGCATGCTCAGTAAACTAGAATTGTCCAGTCAGTTTTGTGTGAGCAAATCAGAGTCGAGAAAATAAAAAATACTTCAACACAGAATTGGGTCAGACAACAGATTTTATTCTCAAACTCATTTTCGGATCTTAAAAAGAATTACTGCATTAATTCGGGCTGGGCTTCTATAGGAATAATCACAGAATTCCACTTGGACCCAATGTGCTGTCTCTACCCACCTACTGAATGGAACAGTGTGGAGGTCCTCATCTGCCCACTGTGCTTCTTTTTGTTTTCCTTTGTGCTTGTGTTCAATTTCCTCATTTAGAATATGAACATGATCACGAGCATTATGTAGCAGTGTTTAGAGATGTCGGTGTGATCACGCATGTGCATCGGCTTGATAAGCTATGAATATAAAATGCTGTGTAATTACTGCACTATTCTAATTTTTCTCATTTGAGTGTGGACTAAATTGATTATCTTCCGCTTAGAAAATATAAACAAGATCAGGGAGAAAAATTCTTTGGTAGATAAGTTAGATATGAATCAGGAAAAAAACCTATAGTATATCAGCTCGTTTAATCTGTGTGAAGTTGATTATTTTTATTTTTGTGCATTTTAGTGTGAACTTTATTTGTAATAATAGTCGATGAAGAAGAAATCATGTGGAATTAGGGAAGAGGTAAAGTAGTCTAGGATTGAGGTCTGAATCCAGTACTTCCTAGCTGTAGGCATCTCCTTCCTTCTGATATTTCTTGTTTTTAAAGCAGGGATATCAACTCCCCTGACTTCCACTCAGAGGAACTGTAATAAGAGTAATAAGAAGCGATCTCCATGTAGCACTTACAGATTTTCTTCTTTTGTTTATTTTTAAATGAACTCAATGTTTAGGAGCAGTTTTAGATTTACAGAAAAACGAATAAACTAGTACAGAGTTCTGACATACCACTGCACATAGTTCCCTATCACTAGCACCCCGTATGAGTATCCTAGATCTGTTATAATTAATGAAACAGCATTGATACATTATTATTGAGTAAAGTCTTCACTTTATTGTTAGTCTCAGTTTTTACCTAACGTCCTTTTACTGTTCATTCAGGATGCGGCACTGTATTTCTTTCTTATGTTTCCAGGGGCTCCTTTTGGTCCTTTGTCACACTTTCTGTATTTTTAATAATCTTGAGAATTTGCCCAGTATGGATCGAGGGAATGCTGCCCTCCTGGAATCTGTCTGGTATGTTCTCAGATTAGCCTGGAAGTATGGGATATTTGGAGGAAGGTCCTCGATGTACAGTGCCTTTTTATCACATTTTATTCTGGCTGGATGTGGTCAACATGACATGTGATTATTGGTGTTTCCTAGTTTCCTGGGTGAGGTAGAGCTTGTCAGGTCTCTGCTCTCTGAAGTTCTCTGTTCTCTTTCGCTGCCCACTGGTCTCCACTGTGCTGCATGGAAGAAAGTCACTGTGAGCAGCCTGCAGGTAAGGGTGGGGATGGATGCTCCAGTTCTTGGGGGCAACACAGCTACCTAAATCATTTGGAATTGTTTTGCATGGGAAATTTGTCTCTTCTCTGCCATGTTTTATTCCATCACTTATTTACATCACCATAGGCTCACAGACATTTATTTCATACCTTTGATTGAAATCCAATATTACTTTACTTTGTTGGTCATTTGTTCCAGCTTTGTTCCCTGGTTGGCTGACATGTTGTAGTTATTGTGAAAGTTTGTTTCCCTGTTTTTTCCTATACTCTTCCTACTCTCCATCCTTCTCTCCATCCTTCTCTCTCTTTGATGTTCCTGAAATCAGTACATTTTCTCTCTACTCTGTTTAGTGAGATTGTTTCATACTTTTATAACACAGTTGTATCAAATTTTGTATTCCATTCTGGGGTTACACCCCTTTCCTAAATGATTTTTAATGTGTATTCATTAAGGTTCACTCTTTGGTAATAGGTTTTGACAGTTACATATTGTCAGTTATTTGCAATTACAGTATTTTAGAGAAGTGTTTCAATTCCCCCTAAATGTTTAAGCTCTCCCACCTTGAATTCATTTGAAACACAGATCTTTATATTGTTTCCATAATTTTACCTCTACCTGAATGTCATATAAAAAGTCAGACAGTGTATACCTTTCAGTTGGGCTTCTTTACCTCAGCATTATGCATTTAGGATTCACCCCTGAGTTTTTGTGGCTACAGAGCTCATTTATTTTATTGGAAAATAATATTCTATGATATGAATATAACAATTTTTATGCATTTCTTTATGAAAGAACGTGTTTTTCCAGTTGGAAGAGACATACAGCTACTATAAATATTGATATACCAGTTTTTTGTAGCACTTTATTGTTGAAAAATTTTTTTCAACTTGATTTTCAGTCTTTGAGAGTAAAGGAGGTAGCATTGCACTCAAGTCACACATCACAAAGAAGGGATAAAGAGGGGTTCTTTCTTCATTTTTACCACTGGTGAAGTGCAGAGCTGAAACATGAAAACGCGTCTTCTAATTTCCTGTGTCACATTCCTTTCATACGTCTTCTAGATCTCAGTACATGGTTTGAGAAAAATAAAAAAAATTCTGATATACATCCAGATTGCAGCAATTTTACTAGAGTGTCTCGTTTTTCTTTATTATTTCTATCACTACAATTATCCTCAGAAAGCAGAGACAATTAAAGCTCAGTATGATAAAATATTATGAGAAATGACGTAAAGAGGTCAACCCTACTCTACGTTACTTTCTCATTGGGTTGCTTTACTTACTATGTTCTGCTGAGGCACCTCTTCTTCATATTTTATAATTACCTTTGTCTTTTCTTTCCATTATTTTGGATGATATATTAAACGTGCTTAAAATTAGTAGTTGTGATAATAGGTAGCAGTTGAGTGTTCTCCATGTTCTAGGCACAGGACTGATCCTTTCATTAGCCCAACTGCGTTTACCCCTCACAGCAGCCCTCAGAGCTAGCTTCTGCTATTATCCACATTTTACAGATTAAAAAAATCTACTAAATTTCAGGGAACATTATGTAACTTGCCCAGAGACCTGTAGCTAGTGAGATGTAGGAACAGAGCTTAGGGTCTATTGAAATTTCATTATTTCCACCGCTGTACTGCTTCCAGAGATGCATTACGTTTGGAAGCAGGAAGAGCTTTCTGGAGATGCGAGCTTGGTGTTGAGGATGTGGGGGTACAGCCAGCGTGAGGGTGTAGCTGCAGCACCACGTGTCAGGGCAGGCTGGACAAGTGTGTTGCCGACCGAGTTCTGAACAGAGAAGCTGAACCTAAGGAAAGAGGAAATAGTTTTCCCCCCTGTGTCACCATCTAATGAGAACAGCAGCTGCTCTGGGGCCCTGGTCCATTATGTTGAAGTGATAATAGAGCAATTAGTCTCTTTCCTCATTTTCCCATGTTAACCCAGGGGTAAAATGGCACACTGAACAACTATACTAAATTACATCAAACTTAGTGTTTATTTGAAAAGCTTAGCTGCTGGCTGTGATTGATTAGCAGGCTTTAGCAAAGTTTTCTTTCTTTTTTTTTTTTTTCTGGCTCATACTCTGCCCTCATGCCAATGAGAATCTTTAGCCACAGGACTGATTGTCTTTTTCCAATGCAACAAAACTCTCTGCTGGCAATTTTAAGCTGGCTGTGTGAGGTTTCAGGAGAGAACTCTTGGCAGGAGTTAGTGGAATGAGTCTTACACGGTAAGCAATGAACACATTTGTTTCACAGGGATATGTACCCCTTTGGTCCTGATCTAGGCAGCATTACTAGCATTGAATGGACAGTATTGGTCAGGATGGAAGGACCTCAGTACTTTGGTGCCCCAGTACTTGCAGAAAGTCAGATGGCTTTCAATTCCATGGCAGTGATTCAACTCCAAGGATTTGATGGGTGTTTTGAACACGTGGCTGTGGAGATAAAGCCAAGTTGCAGAGTCAGAGTTCTTGGGACTCTGAAGGTCTCGTTTGTACATTTGGCAAGTGTTCACCAATGACGCACCAGATACCAGAATGTGTAGTAGTTTCTAGATTCGTGAGGAGAAATAAGGCGCTGTTCTTAAATGCAAGGAAATTGCTGTATGGAGCTGAGATGGACATATACATGATGAGGTTTAATCAGTGGATTGAAATAATATTCACAGGGATCTTCTAGTTATATCAGACTAAAAATCCTGACAGTGTGAGCAAGTGAGTCAGAAGGAAGTGAGGGCAGGTGTATGCCCTTCCTGAGTACAGAGAAGCCTGTACTCTTTCTATTGTCCAAGTTTTGGGAAGAACTTTTAGGTTTTTGAGGACTGTACATGAAATTTGCCAGATGAAAAGTGGAGGCAACCTGTGCCAAAGCTGGGAAACTTAGCTTCCCCAAGGGTGAGATGATGGGCAATGAAGCAAACTCGTCTTACGTGTGTCTCTGTGTCTTGTGTCACAGCGCCCTGAGAGGTGACAGCATCTGTGCTAGGGGCAGGCTGAGCTAAGGTGAGGGTGTCCGGTAACTACTACAAGCTGACACCTTCAGACAGGTCAGGTAGGCGTGGACAATGAGCAATGGCATGCCAGCCAAAAAGGACTGAGGATTTGACATCTCTCTTCTGCTTTCTGGTAACATGTAAATTCCCCTTGTCTGTCTTATGCAAATAAATATATATTGCTTTCTATGCACTCCTAAGAGATGACAGTTTTGAATAGTTTTTGCTATCCTGGTATTTGAAGATCTGAAATCAAAGTTAAAACATAGGTTAAAATTTAATAATTCATGTGAGTATTCAGTTGAGAAAATAAGAATATGACATTTAAAAATTTGCCCTGTGTGCTGCCCATCTCTAGTCCCAGCTACTCAAGGAGTTGACCAGAAGGCTCATTTGTGCCTAGGAGTTTAAAGCTAGCTTGGGCAATAGTGAAAAACTGTCTGAAAAAAGGAAGACATCAGCACATACAATATGTTTTATCCAATTTATCTAAAGATGATTTTAGATTTCCTGGAAAGTGAAGTAATAGTGTAGAGAGTTCCCACCACCCCTTAGCTGAGTTTTCATCAGTTTCTCATAATGTTACTACCTTTTTACTGTGGTATATTTGTCAAAACGAAGAAGTTTGTTTGGGTAGAGGAGCAGCCGTGTTAGACGTTCTCAGACCGGCCCCACTGAAGCCACAAGCACCCTATTGTAGTAGAGGTGGTTCTTTCAGTCTGAATTAGAATCCTAATTGGAAAGACGGTACATGTAGATCAAATCTAATAACTGAATCATGGGGGGAGGCAGAGCCAGTGAGGCTGCTCTGCACCTTTCCTGCCTCCTGCTCCTGAGGGAGGGAAAGAATGTAGGAGTGCTGCGGAGACTGAACTGCTAGGTCTGAATCTGTATATACCAGTTCCGTCACCATAGCGACTGTCCTCCAAATACTGGGGAATGCTGCAGACTGGTGGCACCTTCTCCTGCACTCACCAAGGGCCCATGAACCCTGCACCTCCACCTTGGGTAGAGAAAGGGTCAAAATAGGGACTGTGCAGTTCCCCCAGTGTACACTTTTGCTTGAAAGTGAAACACCAGCAATTCCCGTGGTCCTTCTTACCAGCTGCTGCCCTCTCCTGCATACTTTCCACCCATGCCTCCTGAGGCGAGGGAGCTCTCCCACACACTCTGGGCAGAGTGGCTGTGTAGCAGACGTCCCTGTTGAGTACTAGCGGGCTATGAGTGGCACATGCTTCTTGCATCCCTTGATTCGGCTATGTTGTTTTATATCAGGAGTCAGACCAAAGCCTTACATGACTCAAATGGGCATGTCAGAGAGCAGAGTTGGGCTAGCATTGCTCCTTTGATAATGGCTGTCACCGAGGCCTAAGTCCTGGTCTGTGAATGGCAGGGCCCTGCTGAGTTACATGCAGCTGAGGTCAGCGTGATCCCAATTAGAACCCTTTCCCCTGAGTTATGGCTTCTCACTGACCCGATGAGTTGCTTCCTAATTGTACCTGGCCCCAGTACCGGTTTGTTCCATCCAAGCAAGATAAGCAGCTCTGACTCCCTGACAGCCCTGCCCGGTGCCATCATGCCAGGTGTTTGGCAGTCTCTCACTAGATGCCTTCTAAGCACACCCTGCTCCCTATTCCTTCTGATGGCTGTACTCGATAAACCCTGGATGCTCTTGGGGGCCTTTGTCTTTGCTGCCATCAGCAGGACTGACCAAGACCCAAGACCCAGCTCCTCCACTCTAAGTCTCTTTTCTGTCTGTTCTTTAATTCGCCTTGTGCTGTGGTGGCTCACAGGCCAGGACCCATGGCAGAGGCTCTAGTAACATCCCCTTCCCATTCCCTACATGGCAGTGTCTGTGGATTCTTGTAAGTACACGCTGATACCCTGAGCAATCTGCAGACTCCCCTGGAAAGGGAATGATTGATTCTCTTGGCTTCATGCCAGCCACAGCAATCTCCGTCCCCACCAGCACTCACCGAGGGTAATGGAGCTCCCAGCACAGCCTTGCAGAGTGGCAGGGAATGCATATTCCAGTTGAGTGTGCACTTACCCCCCAAGGAATCTCTGGATTCCCACCTGAAAGAGAATCACTGGGCAGTTCTGTGCCAGCCACTGCTGTCTCCTGCAGACTCACTGGCCAGTGTGTATAAGCAGTCACAGATCCCCGAGGCCAGTGCAGAAGCACATGCACCTCCGTGACTCCATGGCCTGCAAATTCTGCCTCATGCCTAGGAGAGGAAGAGCTCCTCAGCCAAGCATAGGGACGGCATCGGACCTTGCCTATGAGCCAGTAGAATGAAGTCCTGTGGCTAAGTTAGCTTCAGTTTTGCTGTAGAAATGACAGAGATGATCCTGGTGTGGCTGGATGTAATCTCACCACAATCAGTGCACGGAGGGGTGCGAACACCCAGACTTTCTTGCAAAGCGGTCACATGAAAATCATATGCACATTCTCCGGTTCCGGTGTTAGAAGTGAGTTCTGTCAGATATTTTCTGTGTTTTGTGCTTGTTTTGTTTTTGTTGATTGTTCATTTTTTAAAAATTTACTTCGATTAGTTGGAGTCTGTGTTCTCTCCCTCCTCTCATCTCCCTATGTAGTTTCCTAATCTCATGCTCCCATAACAGTATTTTATTTTTTATCTGTTTTCCCCACTTTTAAAATTCTTTCTCAGGTGTTTAGCTGGCCATGTTCTGCTCTCTCTCTGTTACTCCTATCTGCTCATGTATCAACCTCTGTCCTTATTCGGTTCCTCTTGCTCTTGGTATCTTACCTCAACATGTGTCTTCCTTTGCCTCATTTACACATTACAGGTACACAAATTTATCAACAAGTTCTGACAGCAGTATAGCATTCTGCAATCCCAAGGACACTTCCTTCCTCTTATATCTTGTCCTTACCCCCACAGATATCTTCTTAAACCCCTCAAGATTAACCCTTCAATCCAACTACAAGGGCTATGGCAGAATCTGGCCCCATACCACATTTGCCTTTTTTCACCGCTCAGAATTACCCCTACCCAGCTCCTCCCTGATGGACTTACACCCCTCTTTCACACATCCCTCAGTCTTTTCCCTCCACTTCTCCTGCCATGTTGTAGAACAGCAGCTAATAATAATTGAAGATAGGTCGCACCGAGTATTGGGAAAGGGTGAAAATGTAAATGCAAAGTCTATCACAGTGATAGTGAACTTTAACACCCCGTTGTGGCGCATGTCCCATAGGTTTGCCACCACTGGTCTATGACATACAAGTGATGTAGGATCAGATCTGCTGATGCTGTTATAATCAGAAGTAATTCTTCCTTCGAAACACAGGGACAGAGTCCAAACCACTTAAATTAAATAGATGAAGAGGTAAATAATATCTCTGGATGTATAACACGAAGAACACATCATTGGTAATCAGTCTATTAATAAAAAACCCTTCATATCAATTATAAGATATCTCCATCCTACTAAACCTCAACTCTCAGTACCAATAAAAGAAAAAAAAATAAAAAAAACAAAATTAAGAAAGAAATGTACACACACAGAGGATCATGGGAAAACAAGGCAATAAAAAACACCAAAGATCTCTTAACTCTCAGGCAAATCAGGGGAGTAAAAATTGGGAAGAAAGCAAATACCAGGTAACTGAACTCTATGAATTGTTTAAAGAAGAGATAAGTTAACCTGATGAGTTCAAAGAGGACATGACCCAAAAGTTTATGGAATTATTCTCAAAATGCCCAGTGTATATTTTGGGGAAAAAACTAAAAAAATAAATTGGAAGAGGTAAGCAAAATGATTCAATGCATGAATGACATTTGCCAAAATTCGGAGTCCACAAAAAAGTATCGGACAAAAATACCAGAAACATATAGAATTTATAATGTACAGAAATGACCAATGTGAAAACAGTGTCTGAAATAGAGGACAAAATGGTAAATTATGCTGAAGTACTCAGAAAAGCCTCAAAAAAGATAAAAGAACAGTGAAAATAATCCACCTGCTACTAGGCAACACTAAGAAGACCAACCAAAGGCTAATTGGAGTTAGAGAAAAACTAAGAGATAACACAGATGGAGTAATTAATTAAAAAAACTATCATAGACTATTTCCCAAATGATGGAAAATAGCTCAATATACAAAGTAAGTCTTCCAGAACACAAATTATGACAAAAAGATCACCTATACATATAATAATTAAAACACCAGATGTTAAAAAAAAAAAATCTCAGCAGAAAAAAACCAAAACAATCGCTTTTATATAAAGTGAACCCATTAGAATTGCAGCAGACTTCTCAACTCATATTGTGAAGGCCAGAAGAGCTTGGAGTGAAGTATTTTAAGCTCTAAAATCAAACAATCTCCAACCCAGATTAACATTTCTAGTAAAACTTTCCTTCAAAATAGATGGAGAAATAAGGACATTTCATGAAAAAGAACAAACGAAGAGATTTATGAGTAATACACTAGTGCTCCAACTAAAAAAATATCTGAGATCAAAATGACCAAAAGGCCCAAATCCAGATGGAATTAAAACACCAAGCAAGTTCCCTGAATAAATAACAACAACAACAAATAATAGTGAAAGAGAAACAAAGGAGTCTCAAACAGAAAAAGAGCACAATGATACTAATCAGTCAAAACCCCTACCTAATATCTCTCAATATTAATGGCCTAAACTCTTGAATTAAAAGAAACATATTTGTAGACTAGGTCAAAAAACAGAATCCAAAAGTCTGCTGTATTCTAGACATGCATCTAAACCAGAAAGATGTCTATAGAGTAACAATCAAAGAATGGAAAACAATATTTCATGCATGCAGCCACCAAAAACAAGTAAGGGGGCAATTTTAATCTCAGACTATGTAAACGTCAAGCTAAAATTGATCAGAGGAGATGAGGTCACTGCATGCCAGTTAGGGGAACAGTCCAACAAGAATTGATAACATAGGAGGATTCCAGATGGCTGAATAGAGGAGGAGACACAATGGAGCTACTCATAGAAAATCAACTGAAATCACAGGTAATTGGAAGAAAAGGATGGACATACCTCATGATGCCAAAATCAATCTGAAATGAGAGACTTATAGAACAAACAAGACATAGGCATAGGACTTTATAAAATGATTATCCAGCCCACACAGCTGGCTGTGGGTCTACCGCTTGTGCATGGAGCAAGAACCGCCATAACCAGGAAGTTCCCCCCAAAACGGAAGGCCTGCAAATGCGTGGCAAGCTCCATCCACACAGGAGAGATCTGGGAGTTAAGGCCCCTCACCTCTTTTGCTTTCCTATAAAGGACACTGCAGCCAGGCAACTAATTTCCCTGGCGCCCACAGGAGTGAGTGCCCAGGAAGCTGCTCCCCTCCCTCCCTGACAGGCTACCAGTGTTCTTTTTCTTTTCTTTTTTTCTTGTGTCAAGCACCATAATGGCTAACTGGAACCTCTAATGACAACAAGGTTAGGGACCAGCAGTAGCAAATGGAGCTGTGACCAGTGATGACAAGGAGTGGGAAATTAGCACTGCCCCACCCTGCGAGCAGTGGTACAAGTACCCTTGGGCCAGGAAGTCAGCACTCCCCCACCCCAACTTGGGACCAGTGGTGCAACCAGCCTCGGGCTGAGGTGGCAGGACAAGGAGACCCACCAGTGAGAGGAGCCAGCACTGTGGGACAGAGGAGGCTTTTCAGGGTCCAGGAGGGGCCCTCTGTACACGGGACTGGGAACAGCCTTGTCTGCCTCTGTCTGAGGATGCCACAGCACCAGGGAGAGCAACTCAGAGACAGACAGGGTCAGCAGACGTGGGCAGGCTGTCCAGAAAGCTGCTGGCTGAAGATGGCCTAGCTCCCTCATCCAGAGGTCCAGATCAGCCCCACACCCACCACTAATCCTGCTGAAGACTTGCCGGGCTTTTCCAGCAGAGATTTGGGCTCCCACTTGAATGCTACCACAGAGCTGTGGGCACCAGAGGAATTTCCTCCTCCTCCTCCTCCTCCTCCTCCTCCTCCTCCTCCATTTATTAGTTTGTTTCATTTTCCTTTTTACTTGGATGTTTAGGTTTTGACTTTTATTGTTTGTTTTATTTTGCCTGTGCCTTTTCTCTCTTTTCTAACTTTCTTGATTTCTGACATTCTCATGAGCATGAGCATCACTGCAAGTATTTCTGGTTCACTTCAATAGTGTTTTTCTTTCTCCTTCATTTTTCCTCTCTTGTCCTCTTCTCCAGGTTTCCAAAGCTTGAGTCATCATCCCATGTCCTTCAGCCTTGGTTCTACTACATTTCTCCTCAGTTAGCTCTCAGTTTTGTCACTTATCCCTCTTATTCTTTTACTCAGGGTAAAATCACTCTACCAAGGGAAAGTCACTGCATGTGTTGCTGGTTTATGGTGGATGTTATGTAACTGTAGATCTTGCTGCTCTGGTAAAAGGTATCAAATTAGCAGTTACCACAGTTTTTCAGTTTCTAGGCTGTGCTTGATGCTATTGTTATAGCTAATTGTACTACTTTAGGCAGGATGCCATACCAGTTGTAATCAGTTGTTCACTCTTGTAAGACAACACTGTGATTGTCTGGGGTCATAATCATCACAATAGTCCAGTACCAAAGGCCTGGGAACTGAGCCAAACAGACAGAAACTTCTCATCCCTAATAAATTGGGAAGGTAGGATCTTGGGACAAACACAAAGATCAAGAGCCAGCTACACATAGAAGACATCTCTGAATAGATATTCCCTAGGGAAGCCTTGCTACTAGTGATAAAGCTACCTACCATAAGAAACTTATAAGGATCAACACAGAAAACAAATTAAAGTAAAAAATATAAAATGGCAAGACACAGAATGAAAATGCAACTCCAGAACTCCAGCCCACCTAGGACAAATCCAGGAGACAACAGGATAGAGGAAATCAGAAGCTGCCCACCTCACTTTTCTGAAATGATAGCAGCAGAAGTACATAAATAGGTGAGTGCGGCTGTAGAGAAAATCAAATCAGAAATAATCTCAAATAAAAAAGAGATGACAATTATAATGAAGGATGCACTCAGTGAATCTACAGTAGATATAAAAAATAGAGGAGCTTAGGAAAATGATGAAAACCATGAATGCCCAACATAGGAAGAAAATAGAAGCCATGAAACAGATTCAAACAAATATCCAGGAAATGAAAAATTCCACTGAAAAATTTGCAAAGCCAAATGAAATAAATTGAAGACAGAATATCAGACCTAGAAAACAGGGTTGTGGTTAGTAATCATGAAAAAAGAAGATCTCTTAAAAATAGAAGGGACCATGAAAAATCAATCCAGCACCTCCAAGATGGTGCAAAGAAGAACAACGTAAGATAGATTGTAGTCAATTAAAAAGCAGGAGTCAGTGCAAATGACATAAAAAAATCTATTTGCAGAAGTAATGGGAGAAAACTTCCCAAGCATGGAAAAAGAATTTGACATACAAATAAGTGAGGCATATAGAACTCCAATCAGCCATTATCAAAATAAATCTACACCAGGGCATATAATAATCATGATTCTAGAAATTAAATGAAAGAACAGAATAGTAAAAGCTGTTAGAGAAAAGAAACAAACCACCTATAAAAGAAAGCCCATCAGAATCATAGCATACTTCTCAACACAAACCCTTAAGCCAAGGAGAGATTGGAGTGAAGTAGATCAAGTCCTGAAAGAAACTAACCTCCAACCCAGACTGATGTATTCTGCAAAAATATCTTTCAGAATCAAGGGAGAAATAAGATACTTCCATGACAGAAAAACTGAAGAAATTCATGACCACCACACCAGCTCTACAAAATGTTCTGAATATTTTATTGTTCTGAATATTTTATTGTTCTGAATATGATATTTTAGAAAGAGAGAATGAAGACCATAATTGCAAGAACACCAACAGAAAGAAGCCACTAAGCAAGGCAAGCAGTTAAATAGAGAAGAAAGATGGGGACCTAACAACAGGGAAATAATATGACAAGGGTAAGCCAATACGTATCAGTAATATCCATCGATGTAAATGGTTTCAATTCACCAATCAAAGGAAACAGACCGGCTGAATGGATCAAGAAAGAAGATCCAACAATTTTCTGCATACAGGAAATATATTTAATTAAAAAATAAATTCATAAAATGAAAGTGAAAGGATGTAAAACAATACTTTATGTGAGAGAAACCCAGAAAAAAGTAGGGGGATCTACTCTATTTGCTGACAAAGCAAACTTCAAGCCAAAACTGACCAAAAGGGAAAGAGAAGCTCACTACATACTTGTTAAGGGAAAACTCCAAGAAGAAGAGACAAAATCATAAATATTTATGCACCAGATACCAGTACACCCAACTTTATAAAACAAATGTTAACAGGTATGAAAAAATCAAACACTAACAAAATTGTAATGGGTGACCTCAATACCACACTGTCATGAATAGACAGACCAGCTAGACAAAAAAATCAACAAAGAAATATCAGAATGGAACCAAACCTGGAACAAATGGACTTAGTAAATGTCTACAGAGTGTTCTACCCCACAACATCAGAATACACATTCTTCTTAACTGCACATAGGATCTTCTCCAAAATAGACCACAAACTACCTCATAGAACATGCTTAAGTAAATGCAAAGGAATTGAAATTATCCCATGTATATTATCAGACCATAGTGCAATGAAATTGGAAATCAATGGAGAAAGAAATCATGAAAACTTCGTAAACACATGGAAATTAAATAACACTGTCCTGAACAACCAATGGGTCACAGATGAAATTAAAGGAAAAATTAGATAGCTTCTACAATTAGATAATAATGCTGAAACAACATACCAGAACTTATGAGGTGCAATGAAAGCAGTCCTATGAGAAATTTTTAGTGGTGAACATTCACCGCTAAACAGAGAGAGCTCAAATACATGACCTAATATTGAACCTCAGACTTCTAGGAAAAGGAGAACAAGTCCAAAGCTGATACGAGATTTAATGTCACTACTCCTCAAAGTCTTTAATGAAATTGAAAGGGAAGCAGTACTCTCTAAGTCATTCGTGGAAGCAAGTATTACCCTGAAATCAAATCCAGAGAAGAATCCAACTGAAAAAGAGAATTATAGGACAATCTCCCTAATGAAAAATACAGACGTAAAAATCCTCAATAAGATACTGACAAACAGAATGCAGCAAATCATCAAGAAGATTATAGACCACAACCAAATAGGATTTATCCCAGGGATGCAGGGGTGGTTAAACACACACAAATCAATAAGTGTAATACAGCATATTAACAGAGCCTAAGACAAAAATCACATAATTATCTCAGTAGATGCAGAAAAAGCACTTGACAAAGTCCAACACCCATTCATGATAAAAATCCTACAGAAAATTGGAATAGATGGTCTTATCTCAATCTGATAAAAGCCATCTATGACAAACCAAGAGCCAGCAACATACTAAATAGTCAAAAACTGAAAGATTTCATTCTAATATCAGGAACAAGACAAGGATGTCCACTGTCACCACTCTTGTTCAATATTGTTCTGGAAACATGAGCTAGAGCAATTAAGAAAGAAAGGGAAACAGAAGAGATAAAAGGAATAAAGATAGGAAAGGAAGAAGTTAAACTATTATTATTTGCAGATGACATGATGCTCTACATAGAAGACCCCCAAAACTCCACCGAAAGTCTTCTAGACTTAATAACCAATTTCAGTCGAATAACTGGATACAAAGTCAGCCCTCAAAAATCAGTAGCAGTTCTGTACAGAAATAACAAACTTACTGAGAGAGAAATTAGGGAAACCACACCTTTCACAATGTCAGTGAAAAAAATGAAATACTTAGGAATCAATCTAACAAAGGAAGTAAAATAATTCTACATTGAAAACTACAGTATGCTTAAAAATAGAGATCAAAGAGGGTACCAGAAAATGCAAAGATATCCCTTGCTTGTGAGTAGGAAGAACCAGTATAGTAAAAATGGTCATACTCCCAAAATTGTTGTGCAGACTTAATGCAATCCCAATCGAAATACCAATAACATACCTCACAGAACTACAGAAAACATTCCTAAAATTTATTTGGAACCAGAAGAGACTGAGAATAGCAAAAACAATTCTGGGAAACAAAGACAAGGCAGGGAGCATCACCATCCCTGACTTGAAATTACATTACAGAGCTACTGTGATCAAACAGCATGGTACTGGCAAAAAAAACACCCAAGGATCTATGGAACAGAATAGAAGATGCAGAGACAACTCCAGACACACTCAGCCACACTATCTTAGACTAAGTGGCCAATCACCTTCACTGCAAGAAAGATAGACTCTTTCATAAATGGTACTGGAAAAACTGGCTTTCCACATGCCAAAGATTAAAGCTATACTCATGTCTCTGACCATGCACTAAACTAAAATCACAATGGATCAAAGATCTAAATATTAAAACAGAAACACCAAATCTGCTGAAAGAGAGATTAGGTGGAACTCTTGAAGACATAGGTGTCTTAATATTAATTTGATGAGATCCTATTTTTTGATTTTTTGTAGTATTTTCTGTGCAATTAAGGGTCTCATAAACACTTTGCCTACACCTATGTCTTTCAGAAGATATCAAGAGGAGGTGTACCTAGGTCAAATGAAACCTCTAGCTTTAGTTTTTTGAGAAATCTCGACACTGATTTCCACAGTGGTTGCACCAGTTTACACTCCCACCAGCAGTGGAGAAGTGTTTCTTTTTCCCCACAGCCCCGCCAGCATTTGTTATTGGTTGATTTCTTGATAGCAGCCATTCTTTCTGGAGCGAGATGGAATCTCAGTGGTGTTTTCATTTGCATCTCTCGAATGACCGGTGATGTTGAATATTTTTTTCATATGCTCATTTGCCATTTCTAATTCTTTATCTGAGAAGTGTCTTTTGATTTCAGATGGCCATTTTTGCATTGGATCTTTAAATTTGGGGGTTCTGATTTTTTTGAGTTCTTTATGTATTCTAGATAATAGTCCTTGGTCAGAATTGCTGGTAAAAATTTTTTCCCACTTTGTGTGTTGTCTCTTCACTCTGTTGGTGGTTTCTGTTGCTGTGCAAAAGCTTTTTAATAAGAGGAGGTCCTAGTTATTGATTCTTTGTAATATTTCCCACACGGTCTGTGTTTTGTTCATGAAGTCTTTCCCTACTCCTATGTCCTCAAGTGTTCTATCCTCTTTTCCAGCAGATTTAGTGTTTCTGTTTTAATATTTAGATCTTTGATCCATTTTGATTTTAAGTTAGTGCATGGTGAAAGATATGGGTCTAATTTCAATCTTCAGCACGTGGAAAGCCAGTTTTTCCAGCACCATTTATTAAAGAGAATATCTTTCTTCCAGTGAAAGTATTTGTCTCCACTGTCAAAGACAAGGTGGTTGAGTATGTCTGGAGTTGTTTCTATCACCACTCTTGTACCATGTAGTTTTGGAAACATTAGCCAGAACAATTAGTCAAAAGAAAGAAATAAAAGAAATAAGAATAGGAAAGGAAGAAGTTAAATTATCATTATTTGAGGATGACATGATACTCTATAGAGAAGACCCCAAAATCTCCACCAAAAGACTTTCAAATTTGATAACCAAATTCAGTGGTGTAGCTAGATACAAACTCAACACTGAAAAGTCAATAGCATTCCTGTACACAAACAACAAACTCACAGAGAGAGAAATTAGAAAAACAATCCATTTCACAATAGCATCCAAAAAAAAAAAAAAGACGTAAGAATCAATGTAACAAAGGAAGTAAAAGACCTATACATTGAAAACCATGGTACTCTGAAAAAGGAGTTCAAAGAAGATATCAGAAAATGGAATGATATCCCTTGTTCTTGGATAGGAAGAACCAATATAATGAAAATGACATACTTCTAAAATTGTTATACAGATTTAATGCAATCACAATCAAAATCCCGACAGGGGCTGGGGCTTTAGCTCAGTAGTCCCCCTGCCTGTCTTCCAAGTGCCAGGACATGAGTTTGATCCCCAGTACCCAACCCGCCCCCCCCAAAAAAATACCAACAGAATATCTCACAGAATTAAAACAAACAATCCTAAAATTCATTTGGAACCAGAAGAGACCTAGAATAGCAAAGACAATTCTGGGCAACAAAGGCAAGGCAGGGAGTATCACAATCCCTGACTTTAAATTATACTACAGGGCTGGAGATTTAGTTCAGTGGCACCACACCTTGCAAGCACAAGGTCCTAAGTTTGATCCCTGGTACTCAAAATAAATGAATGAATGAATAAATAATATTACAAAGCTACAGTGATAAAAACAGTATGGTACTGGCAAAAGAACAGACCTGAGGATCAAAGGAACAGACTAGAGGATGCTATAATCTTAAGTGAAATAAATTTGACACCCATGTGTAAATATTGCATCGTTTCTCTGGTGTGAGAAACTGAAAATGTAAATAATGTCTAAAATGTATAATAGATCTTGTGAAATAGAGAATGTTCCAATATGAAGAGGCACAAGGGAGGGTGGAGTGGGAAAGGAAGGAAGGGGAAAAAAACAAAATGAGAAAAGAAAGATAACATGGAAACAAAGCTCATAAATTAGAAGGGGAAGAAGGGTATAAGGGAGGAAAGGGGAATGAGGAAAAAATAAGAATCAAGATATGTCATGTACAGGTACAGATTTCATATGATGAATATGATCATGATGTATATTTAAATTATACCAATGAACTCAATGATATAAAAGATAAACTACTAACTGTAGAAGCCAAAATTCCAAATAAAATATCTTTGATCTCCCTGCTCCCACAAAGGGGATACCACTTGTAAATTTTTATATAACTAATTCCGGAGTACCTATCTTCATAAAAAAAAAACAAACCTCTGTTAAACTTAAGGGATCAAATAAATTCCAACACAACCTTAGTGGGTGATCTCAGTACTCTACTTTTGGCACAAGATAAATCAATGGAACAAAATATCAATAAAGAAATATTTTCTTATCTTTTTATTTTTCCTCTTCCATTAGTATTCTTTTTTTTTTTTAGTACTGGGGATCGAACTCAGGACCTTGCGCTTGCGAGGCAGGCACTGAAACCACTGAGCTACATCCCTGGCCCTTGATAAGTATTTTTCTTGATCGATCTTCCCTGTGCTTCTATCACTGTTGATTTCCTTTTACATCTCAATAGAGCTGTCTATCTCAGTTTCCTGTTCTCATATCGCATTAATTTTCCCAATTTTGCTTTTTTCATGACCTGGTTCTATACCCCTCTACTTTTACTAGTATATCTTGTTTTGTAGTATAACTACTAAGCTTCATGTATCTCTAGACAGTTAACTTTATAGTACTGCTGTTGAATTCCATTCTATTGTTAGCAGAAGCAAAGTTGTTCTATTTAGTAAGTATTTTGCTGCTCGATATTCAGCATGTCATATGTCTGTAATATAATTACACATCTCATATGGTTAAGGATGGTTCTTTATTGGTGCTTAGTGTTTGTCAGTATTTAGTTTGTATTTGATGCTATAATTGGTGTTGGTTTTATTGCTATAGCCAACGTGACATGGCCCTTGGTCTTGACTGTTTTCTGTGGGATGTTAATATCTGGATTGCCTTAGGGTCATTAAAAATTATGTGGTCCATTCCTGGAAAGCTTGGTACTGGGCCATATGTGATGCAGCCTCCCATTTCATGTAGATGGAGGTGGTTGGGTCCTGGGACAGAGATGAAGGCCAATAGCCATACCCAGAGGACACCACTGAAAAGTAGACATTAACTAAAGAGGTCTCCATACTAGAAACAAAGCTTTTCACGATAATTAACCTGCCAGTCTCAACATAAACAAAAATAGAAACATAAGAAGACAAGTTGACAAAATACCTCCAAAACTTCCAACTCTTCCAACACTGATCCTTGGGACGTTGAAGGGAAGGAAGCCAAAAGTCACACATTCAAATTATTCAAAATGAGCTCATGCAAGTTAAAAAAACAACAGATCAATAAGGAATTAGTCAAGCTCACAGATGATTTGAATAAAAAGATATCGGGTCAAATAAGCAAAGCAGACAAGAGGTCTGTAGAACACACTAATAAAAAGCTAGAAGAGCTAAAAAAAAAAAGATGCAAAACATGAAAAACAAACACAGAAAAGAAGTAGAGTACATAAAAGGGCTCCAAATAGAAGTTGAGGACATTAAGAATTCTATCTAAAGTATGGACAGTAGAAATGACACGTGTGAAGACAGTGTCAGAAGCAGAAGACAGGGCTCTTGTCACTGATCATTTAAAGAGAGACACCTTAAAAATAAGAAAATATGAAAAATAAATACAACTCCTAAAAGATGTAAAGAAACTAAGATTAATTGGAATTAGTGAAAAATCAGAAGATAACACAAGTTGCATAAAGAAAACCCCCGTATGCTGAAATAATAGCAGAAAATTTTCCCAATAAGGTAAAAGAATTCAACATTCAGATCACTGAGGCATATGGAGCCCCAAATAACCACAATCAGAAAAGGACTTTTGCATGACATCAGAGTAAAACTGCCATAGGTGCAATAAAAGAACAGAATATTAAAAATGGTTAGAGAAAATCAACAAATCACTTTTAAAGGAAAACCTTTTTGAATTACCACAGACTTCTCAACACAAACCTTAAAGGCCAGGAGAACTTGGAGTGAAGTGTTTCAAACCCTGAAAAGAAATAATTTCCAACCCAGGATGATAATAACCTGAAAACTATCTTTCAAAACTGATGGAAAAATAAGATACTTTTCTGATAAAGACCACTTAGAGAATTCATGACCACCAAACCAACACTCCAAAAATGTCTGAATGATGCCCAAGGAAAAAACCACGAAGCTAACAATGACAAAATGTCCATGCAAATGAATGTCCCAAGTAGGGAGAGCAGTTAAGTAGAAGGTAAAGAAAGGGTCTCAGCAACAGGAAAATAAGGCAATGACAGGAATTCAAGTCAGTACCTCTCAGTAATAACTCTGAATGTGAATAGTCTCAATTCTCCAATGAAAAAACATAGATTGGCAGAATGGATGAAGAAACAAAGTCTAACAGTATCCTGTTTACAAGGGACACATTTAATCCAAAACTCAACCCATAGATTAAAAGTCAAGGGACAGAAAGCAATATTCCCTGCAATGGGAACCCAAAAAACCTAGGTGTACCTATCCTATATTCAGACAAAGTAGACTTTAAGCCAAAACTGAATAAGAGAAGGCTGTTAACAAACTACATATTGGTTAAGGGAACAATCCAACAGAAAGCGATAACAATTATTGACATATATATGTGAAACTATGGCATGTCCAACTTCATAAAATAAGTGCTATTGGACACAAAAACCAGATAAACATAAACACAATTACACCAGGGAACCTCCAGTATCCCACTATCACAAGTAGATAAATAGACCAAAAAATCAACCAAGACATACAAGAGTTGACAAAACCTTTGAAAAATGGACTTAATATGCATGTACAGAGTGTCCTTCCCAACAACAGAATACCCGTTCTTTGCAGCAGCACGTGGAACTTTCTCCAAAATAGACCACATAGTAGCCAATAAAATATGTTTACAGAAATTATGCAAATACATGGAAACTAAGCAATGCCCTACTAAATAAACAGTGGGTTACAGAAGAAATAAGACAAAGAAGAAAGAAGACAGTTTCTAGAACTAAACAGCAATGCCAGTATAACATAACACGAGGAAAGCATTCCTAAGAGGGAAGTTTGTAGCTGTGAGGGTCCCCATCACAAAACAGAGAAAGCCCAAATCAATAACCTAATGATGCATCTCAAGGTCTTAGAAAAACAAGAACAATCCAAACTTGAAGCTAGTACAAGGAAGGAAATTATAAAGATCAGAGCAGAAATCTGTGAATTTGAGGTTAAAAAAAAAAACAATACAAAGAATCCATGTTGAAGAGTTGGGTCTTTGGAAGAATAAACAAAATAAACCCTCAACTACATTTTGAAAATTGCAACAGCCTTTCATGATAAAAACACTGAAGAGAACAGGCATAGAAGGTCCTAATCTCAATCTGATAAAAGCCATTTGTGATTAACCTACTGCCGACACCATACTAAATATGGAAAAACTGAAAGCTTTTCAACTTAATTTTCAAATGACTAGAGAATTATTTTCACTGATGTAAACCATCACAGGAGAATTCTAATTCATTAGATTTGGTTTGTAATTAACAAAGAGGCTTTGTTTTTGATATTGAGTCATTTTGATTATGACTAATAAATTAGTAAATGACGCTGGGAGATACCAATAATCTTATTTATCAATGGTTTTCTTCATTCAGTTTAGAGAAAATTTAGAAATTTAGAAATTAAAGGATAGAGCTTGCAAGTTTCAGCATCAGTAGCTTTATCATTGCTTCCCAGAAAGAGTAGGCATGCCATTATAATCACATGACTAAATGACCTACTGTAAATCAGATATCCCTAATGGAAACATATTGTTCGTCTTTTGGCTCTAGAGATGGTTCTATCCAGAACTGTTGTTTACTTTATTCATTGGAATGTGACACTAACTTGCTTCCCCACTTATTTATTGAACTTTTCAAACTGTGATCAATGCATGCCAAGGTTCCAGTAACAAATAAGCAAACAAATGAATAAACATGATCTTCCTCCTGCCTTTGCAAAAAATTTACATTCTGGAAAAGCAAGAATATAAATCACTGAAACAGAAAGGGAAGCGGAGGAAAGCTTAAGAGAAAAAAATTGTCAAGATAATTATTGGAATAAACCAGGCCTGTCTGAATGGAGGAGATACCACGTGGAGAAGAACACTGCAAGATTGGTTGGATACAAACAGATGGGAATTGGACGTAAACAAGGCATTCTGTGTGCTGAGGTATACAGGTAGGGAGAGCTATGGACTGTATCTTTGTAAGAGGAACAAGTAGATGTAGTTGAATAGAATACACCTTACTTGGGATGATATAATGGCAGATGAATCTGAGAAGTAGATTTTGCTCATATTATATACATGCAGAACATTATATAGGTGATAGATAAAGGACTGGGTAGGCAAAGTCAGCAGTTTCAGACCAGTAGTTGCCATTTCAGTTGTCTTTCGTCCAAGACAACAGACCACTCTTCTGTCCACATAGGAAATAAGGTGTTAGAAAACCAGGTCTGGATCTAACTATGAAAATGGCCAAGTGTTTGTTTGGTGTAATTTATATCTCATTCAACTTACCATCTCAACTTCCTCTCTCTTTTCTTCTCTAAGTTTAATTTATATCTGATCTGGTTTCTGATGAATAGTGACTGCTACTAACAATGGAGACTGGAGTTGTGGGGACAATAATTCTAAGGAGCATTTCCATGTTATCAGGGGAGCTCTTAAGATAAAAGGCTTCAGGACACTGTACGAAGTCATGCTGTGTTATATGGGCCAGTAGGGCAAATAGATGGCTACAGAGGAGTGCTGACATGGACTTCTCAAATCATAAAGAGCAGACCAGCACCGATGTGTCTTCCTCCTGGGGCTCACAGTGGCCACCGGTTGTCAGAGTGACAGCCTGACTCAGAGTGCAGGTGACCCAGCCCAAATCTTCTTAGAGGGGAAACTGCCCTCCCTATAGGCCCTGTGCCTTGCCAGGCACATTGGCTTCATGAGCTAGAGAGGAGGCAGGAGGCAGTGAGGAATTTAGTCCTAGGAAAGACGATGGCCTCTTCCACGGGGTCTGCTCCGTGCAGAGGGCTGTGGACAGGGGAGAGTTGCAGACGGATGACTGGCAGGGAAGCTGGGGACCTGGCTCTTCAGTGAGCTCCACCAGGTGGCGTTCGGTGAGGAAGATGGTCCGCTGGGCAGGGGGCCCTCGTGAGTGGTCCTGGGAGCCGCAGCTTCTGCAGGGAGGAGAGATCACATTCCGGAACGCTGCCCGGAAGCGGCGAGACAGTAGGTTATAGATGATAGGGTTGACAGCAGAGCTCAGGTAGAAGAATACACCTGGAACACAGGGGATTAGACAGGACATGCTGAGAAGAAACTGAGAGGCACGAGAGGGAGAAGCATAAATAGTTAGCAAAGGCTGGGATCTCTGTGAGCGCCTCTTTTGGGAAGTGATGATGGGTACAAAACTCTAATTGAGAGTACAAAATGTTCTGAGCACATCTACTTCCTGTGCATTTAGGAATCAAACACAAAAAGATTAAAGAGTCTAGGAAAACAAAACTTCAGGCTGGCATGGGATCTCTCTGAGATGTTCGGTAACTTCCTTTGATCCTTACTTGTTTAATTCAAGAGCATGTTCTCATAGCATTATCAAGAGATGCTTAAGTATTAGAGGAAAGAGAGATTTTTTTTTCCTCACTGGAATTTTGCTTAAATCTATAATTTGAAACTTCAAGTAATGCAGAAACAGTAAATCAGCCAGGCCTATTCCCTACTGAAATACTGTTCTTTATAAAGTTTAAAATCTCAACAAAGATATATTCTCCTGTGTCCTTTCCGTACCAGTCCTTTTCCCTTACTGGATCTTCTATCTGATTGAATAACTTCATTTTGCCATACACTTTTTCCAGTAGATGCCTTGCAATTGTCACTTTCCTGTTTGTTATACGTTCTTCATATATTATCATGCCTTATTTATTGCTCCAAAACCCAAGAGGAGCCTAAGGTTGGGAATTAGAGGATCTAATCATTTTTTAACCTGGCCTTGTCTTGTTCTCTGACTTTAGAGAAACACTGACATTTCAATTTCTTCTTCTGTAAAATGGCAAATGAAGATTCTAGCTTAACCCATTTCCCTGGATTGTTGAGAGGATACAATTGAAATACTGTCCACAAAGGGGATAGGACTGGATAAGAAAATAAAACAATTCATGGTCTTATATTTTTCTATAATCAGTACACATTGGCAACTTGTGTGGACAACTTATTTCTCGTTGCCTTCATTTACATAATTTGAGACTGTCAGACTGCCATAGGCCCTGTGTACAGAATAGGCAGGGAGGAATATAAAGGAGAAAATTACTAATCACTGTTAGTTCATTCAAGAAATAAATACTGATTGAACTCTAATTATATGCCAAGAATGTTAAGGCACATTGGAAGGCAGTGAATTTAAACTTTGTTCTTCAAGGACTTAACATAGTGTTGTAAAGGCAAGAGCTACAGCAAAGCTCACTAACTGACATAATAACAATACCAAACAGTATCTTTAAACAGCAAAATATGACATACCAACAAAAGTCCTATAATTATTCATATAGTAGCATAAATGTAAGGGCTGTAATTGTCAGAATGAGCCCTTGGGGGTTACTGGAGACCAGTTAGACCTTAAAATGAGTAGGAGACAGTTTTGAAAGAGAGTAGAGGGCATTGTGTCTAGAAGACATAGCATATGCAAGGTAAGGAAAATTTATATTGCATAGGAATGATGTGCAGAAGTCTATTAGCTAGTTTGATAACTGTAGAGTCATCAATGAAACTGCAGTGGTTTGGAGGATATAAAATCAAGTTAAGGGTATTTTCTAAAGCATTTAATGTCTTTACTGATGACATAATTTGCAACTCTTAAATATAGCTGCCTGTGAAGTGGTATAGTCCACTGTTCAAGTCCCATGTGAACTTGCAGTGATTCCCAATTTATTTAGGCACTTCCATTTTTCTCATATTGACCACAGCCTGCTGAGTACAGCAGGATGACAGAATAGTAGACATGGTATTCGGTATGCTTATGCATGCTATTGCTTTTGTTCTGCGCACATCTGAAGTTTAACTCACACACATTCATCTCCTCTCCTCTCATCTCACCTCATGTCCTAGATAATTTGAGAAGCCCATAGAATGAGCCAATGACTAGCAGAGAGGAGGGCATGGAAGCGATGAGTGTCCAAGAGCAGTGGGCACACTGACTGGAGTGAAGGTTCTTGGTGGCCATTCTCTGCTTTGCTTTAGTGGAAAGAATTCTGGGCTTGAGACTCCATAGCTTGGACCTGAGCCTGTGCCTTTGGGCAAGTCATTTCCTCCCGTGGAACGGTTTCTTTGACTACAAAATGGTTGAGCTATATGATCCACTTAACAACGTGTGATAATTGTAGGACGACATGCAGCATTTCATAGCTTTAAAGCCATATAATACCTACTGTTTCATTTGTGTGTTTCCATCAGCCCATGGTTTGTCCAGAGCAGGCATTGTGTCCATTTGTAGACGGAGAAACTTTGGCAGGAAGGAAGCCAGGTGCTCTGGTTCTCTCCAAATAATGGTGGATTTGGGCTGCAAATCTAGGTCCTAGGCCTTAGGACTTTTTCATCAAGATTTCCCTCACCTTCTATGCCTATCCTTGACAAAAAAAGTAAAGTAGCCTAAAGCAGACCTGGATGTCCATGAATATTCTTTGGTTGTCTTCCGTGAGACAATATGAGATTTCAGGGACATGATATTTAACTAAATAATAGCAAATTCATTCACTTGGTCACTGGAACGGAAAACAAAGAAGTAACTCTTTGATTATTTTTCCATTGTATTTATTACACTTCATAATTGAGATTTTTCCATCA
>NW_004624733.1:36586559-36608084 GCF_000247695.1 Heterocephalus glaber | reverse complement strand
GGGTTCAGTCCACTCCTCCACAAAGCTGAAGAAGAGTCGATCAATGTGGAATGGCATCCAACAAACGGCAAACACTAAGACCAGGACAACTGGCAAAGGATGGAAAACAGGAGAGAATAGGCAGTGTTGGCAAGGGTAAGAATGTAATGCTCATCCTGAGCCTTCTGTTCCTTCTAGGAGTTTTTCCCTCCCCATTAGTTAAGCTATAACTGTTATGGGTAAACAAGATCCCAAGAGCCTCAATGTAGAATATTCAAACCTAGGAATTAATTGTAATAGGATCTGGGACTATTTTTCTATTTGATATTGTACAAGATTCCTAATATGTTTCCTTTAGAACAATTATAATAGTACTGAATTCATTTTAAAATTCTGGAAACAGTTTACTGTAGAAAGTAAATTATGCTATAATTAGACTGTTGGAGCCACATAAATAGGCTATCTAAATATATATTTGGGACCAAAAAGTGAATGTTCTTTAAAGTCATAGATTAATAATATACTGCTATTCGTATGTATGAATTAATCTTTTTACTACAGAAATAATTAGAAGTTTGTCTGAATTTGGCCATTTAAAATTCTGCAATGGGTGGGGAAGGAGAGAGGAAGATTGGACAACTACAATCATAATATTGCTTTACAAGTATCTTTTGATTGAGGGGGATGTGTTTATTATAGTCTGAATTGCTAGAACACAGAATTCCTTCTGATTTCTAATTTTCAGCTCTCAAGACAGAGTTTGGTGCCACTATAGTTTCTCTTTGGGGCATTTAAAGATAAATATGTATGTTTTTATCTGTTGAAGTTGTAGAATACTTTCCTTTGCTGTGACGTGATGGTAGGGAATTGCCTCTAAATAATCTTTTAGGGGCTGAGGGAGAACCAAGGGTATAGGGAGAAAAAGGCTTCTTATGAGTTGATGATTTTTGAAGTGGGGTGAGGGGTCTGTGTCATGCATTTTGTAGTTCTCTGTACTTGGAAGTTTCCGTGTAAGAAGTGCTTGTTCGTCCTGCTTGCAGTAAACTTAGCGTTTAAATTGTGTGCCTGTGATGTGGCATCGGGAATACTTAGAAGCTTCTTCTAATCTTAGACCCTTAGGAATATTTGTGCACTTTTTAAATAATTCCTTTAGTTAAAATTTAATTTACGCTAAAATTCAACCCCTTCTAAAGGCAAATACTGTAGATTTTTTATTGTGACTTTAATGTGAGAAGTTTTATTGTGAGTAGACCATCATCAAAGAAAAAAGCAGGGAATAACATAATGAGGCCAGCAAAGCACTTGCCAGGCACTAGTAACAAGTCGCCAAGTATTCAAGAATTCACTTATTTAAAAAAGGCCAGCTTAATTCACCATCATTGCCCAAAACAAAAGAAAAACATGGCGCAAAATTAGTACAAAATAAAATTGAACCAGTGGTCTTACAGTCTCCACCAATAGCGGAATCTGTGGCACGGTATTCTTTGCCTATTCCATCGAGTAAGACAAATGAATTAGTAGGAGAAGGTGAAGAGAACAGGACTATCAAGCATCTGAAGTTGGTTGTTCCTACTTTGGAAAAAGTCTATGGATTTGGCTTTGAAAATGAAGAACGAGTAGTGAGGCCTGAGCAGGAAGACTTATCTTTACCTGTTGGAAATGATATGAATTCGTTCTTGGTGTTTTGCTCCCTATTTGAGTTCAGCTAGGAGAAGCAGTCAAGGAAGAGCACCATATTTTGGAATCTCTGTTTAAGTGGTTTCAGCGACAGTTCAATAAGTGGAAGACATAGTCTTTTAGAAAAAGATCTTCCAGCACCTGATAAAACTGTCATGGTAAACATTACACAAATAATAACCTTAATGCAAAAACTACAGAAACTGAGAAATGTCTTCAAAGTTGGGTCTAAATACTCCTTGAAATCCATGATGTCTAAATCAATGAGGGGTGAAGAAAAACTATTGACAAAAGTGGATAGCTGTGAAACTGTGGAGCGGCAAATTGAAGAATTCCTAAAAACTCACTCTACTGAAGAATCTGTGGATCTTTCTGCAACAGAACCACAAACTTCTTATTCAGTGACTAATCAGTTGAATGCAATGTTGAAAATGTTTGAAAAGGAGGAAAGTGAATTGGAGAGAGCTAAGAATGATCAAATTTTGTTAGAGGCTAAATGCAAACAGATGCAAAGTGATTTTGAATTGTTGTTAGAGGAGAACTCAGTGATGGAAAATGAATCACAAAAGTTGAAGGATACAGAGAAAAGCCCACAGAAAACAAAGCCTACACATGATCAAACAAAGAAAACTGTTAAACCTGAGAAGAAAAAAGGCAAAGAAAAATCTGAGGATTCAGAACAGAAAATGCCTATAGGCCAAGAGCTTAAAGTGAAAGATTTTGCTTCAAGTCCAGAAAGTAGCAGATGATCTGAAAAATGAGAACAAAGCCCTTAAGGATCAACTGAAACAGGCATTACTGGAAGCTGAAAGAAGTAAGCATCAGCTTAACCATGTCCTAAATCAAGGGATGGAGTTACTTAAAAGTGATGAGAACAAGAGAGTAATGGAAATTGGTATTGATAAAATAAAAGTTACAGGTGAACAAAAGACCAATGATAAAATGCAAGAATATCCACAGATCTCAGTTGTTTAAAGTCAAAGACCAATTGAAGAAAGATCCTAATAGAATTTCTGAAGTACTTTGGGAAAGTATCCCAACCTTCAGACAGTGGATGGGAGCGAAGTAAGGAGACCCTACCTGAGCAGACACATGGTATTGCTTACAATAGAGTACATTTTGTGCAAAAGAAAAGAAAAGAAAGCGAAAAGCAGGGAGATAATGAAGATTTCAGGTTTTTTTTAACAACAGTCAAGTATCAAGTCACGTATCACTGGGAGCTAGAAAATTTTCAAGAAAATGAGTATTAGAGTCAAAATATCACCTTCAGTCACTTCATAGCTTTTTTGTTCATAGATGAGGCATAGTTATAGGTGAGTGTTTCACATGCACATTGCCTCTGAAAATTTATTGCTTTCAAATCTTAAATTTTCCTTTGAAAAATAAATGATAAATCTTCTTTCCCTTATCACTAACTCTCATGGATTAATGCTGGATCATAAATTTTTCCTAGTTTTCTGTTGAGCAGATCACCTATTTTTATGACACGCTTTAGGGAGCATACAGACCACCTCCTAGATTTTTTTCTAAAAAATCTGTTATCTATACAAAAAATACTGTTTTAATACAACGTTACATGGTGTCATAGGGAGAGTGACAGTTTAGAGGTACTCTTGGCCATGTAGTCTCAGTCTGGAAATAAAATGTCTCATGAGGTCCATGGCTGGGCCTCAGGAGGTTATGATGCCCGGAAAAGGATTACAAAACATTTTTTGTATGTGTATTTATAAACTTTCTGGGTAGAGAGCCTATGACATCTATCATAGTTGTAAAGAAACCCATAACACAGTAGTTTGACCATCACCTCCCTCCTGAATTTACTGAGGGGAAGCAACACTCAAAGGTTGGACAGTAGATGTGATTTACTACATACCATGTGCCGTATATTGCAGTGAATGTAAGTTATCGTGTTATTTTGAGGCTTGAAAATGCAAAGTGAAACACAGTTGTGTGTGTGTGTGTGTCTGTGTGTGTGTGTGTGTGTGTCTAAACTGGAGAAAGCCAAGAAAGACAGATTGTGATACTGTGTTTCAGGGTAATTTGGGGCCTGTTTTCCACAGCACTTTGTCAATATCAAATATATCTCCTCTGCTCCTAGAAACAAAAGAAAACAAGCCCGAAATACAGCGGTGGACTTACACAGCATCTTGTTTACCGATTTTCTGGAGGGTCTCTGAATATTTGCAGTCACTTCGTCTATCTCAAGGGACTCATCTTTCTTCAGCTGAAAAATAAATGGAAAGGAGCAGTAGGAAAGCGAAGCCTTTTTTTCTCTCTTGTTAAGATTTGAGAAGGGTAGTGCTAATACAGACATTCTTTGTTTAATGAATGAGTCACATTCCTATGAGTTGGTCATTAAATGAACTGGCCACTAAGAGAGGAATTCCAAATAGTATGGATATTACAATTTTCAGAACAAAGAAATGGTCCAAGGAAACTCCAACTTGATGACTTTTATTTGCACAGCTCTTATGTGCAGCACTGTTGTGTACAACAGAACATAACACTACAGTATTGCATTGTACGGTACAGTCAGCAAAAGTTACAGCGCTCTCCTGTGGAAGAACCCACCATACAGCTGCACTGCTGCTCACATTCCTGATTGAAAGTCTGAACACAGGTCCTAAGTCGGAGAGGTGGATCCGAAGTACAAGCAGCACCCCACGGTGGGAAGTCTGAGCAGTCCTTTTAGTCATATTGATAAAAATATATGCTTTGCTGAGTTTACATATTAAAATAATACACCCATCGTACTTGAACTGTGGAGTGATGCCTAACATAACGTCTGAATATTTCACTTATCAGCAGTACCTGTGATACAGTCTTTGAGGCCCCTTCTGTTCTGGAAGACTTTGGTGGTAACTTTGTCCCACTGCCCTCTTTTCCTCTGATTTCACCTAAACTGGAGATCTTTATTGTTTATCTAGTAGTGACTTTTTCTTTTCAATTAATTCATTATTATTATTATTATCAGTTTGTCAGGATGTTGAACCAGATAAAGGAAACTTTTAAGGATTCGTAATAAACTACGGTCAAACATGTGAAAATTAGTATAATAGATATCTTCTGTTAAGAGTCCCTCGCATTCATTCCCTTCTTTGCTTAACAACAGTTTCTCTTAGGTAATTTATTCTTTCCCTATAGTTAGTCATTAGTTTGGTGGGGAATGACTCCAACTTCAGCTCCTTATAGTGTCCCTAGATAACCAATCAAATCATAATAAATTCTACCATATTGATTGGATCATTTGGACCAGTGGGATTTCAGATATTTGCTTGTACTTCTAGGAATTGAAATTTCATTTTCTTTTTGGGGGGATTGCCCAGAGGAGTCCTTTCTCTGCATCTGAGGTCTAGAATTATGGCAGCTATTTTTTGTTTTGTTCCACCATGAGAACAAAGCTGTCAATTTGCTGCTTTGTGGAGTTTCAAGCTAAAACACCACAGGGGGGAACAACAGGAAAGAAACAACTAGAAAACAAATTAGATCATGGCTGGCTTTGTGTGTTTTATTGGATTAATCTTCAGGAAAAAACAGCTCTGTTTATGATGTTCTCAGACTGATGCCTTCCTTTATATTTTGCTTTATGGTGTTGGGGTTCCCTCATTCCCAGTGGCAAAAATCCCCATTAATTGATGGAGGCCATCAAATGGAAGGAAACTTCAGATTGTTCTATGTAGTCCTTGGCTTGACTGGGATCAGTGTACTGTGTTGTAAAAAGATGCATTCAAATTCAAGGTGACTAAGAATTAGGCGTGATAATGAGCAGCAACAGAACAGACTACTCTAAAGAAAAGTGTTCTTCCTGGGCCAGAGGCATTTGGAAGAAATCTTTCAGGAAACAAGTATTTAAAATTAGATAAGACCTGGAAAAGTGGTCATTAAAAGTTGTCGGTAAAGCTCAAGGCGTCCATCTTTGCCTGTTTAACAAAGAAATGATCTCCTGGAAGTCAGGGAGCGCTCAGGGTCACATGAGGCTGTGCATCCCCTGGGATGGTCAGTCAGCTGGGCCTTTTGTTTCTTGGGGGTACTGCAGCTCTTTACGTATACCGTGTTTTCATCAACTGAGGGAATAAAGTCAAGAAATTTGCCCTGTGGGCTGGGGATTTAGCTCAGTGGTGCCACTGCCTGCCTTGCAAGTGAAAGGTCCCCAGTTCAATCCCTGGTACCAAAAAAAAAAAAAAAAAAAGAAAAAGGAAAAAAAAAGAAATTTGCCCCTTTGCCCCTTTAAAGCCACCGAGATGTTGAAAAGAAAGAAGGGAATCATTATGCAGTGATTTAGGAATAGATGGAAGGAAACTGAAGTTTATCAGATGTTATAAATACAACAGTAAAATAAAAGAATGCTGCAATTTACTTAGCTCAGTGGCTGGCACATGATACAAGTGATATATTATTGCCATTCTGGTTATTGTCACATGTCTACTCAAAAGACATGATAAAAACTTAATTTTTTGAAATAGAATTATTTATTTGTAACTGTGGGCCCACTCAGCTTGATTCTTGAGTCCCTTCTAGAAATTCTCTTTCTTTTGCTATTGCTCACTGAAAGGCAAAGCTGGCTGATACAAAGAAATAGCCAGTTCCACAGAGAAGGAAACCATGAAGGTAGATCAGTGCATCACACTACAAACTTGAGCAATGAATTTTCAAGTAAATCTACTAACAGTTTAAAATATTTCCTGCATTAAAAATTATAGTATTATATAATACAATTATTTCACTTTTTGGTATCAATCCATAATTAAGAAGAGAGAAAGAATATTGAGATCTCTCAGTGACTTTTTGATTGGTTAGGTTTAATAGTTCTCAGTGGTAGTATCTCCATCTCAAAGCATAATTTCTTTAAACATGAAGGGAGGAATTTGCACACTTCTTTTACAAATTAGCTTCCTATGCTCATATAGTTTGCACTGAGGCAAAGTCGTGCGCCAATTAGTAATTATTTATTTTTTGAGCTTCCTTAAGGTATAATGACACAATGAGCTAGAGAAGGAAGAGTGAAAGATGTAATATTTATATGTGTCGTACATTTTTCTAGCAGAATTTAAAGTGGCCAGCATAGTATAACCCAAGCAATTTTTCTAGCCAATATTAAATGCTGCTTTATTATTGACTAATTTCATTTCCCTTCAGATGTTTAGAGAAGTAGATGTTAGGTCATTAAATTATTCCTTCCATCCCCCTGGCTTTTATTTTAAAAGTCAGGTAGCAAAAAAGAGGAATGCAAAATTGTGACCCCGGTATAGGAAGTTCAGAAGCCTTCTTGCTACCACAGTCCAACTACCCTGTCTAGCCATATGGCATCAAAGTGAAGGGAAGGTTCCTGGGGCTGATTCAAGTTTGTATATTACTCAGATCAGTTGTTTATGGTAAATGAAATAATTCCACTAGCTGTTCATTTGTATGGTTCCTGAAGATTTGGTTTCACAACAAGATACAATAATGTATTTGTGTAACTATCTTTACAATCTTAATATAATCTATTTGCCATCTACATGTGTGTATCTTTATGCATATGACAATGTCTACACCTGTATTTATACGTTTGTCTATATTAGTGCATCTGCTTGGTCTGGTTGAATTCTGCTGCAGTTCTTACATGCATCCGCATCAGCTCAAGCTTTAAAGTGGCTATAGGAAAGACAAACACTAGGTGAGCGTTTCATCAGGGCTTCCTCTTGATTGGGAGGGAACTTGTCTGGATGATCTCTTTTCCACCTTTATAACTGTCTAACCCTGGAGAACAGCTCTGTGGAGGTTAATGTCCTAGAAGAGCGATGGTGAACCTTTTACAGCTTTCAATAATACAAGCAGCCTGCTGTGGCACATGTGCCATACGTTTGCCACCTCTCTCCTAGAATGTTGACACATCGCTAAGTATTTAGTTTGGGTATGCATGTGGCTTCCCTCCTATGATTTCATCCAAGTGTCAGGCCCAATGGCACCTTTAGACTTGCAAAGAGAGTTAATCATTTAAATATCATTAGGATCCCTGGATCTCTTAAAAATCTCAGAGATCAGAAAGGCCCTTTGAGACGATGTCTCCTAGTCATTTGCTTTAAAGATAGAGAAGCAGGAACCCAGTAATGAGGGAGGCAATTTAGCCTCTTGCACTCACTGAGCTTAGGGTCTAGTTGAAGAGAAATAAATTAAGGAATCCGCAAGCATCGAATTATAAATTATGAGGGAAAATCACTGGGAGGCCTGAGCACCTATAGCAGGGCCCAGGGAGAGGTAGGGATCTGGGGAGCTTCCCTGAAGAAGTGCGACTGAGGTTTGGTTTAGAGGATGAAGGAGGGTGGAAAAGGCAAACAGCAGGACCATTTCAGGTAAAAGGTACTAAGGCCCTGAGGCCAGTGTTACAGAATAGGGCCTACCTCTCTAGACTTCCCTCCTAGGGATATTTAAATTCTTCTAGGAGAGAATTTCAAAGCAGACAGTTTCTCTCCTGGTATCCTGGTAACCTGGTAAAAACTCATCCTTTCTGAGAACACAAAGCAACTCTGGGCAGTATCTGATTTATGACTCAGCTTCTGATACAAATTAGCTGTGGATTTATCACCGTGAAACTCAAAGTAATAGGTTGTGGGAATATGTTTCTTATTCAAATTTAAGTATTTCTCCCAGTTTGACCCAAGATCAATGATTGGTGTTGGAGGAAATGATATTAAGAAGTTCTTGGTGTTTTTTTCTTTTAAATAGGACTTGTGAAGTTTGGGAAGGTGTAGAAGGCTTTGCTCTTTGTGAGATGTACAGGGAAGTGAAAGGCATAGCTATGAGCAGGTTTGGAGTGACAAAAGTCTCTGAGAATGCAGGGGCCAGACCCCCTACCAGCAATCTGGCACTGCCCTCTGCCTGACCAGATTCACTCCTGTGCCCGGAAGTCTGTGGGATTTAAAATTTATTCTTTTCACTGAAACTTTGCTATGCATCTTAGGATCAAGAGGTAGTTAAAAGGTCCACCTGTGGGGCCCTCATTCTTAACAATCACCTATCTCAGAGGCAGCTGGATGGTGGTAGATAAATGATCACATAATAGGTAGTGACAGAGTCATCTTGAAGGGTATCATGTGAGGATGCTTATTTTGTTCATTTATTTATAACTCACATTGCTCCTCCTAAGCTTTTTTCTTTTTAAGAATCACAGACCAAAAGAACTAGAAGGAGCCTTAGACAAGACCTGATGTAAACCTTTTCAACTTATACATATGGAAAGTAAGGCCAGGAGAATGAAGTGGCCAGCCCAAAGGCATAATGTAGGTAAGTGTGGATGGCTCCTCTTTACTACATAAGCTACCTCCTTAAATGAGTATAAGACTATGATAGTCAAGAATTGCATCTCTATGAATTTGGGTGCAGGATATAGTAAGAATTATATAGACTCCTGCCCTAATAAAAACATAGTTTGTCTCAGTGAGTTGAATTCCAGAAAAAAGAAAAAGAAATAGTTTACCTCCATGAGCATAAGATAGGAACTTCTAATTATATGTTGCAAACTAAATACTTTCCTCTTCATCTCAGATGCCTGTTACTCATATTCTTAACTCTACCTTGTATGATCTGTTTACCTCCCCATCTCTCAGTCTCCGCCTGCTCAAGAGGAGACCAAGCTGATCACAAACACACACACACACACAAACACACACACCATATATATATATATGTAGATGTATATATATATGTAAAATTTTCATTTACTATTTCATCTGGAGGGTCAAGCAACATAAGGAAGTGTTGACTTGAAAATTATATATCTGTCTTGGGCTATTAAACAGGTAGGGAAAATTTTTGGTTAAAGCCAGACCTAGTTAGTGCATAAGGAAATTTCAACACAGGGAATAAATGGGAAGTGGAGAAGAAAATGACAGCAAGGCATAAAAAAGTCCCTCAGGGTGAGAACACCTAACCACACATGGGCTGGTGTGCTTATTTAAAGTGAGGTCCTACCTCAGATGACCTGAACGAGATTTCCTGCGGGTGAGGGATGTACCCTGGTACCCACAGTCAATTTGCTAGCCGAGTCTTAGAAACACTTACATACGAGAACCAGTACAGAGGGACTAACAGTGGAAGAAGTAAATGATATACAGCTGTAGTTTTACTATTTGCTTAATTAGAAGCAAGTCCTCTAACTCCTTAATTGCCTATCTAAATTCATTGTCTTTTTCTCTGAGCTCCCTTTGGACTCCAAATTTCACCAATTCTAAAGTTTCACTGAACTCCGAGCCGGGGTCAAGAAAAAGGACGCAACCCCCAGGCAGTGAGTGTGGATACTCACTCGGAGCCCCATGAGGTAGTAGAGGACACTGATGAGGGTCATAGGGAGGATGTAGAAGAGCAAGGAGGTGACCTGGATGATGAAGTTGTAGATCCACATGGGCTTGATGACCGTACAGGTGTCAGAGCCAGGGACCAAGGACCCATTGGGGAAGTAGTGGAGCTTGATACCATGGACGCTCGTGTTGGGCAGAGAGAAGACAATGGAGAACCCCCAGACACTTGCCAGGATCCAGAGGGCCCGCTTCTTGGTGCTCTCCAGCTTGGCACGGAAGGGGTAGAGGATGGCCACATAGCGCTCCACGCTGACGGTGGTGACGCTGAGGATGGAGGCGAAGCACACAGTCTCGAAGAGGGCAGTCTTGAAGTAGCAGCCCACAGGTCCAAAGAGGAAGGGGTAGTTGTGCCACATCTCATAGACTTCCAGGGGCATTCCCAGGAGCAGGAGCAGGAGGTCTGAGACAGCCAGGCTAAACAGGTAGTAGTTGGTTGGTGTCTTCATCATCTGGTCCCGAAGAATCACCAGGCACACTAGGAGATTGCCCGCAATTCCCACCACAAAAATCAGCACATACACCGCAGTCATGGGCAGGAATAGGTGGCTGCGCCTCGGTCCACACAGGTAGGTCAGGTAGTCCTCGGTGCTGTTCAGGTCCTTCCTCCACGCGCCTTCCAGCTCCTGCTGGGGCAGCCAGGAAGCATTTACAGGGTTTTCCATCACTGACACCAAAATCCAGGCATGGCATCCCTGATTAGAGGCTGTGACCCAAGCTGAGCCAGACTGGACAGAGAAAGAAGACTGGAAAGCGCTGCTCAGTGAAGGAGGCTGGCAGAAAGAGTGCCTGAGCCTCAAGGTTGAGCTGGCTGCTCCCTCACGGATCCCTTTTGAAGAGCCCCTGAGACAGAAGCTCCGCCCCTGGGCAGCTGTGGGCCAATGAGAGTGCTGCAAGCAGGCTGTGCTCTGAGCCAGACTGCTGGGCAGCGGTGGCAGCTGTGTGCCAGGAGCAGGGGAGGAGGGAGCGACCTTCTGTGCATCGGAAGAGGCAGGGTAAGCAGCTCACAGACTCTGACCCTCGAACAAATAAGGAGCAGGCAGCCCCAACAATGCTTATTGCAAAGTTGTACGAATGTGAGTGGAAATAAAAATGAAAGTTGCATGGCCACACATCTCCACTGAATCCTGCCATCTGTACAACACAACAAAAATGGGAAATTAATAGATTTCCCGTGTTCCTTGCTGCATTGGAAATGCAGGGCTCTCTGGAGAAAAGCATGATTGAGACGATTTTTTTGTTTTGATTGTATCCTCAATAGAATCCAAGGCCTGAAAGGCCTTGCACGTTACCTAGTTCCAACTACTATCTGTTTTTTCTGTCTTTTGGCAGCTCCAAAAGAAAGTGGGTTTCAGAATCAAGCACACCCATAGAAATTTAGGGAATTGGGGAAATTTACTCAAACTCCCAGAACCTTATTTCCTTATCTGCAGCATTTGTTTTATTTTGTTCACAAATATTTCAGGGGATTTCACTATGTACCAGGTTATTCTTCATGGAAACATCAGTCCACAAACTATAGAAGGTTGCTGCCCTCACTGAGCGTTTCCTACAGTATGGCATCCTAAAAATACCATGATTTCAGGTAAAAATTGTTAAATAGTTACTTATCAAGAATGGTCAAAGGAATTTTATCTCAGGATATGTCATTTGAGTTGAGGTCTGAATGATGGAAATGTAGTTATAAAAGGTGTTCCCAGTAAAATGACTATGAAGTATGAAATCCCTGAAGTAGAAACAACCTATGTTTCAGAAATATTGGGATGACCAGTATAATTAGAAATATTAAGAATCATTAGAAGAGTATGAATGATTAGTTTCAGATGGCTGGCACTGAGCAGATCGTGTAAATTCTCATGAATATGATGAAGAATATGGAGGGATTTTGGATCTGATTCAAAGCACAGGGAGAACTGTCTAGAACAGGAGAATTAAGGAGAGTGATGCTATTTAGATGGTCATAAATTACTATGATAGCAGTGAAATCGAGTAATACTTTTGGATTTATGCCTATATTTGTAAGGGATGATAACTTGTATGGTTCTTAAGATATAAATGAGATTGAAGAAATAAAAGCATTTTACATTTAAGAGGTACTCAATACACATTAATTATTCTTTCACTTTCATTTTTTACATTGAATGGTAAAAATTTTAGACTAAATAAAGAGGTAAAGTGATTTGATGAAAAATAATCTGTCAATATGCATTACATTATGGTTTAGCTCTAAAATGTCCTTAAAAGGTCTCATGTGTTAGGAGATGGGGCCTATTCAGAAGTAGGAACTGGTCAGAAGAGGCAGGTCACTGGGGGTATGACCCAGAAGCATGTATTTTTCTTGCTGCCTTTTCCCCTTTCTGTCTGTTTCCTGGCCACTCCATGGTGAACAGCCTTTCTCCACCATGCACTCCACCCCACCTTTTGTGCCTTAGCACCATCCAACCACGGATGAACCACTGAAAATGTGGGCCACAACAAACCTCTCCTCTAAGTTTCAAGTCTTGGGTATTTTGTCCCAGTGATAGGAAAGCTGACCAATACAGAAAATAGACCTCAAGAGTAGGGTCATTGCTGTGAACCATGACTGTGTGGTTCAAAAGGTTTTACAACTGGAATATGGGAAGAGTTGGGACGGTTTGGAAATGCCACACAGAGAAGGGCCAGAATGATATAAGCCGAGCTTATTAGTGTACAGTACTGATCAGGGCTCAGAAAATCAGAATGCTGATAGGAATGTGGACAGTAAAGTCCAGGCTCAGGAGATTTCATTTGGGAGCAAGGCAAGTGGCCTAGAGGTCATGTGTGTTACACCAAGGCAGAAGATTTGTCTTCATTTTTGCCAGGTTCTGAGACTGCAGGGGGCTGAGATTAAGGGTGGTGGACTAATTAATCTGATGGAGGAAATTTCAAAGCAGCCCAATATTCAAGCTGTGGCATGGATTCATCTGCTTTCACCCAGATTTACTGTAACAATCAGAACCAAAAAGGAGAGCTGAATAATTTGAAATATTTTCCTGGTGGCCAGAATGGAAGTACTTGTAAAGTTGGGGTCAAGAAAAATGTGGTTGCTGAAAAAATTAGATTAAAAAGAAGCCACGTACTTTGCAACATGACAATAGAAAAGATGCCTTGAGGGTATCTCAGGAAATGGCCAGACCCTATTAATGGCAAGAGCAAAGGTATAATAGTGTAAACTTATTTGAAAGACCTTCCTTTATGAACAGTACTCCAGGAACTTCTGCTTACTCAGAGCCTTCTAGAAAAGTACATTCTTGAGGTCAGCCAACCAAGTATTTAAAGACTAATGTAGCCATGGTACACAGGGCTCAGCTACTGCTCAAGTTGGCAGCAGACCTTGGCATCATCCACATAATTCTGGTTCTGATGACATGTAGAATGCAAGAGTTATGGAGTCATGACACCTCCTAGATAGATTTCAGAAGAAGGCCTAGAAAGCCAGGTGATGTTCCCCTAAGAGGCCACTGTGTGAAGCTCTCAAAGTGAACCCAAATGTTCAGTGGAGACTCCAGGAAGTTGGAGATGCCAGGTACGTGGAGTATCTAAGAGGAAAACCACAGGGAGCAGGAAGAACCCACCCAGGAGAGAGGCCTTGAGAGGTGCAACTGGCAATACCATAGAGGCAGGGCTGCACGAGCCTTTTGGAGTTTATAAGCCATCATAACATGGGGCTGCAGGATTTAATGTTGGCCCTGCTGGGTTTCTGTCTCCCTTTGGTCTGATTGCTTTTTATCCCTCTGTTTGCCCCTTTTGAAATGGGGATGTTCACCTTGTAACATTGTAGGTTGTAAATATTTAAAATTCTTTTTGAATTCTACAGCAGCTGACAACCAAGAGCTTGCCTGGAGTCTTAGGGAGACATTGGACGTGGACTTTTCAGCAGTGCTGAAACTGTTAGGACTTTGGTAACTCTTACTAATGGACTGAATGCATTCGGCGCGAAATGGTCATGAACCTTTTGGGGGCTGGGCAAGAACAATATAGTTTAGATCTAAAATGTCCTCAAAAATCCCATGTGTTCAGAGGTGGGGCCTGTTTGGAAGAGGCAGCTCACTGTGGGTGTGACCTGGAAGGGTGGGTTCTCATCCTGGCTCCTCCTCCTCCTTGTTCTTCTGTTTTCTTCTCCTCCTTCTGCATCTCCATCTTATTCCTTCGCCATCTCCTTCTGCTCCTTCCCCTTGCCCTCCCACCCCGACACTTCTTCCTGGCCAACATGCAGTGGACCAGAGGATGTGGTGCTGTGTGTGCCACCATGCTTACAGAAGATGGAGAATTAGGGAAATTTGGTGAGCAGCACCAAGTGACCACAGTAAAACAAAATTACCAAGCCACAACTGCAGCTCTCTCATAAGTGATAAGCTTTGACACTGAAATCACTATTAATATGCTTTGATGTGTATTTCTGACAAAATAGAAGAAAAGTTTAAATTTGAGTTAAAAATTATCATTGAAATATAAGGATTAAAATAAAGCAGATTTTAAGCTTGGAACTAGGAAAGGTACTTCTTCTTCTTTTTTTGGTACCAGGGACTGAACTTGGGACTTTGTAGTTGTGAGGCAGGCGCTGTAATCATTGAGCTAAATCCCCAGCCAAAGGAAGGTACTTCTTAATACACAGAGCAACAAGGAAAAGACCAGAAGATATTTCCACATTATGATGGGGTAGGTCTAATCAAGTAGAAAGATGTTAAATACACGGAGTTAGATTTAGCTGATATAAATCATGCTGCTACAAACACGGTTGTGCATATATTGCTGTGTACCAATAAAATTTTAAAAAATTCAGAAAAAATACAAGGACTAAAAGCAGTCAGTAGGCAAAGAGGGCTATGGGAGAGGTAAAAACATGGACTCGGACGTAGGTTTGAGCTTCAAATCCTAGTTCTGCTTCCTAAATTCTATTTGGTAGCCATGAGTGTCAGTTACTCAACTGGCAAAAAGATTAAAATGGCACTGTTACCTGCTAGGATGGCCAGGAGGGTTAAATAGTTCCTGGCAGAATGCTCAATATGAATTATTTAAACTAATGCGATATTTTAACTAAGTATTTAATAATGAGATGTAATAGGATGATAATAATGATAATCCAATAATAGAATGTCTATACTTGTATTGAAGTAATAAAAGACTTACAAGGCTTACAAGATTTAAAACTTCAAAGTGTATTGGGATAGTCAATATGAAAAGAACTTCTCGGTTTTAATTAACATTTTGTGCAAGAAAGCAAATCAGAGTGGCTCCTAATAAAGCACATGGACGTCTATGCCCCAGTTGCCTGAGTGTGGCCCTGTACTTCCTGGCCAAGAAAGGGTGGTGGGAATGACAGTAACAAAGAGCTCTGTGTCCTGTAGGGAACACTTGATGCTCATGGAAAAGATCTGCCTGAAGAAGACTCAGAGGAATTTGAGGCCCTTTCCAATGTCTGGCAATACACTTGGGTGACTCTAAAGGATGGAGGGAACCTAATGTGTAGAGATCCTTAAGGAGAAGTAACAGGGAGTTAATTTGATAGCATTTTCTGGTAATTGAACAGAGATTCTCAGAGTTGTTCACCTGAGACACGAAGCTGGAGTATTTGCCTGTCAACTTCTATCCCCTCTTGTTTGAGGATTGGTCCTGAGATCAATGACTCTGCAACATCTCTAAACTCTCTGTGATCATTCAGAGAAAGTTATGAGTTAAAAAAAAAAAAGAAGTGAAACCTGCATTTATGGTAGAAGCTCATCAGCAATATTTAAATCTGAGCTTCCACAGGGCTACCCTTTGTAGCTGTGGCTGAAATCACAGGGATACAAATATGATGTAGGAGTTGTGGTAGCATCTGTTAAATCTATAAAAATTACAAAAGCTTGACTTGTTGAACACTTGTTAGGTCTTATTGTAAGCTTATCCCATGTGCTAGCACCTGCGATCTCTGTAGGAATACCTATGAGGTAGGTTCTCTGTTTATCTCTTCCATTAGTAGTGAGGAAAATTCAGCTACCAAACCTATATGTCTTGATGATGCTCACAGAGTACATCAGTCTTTTGGGTCAGGTTGCTTTTCAGTAACAACAATGCCCAAATTTGTGTATTAAAGTAAACAAAGATTTGTTTCTGACTTATTCTTCAGGCCCTTCAGCTTCTATTCTATATTGTTCACACACTGGAATGCAAACTCAAGCTCATAGTTCCATAATCCCTAAGGCAGAATTCCCAAAGGGGACCCTGACTCTTCAATGCTCTACTGAGAAATAATAAACATTACTGTCAGTCACATTTTATATCACATCTCATGGCCACTCCTTAACTCAGAGATGGTCAGAACAACAGTCTCACCACGTGCCTGTAGGAAAAACTCAAAATATTTGGTAAGTGGAATTAATGGCTGTACATGCTACCTCTCTGGGTGCAGAATATTTAGCTTTTTATTATTACAATCTTAACATATGTATCCAACATCTAAAACGCCACCTATTGTGATTATTTTCTAAACAGATTTTCTAGTGATTTTCCCGCTTCAAGTCTAGAGACAAATTTTCCTTAAGAGAATATAAAGTACCCAGTGTCTTCAAATGTTGATAAACTGGCGCATAAGTTCTATCAATTTATGATTTAATCTCATATACACTCTGCGCTCAAATTTTCAATCTGTCACAGCACATTAATAAAATTATTAGGAAAACTGTATCACCGTGACTGAAGTGTACACACAATTCTGACAGGGCAGTGACCAAGAAGTGGTTTTCTTTAGGAAGTAATTCTACTAAAAGCATCTTGGGAATACAAGTAATTTAAAATACTCAATACATCTTAAATTCGCAACTGTGACTCTAAATTGCCAATTACTATGCTTTGTTTTATAGTAGCTCTAGAAACATTTTTAAGTTGAAAGTCATACACTCTGACATTATTTTTAAAACCATAGCTTTTAAAAGATATAAAATTAGTTTCTGTATTGGGGTGTAACAACCAGAAAACAGTGGGATATTTAACTACAGTAGCCCTGGACTGTCTTGCACAAAAGCTTAACACTCTATAGATGGATTGGGAGATAGTTTCTGTATCCCGAAATGTGTAGCATAATTAAAGGATACTTTTTTTTTTTGGTACTGGGGATTAAACTTGGGTCCTTGCACCTGTGAGGCAAGCAGCGGAACCACTGAGCTAAATCCCCGGCCCTAAAGGATACATTTTTAATGGCAGAAAATCACCTATTCTGATGCTCTTCTGGAGCAGAATGAGGAACACCTCTGGGCAGATAGGTAGAAGGAAGAAGCCTGGTGGATATAAAGAGGAAAATTCTCAACGCTTAGAGCAGATGGTTCAGAAACGGGTCACCTGTGTCACTGGAGGCGTTTAGACCAGGCTGAGTGGCCATCTATCAGTGGTATCTCTTGAGGTTATGGTGTTGGATTAGCTGAACTTTGAGGTTCCTGCTGCCAGTATTATTTTTGTTGTATGTACATAATCTTCTTTTGGGGGTCCCATAAGCATCTCAGATTTTACATGCCTGTGACTGAGTATGCATTATCTTTCCCCTAAACCCGTTCTCCTGTGTTCCCAGTTCAGTGAGTGGCAGTGCTGTCTTCTTACATATCTCTCCTAAACACCCATTTCTTGAACAAGGTATGGTGGCATGCAGCCATAATCCAAGCCCTCGAGAGGCTGAGGCAGGAGGATTGTTATGAGTGTGAGGCCAGCCTGGGCTACATAGTGAGTGCAAGGCCAGCCTGAACTACAGAGTGAGACTCTGTCTCAAAAAAAACCCAATCAATCAATCAATCAATCAGTCAAAACCTCTTTCTTTTTGACTTTGCTTATCCTTGTCCCACATCATTTGAATGCTGTGATCTGAACGTATGCATCTTCTCAGAACCCCTATGCTGAAATCCTTACCTACAGTGTGATGGTATTAGAAGGCGGGGCTGAGGCAAGTGATTATGTCCTGTTGGTCAGAGGCCTTGAGAGTGAATTGGTGCCTTTATACATGAGGCCTGGAAAGAGATCCTTTCCCTTTCTGCCTCAAAAGAATGCAGCAGAAAACCTCTGCCTATCTATGAATCAGTAAGCAAGCCCTCACTAGACACTGAATTTTCCCTACCTTGATCTTGGACTTTCCAGCTCTAGAACTGTGAGAAACACTATCTGTTGCTTATAAACCACCCAGATGATGGCATTTTATTACAGCAGCCCAAATGGACCAAGGCCCTGATTAATATCTAAATCTGTCCATTGTATCTCAAAAATATGTTTTTAATAATTATCCATTATTTCTCTATCCCTGCTACCACTCTCTCCTTCCAGGCCACCTCATCTCTCCACTGGACCTCCAATAAAGAGTGGACCTCCACTCTTTACTTCCTCTCCAACCCCATACATAGTGTCCCGTAACTGGAGAGTGTTTTTGGAATGCTAATATAATGTATCCCTTCCGGGTCAAGTCCTCAAGTACCACTTGCCTTCATATGACTTACAATGTCATTCATGGTCTGTGTCCTGAGTTTCTCTAACCTGGGTTCTCAACACTGCTTTGGACTGATGTACACTGCATTGCTGCGAATCTCCCCCAAGATCTTCAGGTCTCTGTGTATGTTTTCCCTTCTGGTGTGGTAGTCTTTCCCTCCCTGTCCTCTCCCCTCACTTCGTTAGTGTGTGTTATTCAGAATTCCAGTTGCTGAACATAACTTTTGAGAACACATCTCCTGCATCTCTAGTGCCCCTCCTTTGTGTAACTCTCATCCTTTTTTCTTGCCTCCACCTTCACGTTTTATAGCAAGAGTTGGCAAAATATAGATCAGGAGCCAAATATGGGCCGGCACATATTCTGGTTAGTACAGTGCTATTAGAATACAGACACACTCACTTATGTTTTGTCTGTGGCTCTGTTGATGACACAGTGCCAGAGGTGGGTCATTGTGACAGTGACTGCAGGCCATAAAGGCCTAGTGTGTTTACGTGGTACTCTGTTGTAGTTTACTGTGGCTGCTGTATTAAGTACCTCAGATTGAGTGGCCTCAACAACAGAAATGCATGGTTTCACAGTTCTGTTCTGAAAGCTAGAAGTCCAAATTCAAGGCATCAGCAGGGTTGGTTCCTTCAGAAGTGTATGGGGAAGAATCTGTCCCATGTCAGTGTCCACTACAGGAGCATTGCTGGATTCTCTGTCATTCCTTGGCTTGCTGATGCATGTCTGCCTTCATGTTCTCGTCGTGTTTTTACTCTTTGTGTGTCTGTCTTCAAATTTCCCCTTTAAGTGAGGACGCTTATTGTAGAAATAATATCAACAAGAACTTCTTTTTAAAGGCTAAATGACTTGCCATTTGATGTGTATAACACATTGTCTTTATCCATTCATGTGTCAGTAGACACTTGGGATTTTCTTAGGAATTGGCAGTGATGAATAGGTCTGCAGTGAATGTGGGTGTGCATATACCACCTTGAGATCCAAATTTCAGTATTTTTGTGCATATATTTGAAGTGGGATTGCTGTATCATAGTTCTATTTTTAATTTTGGAGGAAATCTTCCTACTATTTTCCATAACAGCTACATAATTTATCTATCTACCAACAGTTTACCAGGGTTTCCTTTTGCCTTTATGTTTCTCTTTTACCCACATCTTCACCAATGCTTGTTATTTCTTGTATTTTGCTAAAGGTATGAGATATCATATTGCTGTTATTACTATTTGCATTCCCTAATGATTAGTGACATTAACCACCCTTTCATATGCCTGTTGATGGCGACTTTGCATTGTGGAAAATATATAAAAAAAGAAAGTAGAAAGACTTTGCTTTGGAATAATTTTTACAGACAAATCTCTGGATTTATGGAAGTCAGTGGCAGTTTATACGGCAGAGATGCCCCATGTCTACAATGAGAATCATGGGTAGCTGTTGATTTCATTTTGATCTCTATCATGGAAATAAGGCAAGTTTCATCTCTGGCACCACTGACTTTTTATTAGTTGGGAACAGAGAATAACTAAGGTTACTTTTAAGCACCATAGATGGAGGCATTTGTCATATCTGTAGAGGTGAATATCTGAGATGCACCTAGAATATTCAGTTTTCATTGCAAATCAGAATGGGACTCAGTAATGTGACTGAGTCATAATGTGACCGAGCACCTGACTGTTTGGTGTTATTTAAAAGGAGATAAAAGCCCCTCTTTCTAAATTTCTTGCCCTAACAGTGCTTAAAATCTTCCATTCCTTTATGCACCTCATGTCTCTGAGGGCAAATGGCCATCAGCAGCAGCAGCATCAATACCAGCAATACTATGTGCATCCCATGTGCCGGGTGCTTCGCTAAGTACTGTATTTGAGAATTGTCTTTTAGTTCTTGTAACAATCGAAAGAGAAAGTATTTTTATTACCCCCATTTTACAAGTGAGAAGAGCTAGTGTCATACTTAATTGACTGTGTCAACGTGGTAAGAAATGCCCAGCTAAATTGGCTCAGCGCAGTTCTGGGTGTGGAAGACCCACCCTCTGGAGGATTGTCACCAGAATGGTATAAAAGATAAAGGAAGAGGCCAGGGATTTAGCTCAGTGGTCCTGCTGCCTGCCTTGCAAGTGCAAGGTCCTGAGTTTGATCCCTGGTACCAAAAAAAAAATAATAATAATAATAAAGAGAAAAAGGAAGAAGGAAGGCTGCTTCCATGTCTTTGGAGGAGCACGTCTTCACCTGCACCTTGGATGTCATCTCCTGGCTTCCAGACTCTTCAGCCTTCCAATGCAGACTCTTGGGCCTCTTGATAAGGGCAGACACATGACACTACACTGAGCTGCTGGCCTTCAACTGGGTCCTTTATATCTCCAGTAGAGATGGACCTTTGCATTCTTCTGGCTCTGACTCTGTGGGCAGCCACTGTAAGCCAATCTTGTGAATTCTTATGTATTTGTACATCTTGCATTAAATGTGTTTCTCTAGTGAGCACTGACAGATACAGCTAGGTTTAAGAAAGATTGAATGGACCAGCTGCCAGTGTACCAGCATGGGCTGAGCAGTCCCGGGCTGACTGGAGCCCCGCTCCATCTGGCTCGCCACACCCACCTGCGACCAGGAGAAGATTCACAGGGGGACATACAGGCCATTGTCCTGAGCTGCAGAAGTGAACAACAGAGAGAGGGCCTCTCTTAGGCTCCCTGGTGAAAACTGAAGCCCACTGGAAAAGTGAAGAGAATCTCTGCAATAAAGGCACACCAGACCACCGTACTTGGTAAGTTGGAGGGATCATCACCTCCCATCGGAACCTGGACTATCTTCAGGGGAAGGGCAGCTGGAACCTGCAATAGAACCTTGTAGAGTTCAACCCTGCAGGAAGACAGGGAGCTCAACTTGGGACTTACAGCAAGAAATCTGCCTGAATCTCACAGGTCTGTGACTGGCTTGCTGAGACTCATTGACTTATATCTGCAAACTGCTGCCCACATTGTCTATTGTGACAGGAGAGACATAGCCTGAAGAAGGCCCTTCATTTTTATTTTTTATTTGTTATTTTCAAAATTACCACTATATTTTTTGCTCTTATTTT
>NW_004624733.1:36555094-36580549 GCF_000247695.1 Heterocephalus glaber | reverse complement strand
AAAAAAAAGAAATTTTGAAATTAAAAAAAAAAGGAAGTTTGAAATTACATTTCACATTCTGGTCTTCCTCAGAGGCGGTTTGCGTTTGCAGTTTTACTAGGTGTCTTAGAGTGCACCTGTCCCCAAAGCACTGCCAGCATTGGGCAATATACATGTTTATTTTTGGCCACATAATATTGTTATTTTAATTTGGGAGGATTTAGCCCACAGGAAGCAGCACTTGGGTAGAGTGCAACTTGGAGGCTGACTTCTGCATTTCTGAAAGATTGTCCTGTCGAAGACGATCAGACCTTTTCTGTTACTTCTTGGTACAAAAAATGCCATAAAAAGGTGAATATTGAGTTAAAGCAAGAAGAGAGGTCTAATGACTCTGAGGCCACAGGTTAAACATAAGGGATGCTCATTGAGAGGCAGGGGCTTCCCTAGCAGGGAGAGTCTTCAGGGAGAGAGGGGACCAGTCAGGGCTGCTGGACGGGATCTTGAGTCAGGCCAGGGTGACCTAGCAAGTGGCTCAGTCCTTACAGTGCCTGTGCAGACCCACACTGGCAGCACACGGCAGCCTGATGGAAATGCAGCCCTTGGGGCCCAGCCTGACCTCCTGTGCCTTTCTACGGTCTCAAAAGACTGCACATGCGTGACTCCCATAATCCTCTCTGAATTCCTCTTTCCTGTGAAGGTAGGCAAGATCCCCAGTCATTCCCATGTCAATTTCTCAATGGCACCGAAGGTGATACTGAAAGAAATGGGTGTTGTTTCCTACAGAATTAAGTTTTGAGCCTTTGGCTCTCAAATCTGTACGAAATTTGAGGATCTTCTGGTTTACTTACTTGTTTCATGGAAGAGGAACTAACTGAAGGGCAGTGACTCATCCCAGGTTGGTATAAAAACTACGCATAACTCCTTGGCACAGTAATTTCTACCCAGGATTTTCCTTTCCCTCATTTGCTCCCTGTCTGTGTCTCTCTCAGCCTGTCTCTGTCTCTCTGTGTCACCTATACATGGACATGCACATGTACACACTTTCATTTAAACAACCTGACTTTAAATTGATCCGGCATCTATGCTAGGGGCAGAGAGCCAAAAGCAGGAGAGGGGCAAATATAATACAGGAGAAGGAATCTTTCTCAGGCTTAGTGAGCAGGCTATGTGGAGCCAGATGAGCAGGAGTTGAAGCTAAAAGAAGTACAAACTAAGAATACCAGTTTCCAGAGGGGTGTACACTCTTCATTAGCCCTCCTTTACACTTGAAACCTCTTGTTGCTTATTTCAGTAAAGAACCCAGGGTCATGATTGGGGTAGGGGAGAAATGGGGAGTAGCAGTGGGTGGAAGTCCTGATCACAGCAGCCAGACAGTATGTATATAAACCCAGCTGGACTATCGAAGAGGGCTGTGTGGCCTGTGGTGCGCTCGTGCAAGGTATGCTGCATCTCTGTATGTCTGTGCCATCGTGGGTGAAAATGTACGGACACCTCCCATTGCACCTGCTCGCAGGGGTGCTGTGAGTTCCAGTATGACTTGGGGAAAACACTTTGTAGTCTCCCAGAGATTTTGCAGTTTCTTGTTTAAACCACAGGCCTCCTAGAAAAGACACATTTACAAAGGCAGAGAGGCTCGCCCAACTCGCTCTGCTTCCGCGCCTAGCACTGTTTTACTGCATACAGACACGAAGAGCACTAAGTCACTTTTGGATATGTGAAAGACTAGGATGTGAAAAAGGGAGAAGAAAGAGGGAAAATCAGCAGGCTGGCTGTCTGTTGGCACTGGGGTCTTATTTGTGGCAATCAGGTTTTCTAAATCTCTTTCTGGTCTCCTGGTCCAAGGTTTTTTTCATAGCTTTTGTGTTTTGGTAATGACTTTAAGCTCGTTAACAATACAGTGAGAAAACCATCCCTTCTGGGGTCAGGTAAATTCAGGATTCAATTTTCTGGCTGAAGCTACATGACCTTGGGCAAGTTACTCTAACTTGATATTCTCAGCATCGATTTCCCTGGCAGAAAGATAGGGTTGGGCATTCCTAACCCATTGAGATTGCTGTAATGATTAAAATGAAAGCAAATTGTTTACGACAGTGTTTGGCATACAATAAGCATTCAGTATATCCAGTTGTTCTATTCTGAGAGGTTTAGGAACTTGATCTACTAATGAAATGGTCTGATGAGTGCTCCAAACACTGGTATCTGGCAGGCATGCAGCAGACGAGGTGAAAAGGAAGGCGTATAGGTCTACTGACTTTGTCTACAGGCATGATTTAGTGCAAAGCAATGTAAAAGTCTGTCATTATTTGTTGGCACAATTAGATTTTAGGGCTTTAAAAATTATTTATTTGAACATGTGGATTACACAATTCCTGCTCTTCAAACTATGGATAATTTCTTATCTTTATGATCTATGACCAATATTTCTAAATGTGTGAAAACTTGGAGATAAGATATATGATGATATAAAAAAATCTCATATCTGTTCATTTCATTTTAGAGGTGATATCAGGGTTTTTTATATAGGAAACATTGGCAGTGCCTCAGAAGCAAGCAAATAAACACACAGCTTCCTTAGGAGTAGCATCCTGGGTGACTCACAGAGATGGAGGATGACATGAGCTGCCTGGCTTTAGTTGGGAAAGGGCCCAGGGAGGCTGTGACAGAAACCAGCAGACACAGGGAGCAGCTCAGTTCTCCGAGGCTCAACTCTCACTCACTATTCTTACCAAAGGGATTTCTGCTTAGGCGTTAAGTTCCTCAAGGAAAGAATGAGATGGACGTGGCTTAGCATTCTTGCTCAGTTCTGTGATCGGCGAGGCGAGGAGGACCCGTTCCCCACTGGAGGGGAGGAAGGGACCAGACAGGCAGTAATGGCAGAGATCAACTACCCGAAAAATTTGAGTGCCGCATGTGGAGCATTCCACTCCAGCTGCACTGTGGTATGAACACACCTGAAGGGTCCGGAGTGGATGTGGGGTGAATCAGGAGACAATCACAGGGATCCATGAGACACACGAGGGAGCCTTCCACGAAGGCTGTTGAATTGGTAAAGAGAAGTGGACAGATTTGGGAAATACTTAAGGAAGTGAAGCAGAAGAATTTGGTGGCGGCATAGACACGGAGAAGGTAGGCGAGGAGGGCATCAGCTATGGCTTCTGGGTTTGGGGGGGTCTGCCTGGATGCACGGTGGGTCCTCACAGTGATAGAGAACACGAGAGAGGTCAGAGCTGCTGGGAAAGACGAGAGTTTCATGTTGGACATGCTGACTTTGAGATGCTTTCATAAGAGTCCTGCGGGTGATGCAGGTGGTTGCTTGGTCATTAGCTACGTTTCTTTGTTTCTTTTCTTAGGGTGTCTGTCACTTCTAAGCACTGTACATATTATTTCTTTCTTCAGGTTATCCCCATTGTCACCGCCATACTTTTTTAGGCGATGAAGTTGTTGTTACCTAAGTCTACTAGCAATTGGCTGAGTTGGGATGGGGATACAGGTTTGTCTTCTGTTAATTTAATCAAATTCAATTTATACATCATTGTCACTTTAGGAAGTAGTACTTTTTGAATGGTCTCATACAGCTCTGGCTGTTTAGGGAAGGATCACCCAAAATGAACATTCCAAGTCAGTTCGTACAGAAGGCATGCCAGGCAAACAAGATCAAGAGAAACGGAAGCTCTTCCCTTCTGCCTCAAGTCTCTTACCTCACAGTTTTCAATGTGCAGCTTCTAAGAGGACTGCATGGGAGCGTGTCTCTTGGAAACCCAGACTCCAAGGATATTTTGAAAAGTTATAGTCCAGCATGTGGCACACAGTGGTGGAAAATGATGACAGCAAGGTCAAGAGCCATTAACAGGTGATGGTACCATTCCAGGAAGGAGAGTAAGCTGTACTCAGCTAGGGAGATCCAGGAGCAGTGAGTCTTGTAGTTCAGGCAGAAAGACCATGGTAAGGAAGTGAGTCAGCAGAGTTGCAGTGAGAAAAGACTCCAGTGACATCGAATGGCCTGGCTCCGTCCCAGTTTTTGAGTGCTGCAGCACCAGCCAATTCCCTGCTCAGAGGAGTCCGGCACAGAGCAAACAGATCCAACTTCTTTATTTGGACTTGGCCTAAAGCAACAGTAGGAATGGAAGCAAGAGGGCCTTATGATTGTTGTCCACTAAAAAATCTGTCTGCCCATGTGTCCATCTATCCATCCATCTGTCTGACAAACAGTGACCAGTGCCTCCCAAGCACAAGACTGCTGCACGATGGTGAAGTGAGACCATGAGCTCTTCCCAGTCACTACTGTTCTTCCATCCTCAGAATAGTTTTAGCTCTTTCATTGTTTCTCATTTATTTTCTGCAATTGGAAAAAGGTTAGATTTGAATCTTGTAGAAAATTAAAACCTCACAGTCAGCGATCCATAGACAAGCAAATGAGTTTCTACAGAGGCATGTTTAAAATATGTGTGTGAAACCCATGTGTAGATCATCAGGATGCCATGATCTGCTCCTCAGGGGCCAGGTTTGATGAGAGTGCTATGAATTAGCAACAAACCTATCTTTACCATTTGACTTGACATCTTGACCCGAGAATATCTGTTAACGTTTTGATGCCACATTGAAGAATTCATGCAGTGTATCTATCTCTTTGAGGGAGACTTCTGATAAAGGCAGGATACAAGTGCTTCTCCTTTCCCCTTTGCAGACTCTGGCTTTGTTTACACACAGCCCATTGTGCAGCAGTTGTCTTCATTACCACCTCGTTCTTTACTAATGAGAAAACGTTGCTATGGTGATGCTGAATTGTATTGTGAATGCAGATCAACAGGAATTTGTCCCAAGTTATTGGCCGTGGAACAAAAAAGAGTGTGCAAGGAGTCAGAAGTCCTAGGCCTATGTTCTCCATGGTTATTTTCTTCAATGGAAGCTTTTAGTGGAGTTAATAACAGAGATGAATGCTTAGCTGCAAATGAGAAGTTCCTCACATCATTATGCAGTTCCTCACATCATTATATCATTTATTGTAATTAGTCTGTTTTTTCGTGAACATATTAATGAAGATCCAGGCTACCATATCTGTAGGCTAGTTTCTTGAAGAGCTAACAGTCTTTTTGCTCTTTTCTCTTGCACACAAATGTGCACCCTGGACAAAGAATGAGAAGTGCGTGTGTGGCTTCCTTTAATCTTTTTGTGACTTTTGAAAAGGCTTAGATTCATGACCACCCAAGTGTGGTTAATTTGAGTGTTTGTGTGTAAAACAATGAACATAGCAGAAGAAACCTTAAGAAGGATCTCAGCTTATTTCTTTTCTTTGAGATGAGGAAACAAGGCCTGAAGATGGGAAGAGCCTCATTATTGGCCTCAGAAGGTAAGAGGCAGGTTGGTTGAGCTGCCATGAGAAGCCATGACTTCATGTAACTTTGTTTGACAAGCTCTTCCACTACATTCTGCTTCATTGGTCAGAAGCCTTCAGAGAACCAGTCCTGTCTCCTTCAGTGAGAAGGAAATTGATGGAGATGCAGATGAATCTACAGGCTTCCCACTCGAAGCATCAGACTTGTTTTAATGATTTAAAGTCAGAAGCCTGGGCTCCAAATGAATCCTGGATCACTCTAGAAGGTACTATTAGTGGACCTGAAGCCTTGGGGAGCTGAACAGTCCCAGGGCCATGCACAGCGCTGGCTCGCCAGCAGTGTAACAGTTATGCCAACCACAGAACTTCTGACCCCTTCCTCTGTTTAGTAGCCTCCCACACCCGGTAGCTCAAGACACCACTTGGTATCTTTCCTTCTACAGCAGAAGTGCTGTTTACAATGAGTCTTGGTGACTTCGTCCATAGGATGTCAGAGAGTTGTTGTGATGTTGCATTAGTTACAATTAGAGTTGTATCGGTCCAACTGAAGACATTTATGAATATGGACAGAAATACCAATCTGTTTCCTTCATAGAAAGGTCTTTTGAGTCTTTATACTGCTTTTTTACCCACAATCAAGGAGGGAAGATCTTAAGTGCTTCCTGCTTGGGAAGAGACTTAAAATTATTCAATTCAAGTCTGAGTGAGTGTCAGAACAAAAATGTTGGCTCTCTGTGGATGGTGAAGTCCTTTTAACCCCTCTCTGCTTCACTTTCCTAATGTATAAATCAGGTTCAATATCCCATATATTGTTGTGGGGAAAACATGAGGTGATGCAAGGGAACTGGGTCAGGGCTGCCATCTCCCCAGCCACAGTCCCCCTGTGAGTTAGGGCAATGTGAAGAAAGATACAGGACACTTCCTCCTTACCCTTGGAGACGCCTCCTTCAGCCCTGGTTGCTTCTTCAGAGAGGTTTGATATTTGTCAGCTCACTTGAGATTTCCACTGATACAGTCAGGTGAACATGGAAGAAGAGAGGGACTTGCTCAGATTTTCGATTCCTGACTTTTACTTCCACATGAGTTGTAATCTAGCACCATCTGATTTTGAAGAAGTGATTCTCCCAAGATGCAAAACAGTCATGTTGTTCTCCAGTTTGAAATCTTTCATTAGCTTCTCTTGGCTGTAAGAATAAATGCCACCATCTTCAGCACATTCTGCAAGGCCTCACACAATTTGCCATGCCCATTTCATTGTATCATTGAAAGCCCTAGAAGGTTCATCCTCACTACCCTGCCCTATTATCATCATTCATTACACAGTAGCTTCTGTTTGCATTTCTTGTATAGTTTGGGTAATAACTGGAGAATCCGATGTAGACTGAGAGGTTTCTTTTGCATTTTCCTGACCAATGTACTCACTTGCCTTTGGTGTCATTATCTGCAAAGTTGATATTTGAATTGTGATCTTCAAGATTCCTTCCTCCTCTGAAATCTTAAAGTTAATAAGCAAAGGAATATTTGGCATTACAAGAGGGTAAATCACAGAAATCTTTGTTTTTCTAAGTTGTCTGAAATCTCCAAGCATGATAATATCATACTTAATAAAATCTTCATAATTTTCTCTGTTATCTTACAGAAGCCAGAAGGTGAATGTGTAGCAAAAGTCTGAAGCAGGTGGTGTTTTTAGGAACTCCAGTTTTCCGAGGGTTCCCCTCTCTTGAGACATCTCCTAAACATCCGGACAGTTTCCTCTTGGGCTTTCTATTGTCCTCTTTCTTATCCAAATCTTTGAATTATAAGCCTACCTCTAACTACAAAATGAAAGCTCTTGTTTCCTATTAAATAAATTTCATGGTCTGAGAGTACTCAAGAGAGAGACGTATTTTAACTAAACTCTGTGATTATGCCATGATTTCTAGGGTCCTGATATGATGCATCTTGGTGGCTACTATTATCTTTCATATTTAGCAGATAAAAAAATTATTTCCCTCTTTCACACCAGTGATTTGGCCAGTTCTTTCACCTTCATACATTTCTGGTCCTTCAGCAACTGACTAATAATCTACCTCAGTGATTCTTAAAGTCCTCTCTTAGACTCTGGAATGAAAGATCTGAATTTCCCAGCTCTAACTTCATTTTACTGGTGGTGGAATGGAGGCCTGTGAGGTTATACCACTTGCTTTATATCCTGACAACCAATAAATGACTAAACTTTCTGTACTAATGTGTGAAATATTACTGCATGATACATCCCTTGGTGTCTCACTGTTTTTTAATTATTTGCTTTTGTTGTTTTTAATAAGAGCTTGTTTTTAAATTCTTTTTCTCTAGGATTAGGAACATGCTAAATTGAGAGTAATTAATACTTTATTCAGTTTAGTTGTGAATCAGTCACTGGTGAGTCAGAACAAGACCCATTTAAATTCCTGGGGAATAAGAAGGGCCAGAAGGAAAAGGGAAGTGGAAAATACAAATTAGAGCAGAGAAATAACACTGGATTGGCCACAAAGGGATTTGCTGTTGACCCTGGTAGAAGTGGCTTCATTGTAGTGGTGAGGGTGAAAGCTTGCACAAGGTGGGCTAGAAGTGAATAGAATATTGCCGGGGATTTAGCTCAGCGGTTTCGCTGCCTGCTGTGCAAGCGCAAGGACCCGAGTTTGATTCCCGGTACCAAAAAAAAAAAAAAAAAAAAGAGAAGTGAATAGAATATGAAGATATGAAAATATACTGATGTTTCATTTTTATCTTAGAAGGAAAAATGAAATGACTGGATAGACACTGGAGGCCAATGGCAGGATTTTTTAAACACTGGTGAAATTGTAACATATTTGCATGCTTTTGGGAATGATGCAATGTTTAGAGGGAAATCAATGATGAGGAGCAAAAAAGTGTGTTCATAGGAATACAGTCTTGGATCAGTTAATCCATGATATAACCTAAGATACAAATAGAAGGTTTGCCCTCTAGGTGCAAAAGCAGAGGTTATGGGCAGGCAGTGTGACAGTTTCAATGGTGGAAAGATCTGCCATTTCTCTTTTGGTGGTTGTGATTTTTCCTAATGAAATAAAAAGTGAATTAGGAGCCGAGAATAAAAAGGGGAACAAAAGTTGGAGATTGCAGAGGTGATGAGAAAATGTGAGCATTCATCTCAGAGAATAGGAAATGAGTTACTTAGAGCAAACTTACTTATAGTAAACTTGTTCCACAAAACTAATGGTCCACTCAAGTTGTATAGTCAAAATTTTAAAGAGACAACTTAGATGGGCAATGATTTTTTTTCTCCAAGTTTCTTTTGTTTCTTGAGCCTAGCTGCAAAATGAATGAAAAATTTAGGTAAACTGAGGTTCAGTATTTGGCATATAAAGGAGGAGAAAGGAGCAAGGAACTGGAAGCATATGAAAGGAGTGGTTAGAAAGATCCATCATGGAATCTAAAAAGAACTGAGGACACTAGACAGGTAATGAGCATAAAAAGGGATAGGACCTGTGGGTGGGAGGAAAATCTGATGAATTTGTCCAGCAGGGTATGGAGATTGTAAAGTGAATAGAATTGTGAAAATAAAAACAGATGTTAGGAAAAAGTTTCAGTCATTGCTAATACAAGGTGCAGCATGGATGGCTCCAGTGTGGGGTGATCAGAGGAGAGGAGCAGAGGTGAGCTCCTTAGGGAGTGAAGGATACATGGGGTAGAACTGGTCATGAACAGTGACAACACAAAGCAGAGGACATCGGGAACTGTAGTACTGGCAAGGAGGTGAGTAGTAGTGAGGAAGGAGGAAGGAGCCAGTGAACTTGAGACTGAATAGTTGAGTGACCAAGGAAGTGAATGTGGGTGGCAGATGACTCCACCAAGTGGGACTATGAGTGGTACAGTTGACAGCACATGCTTCAAAGAAGGGTAAAATTTTTGAAGAAAGAGGGAGAAAATAAGGACTACAAGTGATTGTGTGGAGCATGAAGGACTGAGCTCCACCTCCAGGCTCTGAGATGAGCCTGCGAAGAAGCAATTTCCACAGGAGGAAGCCGGCTTTCATAATAAACACAAATGGATGCGTGGAGAAGGTTAAAAAAAAGTTGGAAGATATAGGGGATTTTTCAAAGACCATCTATAACCCCTAGAGCTCACAGTGGAAGAGTTCAGTTGGATGGTGCTTCATAATAGCCATGCAATCACATTAGAATTTAGGTAGTGATAGGTGACCCAGAGCAGTGCTTCTAAATTCATGTTTGCAAATCTCTTTGAGATCTTGTGAACATTCAGATTCAACAGGTCTTTTAGATGGGATTGGGAAAACTAAGACTCTACATTCTAGCAAGCTCCAAAGTCACCCTGACACTGCTGGCAGGCGAGCACACTCTGAGGAGGAGGTGTAGAACAGGAGTAGAGTCAGCCATGTCAAGGTTGAAACCTGGGGATGCAAAGCCAAAGACACATCTATGCAGGAAATTGAAATTTTTTTAGGTTTTTTTCATGAAATTCGTATGTGTTACCTAGAAAAATTCAAGGAATAAGAATTGGAAGAGAGAATATTTCACTATGTTCCATTGTTATGGGCATTGATCCTCAAAAGGGATCACTGGGCATTGAAAGGAACACTTAGCTCTCTGGACCCTCTTTAATGTGAGGGATAATAGTTGCCAAACTTTTTTGGAAGACTACGTTTTACACCTTTTTCTTCCTCTTTACTTCGCTTAATCTAAAGCACATGCATTTGATATACACTTGCTATGCTGAAGGTATCTTTGTTTCATAGGTGTGCATACATTATTCCAACAGGCTTGTTTGCTTCTTAGAACCATATACTGCGGGGCTGAGGGGGCCTAGTGAGATGCTGTTTTAAAATAAAAGATAATAAATGGCTAGGACCATAGCTTTCCATCAAGGCCCTGGGTTCAGTTCCCAGTACTACAAAAACAACAAAAGAAGCCCTGTACATTAGGGTTCATAAGTGTTACTGTTGTGCCCGGGTCGCGAAGTCCCCAAAGACCACCAAGGAGGGGATTCCGATGTAAACACACGAGGGTTGTTTATTCAAGCTCGAGCAGGGGCACTCAACCGTCACCGAAGCAGCGGATCAGGATTGAGAGCCCCGAATTCCAAATCAGCAGGGTTTTTATTGTGGCTACCGCAAGGTTTGGGGATGTTCCATTTAGCAGCTACATGATTGGTTGATATTTAGCAAGCATGGGGGGTTGAGGGGTGGCTACATGTAGAGTTTATGGGAAAAAGGAACAATCAGCACATTGACAGAATGTTCTATAGATAATGGGCCCGGGAGCATCTGTTTTCTGGGCAGACAGAGGATTGAGTTAGGAGCTGTGTCTCTTTTTTTATCTGTTGTCCCACAGCAAGGACATTTTATTATTATTTTATGGGCACAAAGGCGACTAGGGGAATAGTTGGCTTCAGTGAAGTGGAATTTATGTCAAGGCCACTTCACTGTCTTATTTTAAGATGGAGTCAAACTTTAAAGTGGAGTTAGTTAGGTCTCATAGTTACTGTTATTTTTTTCTATGTATATAACATGGTAGCAGAGAATTGGCATGAAATAAACGCCCAGTTAAAGAGTCTCCATAACAAGGTGAGCAGGATGTATGAACAGCTGTGCCAAGGCACACAGCAAAAGTGAAAGTAATTTCAGAGCTCTGTGAATGAGTTCCTGCTGATGTCAGTTTTACCAAAATGCTTAAGGTGCCAATTCTTGCTCACCCAGCAAATTTTACAGTGACCTCGCTTTCACTTGTGTGTTTGCGCCCTCTTGAGATGGTACCTTTCCCATTGCGGTTCATGGGCGGCTGATTCACACAAGTGCCCTTAGGCCAGGGTGGAGTGTGAGTCACGGAGCTGTGAGGACCTCACCCATCTCTGTGGTTCTGGGGCAGAACTCTCTGTTTCAGCATCTGTTACAGGGACTCAGGCCAAAGCTGCATCAGAGACTTCTAGCTAGGTTATTAGATGAGAAAATATATTTGTGAACACTGTCGGTACTCTTGCAGTTAAAAGTAGTTCTTTCATTTTGGAAAGCTTTGCATTAATAAGGATTTGGTTTTCCTGGGCTCCTGAACAGAGACTGAAAAACATAGTTTTGGGAGTTCACCTCTTATTAGCTGTGAAATGTTAAACAAAGTTACTTAATTTCCGTAAACCTCAGGTTTCTCGTCTCCGGGATTGAGGTAATTATAGGCCTATCCTCGTAGGATTTTTGTAGCAATGAAACAATGTACACAAAGCAAATAGCATATGTTAGCCCATAACCGCTTAGTTCTTATTATTATGACGATATAAGAACTTGGAGAGCTGACTTTAATCCAAAATTTATAAGCCAGTCTCCAAATTCAACAGTAAAAAAAGACAATTAAAAATGAGCAAAGGATTCGAGCAGGTATCACATAAAGTAAAATATATAGATGGAAAATAAGTATGTAAAAAGATATTCAATATCACTTTACTCAGCCACAGTGAGATACTACTCCAGGCTGATTGGAAGGATTAAAATCCTAATACCACACCCACACGAACTACCGGTGAGGATGTGGGGGGCTTTAGCTCTCATACACTTCTGGTAGGGATGCAAAATTGTGAAACAACTTTACTTTGTCATTTTCTTAGAAAGCTAAACAAACCACTTCCATGTGACCCAACCAACCCTCTCCTGAGTATCTATTCAGAAGAAATAAAGTATCTAGCCATACCATGCTTTATATACAGGCGCCCAAACCTTCATTTTCAGTGGCCCCATGTGGGAACCAATCCAAATTTCCATGGACATGGAATGGATAAACAAATTGTGATGCATCTGCATAGTAAATACTACTTAGCAATCAAAACAAAGTGATGTGCCACACGCACCAATATGGAAGCATCTCAGTAAAATCGCGTTAAGTGAAAGAAGCCAGGCAGGAACAGAGTACTTATTGTATGGTTCCATTTATGTATAATTGTAGAAAATTCAAACTACAGTGATAGAAAACAGATCAGTCACCTCCTGGGGATAGTGTCTGAAGGAGGTATAGAAAGGGAGGAAGGGAGGGTTACCCAGAGACACGAGGAGAGACATGAGGAAGTTATGCTTCTTATCTAGGTTGTGTTGACTACAGTGATGGTTTCACAGGAACGCCCTTTTGGCAAAGCTTATCAAGTGTACAGTGCACATGTGAAACGTATTGCATATCAACTATCCTTCAATAAAGCCAGTAAAAAGTAAAGGAGCCAGGTGCAGTGCTGTAGACCTGGAATCCCAGCATTGTGAGGCCACAGGGTGGCAAGTTGGAGCCCAGCCTGGACAATTTAGGGACTCGGCAAGACCCTGTCTAAAAAAAATTAAAAAGCGCTAAAGAAATTAGCCCTATAGAGATATTGTAAAGGCCCCATGTTCAATCCCCAGTATTACAATAAGAAAAGAAAATTTAAAAATACGGTGGTTCTCCCTTCCCCTTCTCTATTCTTATAGATCTGGAAGGCTGCCTATAATTTGCGCTCTCTTTGTTTATTGATCGTCTGTCTGCTACTGATCTTTCGACTTCCTGGAAACTCTTTTCTTTATTCCCTCTCTCATAAGGAAAGATGGTTCCTGCCTGCCTTCCTGTCTCGTGTACATAGCCTAGCCTGTTTTTATCCTGCAGCTTTCTAGGAACACCCAGAGCATTTATTTACTTGTCCATGAAACATGCATTTAGGGGGCATGTGTGGTGGCGGCGGCAGCAGTGCTGGCTGTTAGCAGCTGCAGAGCAAGTGCACAAGGAGGCTTTGCTGTGTTATTGTTCTGAAGGGGCCATGCCCATGGGGATGTGTGGTTCTGGCCCATTTCAAACCCACGTTCTCCATTCTCTAGAGTGACCCCCAACAGCTTCATACAGTCCTTTGATTTCCTGTTTATTTTAGCCGGTGTCCTTCTGTTTTATGCACCAAGAGCCCTGGCTCTCCCTGTGGTGTAGGAGTATGATTGGAAAATCAGCAACCTCTGGTGGAAATGGCCAGCTTTGTCTAATTTCCTAATCATTTTTCTATGTTACTATTTTTTAAACTAGGTGAAGAATGTTTAAATGTTTTAATATCTGACATGTAAGTGTATGCTCTTTTAATAAGCTTCTGAATAAAATTGAGAGAAAAGGCACATCCTTAAACAGAAACTATCTCTTTCTGGTTGCCTTTACTATTCTCCGTTTACATCCTGGAGTAAACATATTGTAGGTTGGCAAATATCCCCAGACCCATCTTTCCTTGAATCACGGTAGTAATGGTTGAGATGATGACTATATTGTGACACAGGCAAGGGAGGTAAGAAAAGAGACACGGGAGAGTTTTTATTCTGAGAATTTGTAGGACCAAATGGCCAAGAAAAAACCAACATTTGTGGTAAAAATCATCTTCCTCGAATCAATGAGTTTGGTGCTGAAGCTCCAACCAATAACAGCGGGCCACTTTTGTTTTGATTTTCTTGTCCTTCTGTCACCTTCTTTGTGTGTATGCTTACACATATAGATCATTTTCTAGGTGTAGCTCGGGGAATCACCCATAGGTATGGGTGTGGTCTGAGGCACAAAATAATAGTGTACTAGTCTCCACATATTTCCATTATAAAATGTAATACACTTGGAAATAAACTGAAGGGCACTTAACTCTAACTTGGCAAATGAGAGATTTCTTAGAGGAAAAGGAAGTATACGAAAGACACAAAGGGATTTGTTTAAGCAAAGGTTAACTTGGTAGAGGGCTGATAGCAGGAGTTCAGGGAAGGGATTTGTTTTCAGACAGTGGATATAAAAAACGTGCAGATACATTTCTGACTTGTTTTGTGAATTGAGTAGTTCAGAAATTCAAGATCAACTGACGTTATTTGGGTCTGTTTCATTTAAATTCGGTGAACTTCCCGTGTAGGTACTGATTGCCTCCCATCCTTGGATGTCATTTCTCATTAGTCTTCAATGGTTCCAAGGGTTCAGCCTCAGTCCTTTGCTGTGTTCAATAGCCAGGACAGCCTGAAGATGAAGTGCCTGCACCCTGAGGTTAGACTGCATGGGCTTGGGTCCCACCCCTTGTTACTTCCTAGTCTACTTCTCTTTCTTTCGACTTCCTGAGCGTGAGAGTGCCCATTTCATATAGTCCTGAGGGTTCGTAAAATAATCCCCAAAATGCTCTGCAGCGTGCTTGGCTTGTGGGGATGTTCAAAATACACGAACTTTTCTGCTAATGCTACTTTGTTAAAGTAGCTAGATACACAGAGAGAGAACACTGCAGGCAAAGGTGGTTGACTGAAGTCTGTTAGAAAGCAGTGCTGACCTAGAGCCTTACAGGGTGATTAAATCACCGCAGAGTGAGTGCCCTTGTGTGGATTACTGTATCCCAGAACAAAAGGAGACAGAAATTCAGCGGACTAAATAGATAAGACTAAAATTCACAACCTTTAGAAATACAGAAGAGGCCAGTCAGGAACAGAGGCTGCCAAAATTATTCAAGGCGTAGGTATGTAAAGCACATCTACAAACTCCTCTGTTTCAGGGTCATAGGCCGTGCTTCTTTGTACTGTGACTATGTAGTTAGGAGACCTATACTCAAGGAATATCAGCCTGCACATGTAAATGGCAATTTCATTCACAGATAAATATTGTCCACCAAATATACTTCATCACTGGGTAGAAGTAAATATTGAGATCCACAGAGGTAGTGGGGAAATGACTCCCACGTCTAAGAAAGGCATAAGGGTTGTGGTAGCTGATCAAAATAGATTCAAAGTTTAACTTTGCAAATTCATCTTTTTGAGTCTATTTTTGATAACTTGATTTTTCTCTTACAACTTGTCATGGAAAATTGGACTGAGCAAAATGTAACTGAAACAGTGGTACCTGTTTTCTGAAAATGTAGCAACTTGGTTAATCATTTAAAGAAAATGAAACCCAGAAAATGAAACCGAGGTATTACCCATAGTGCCATGGTGTCACATTTAAAGCCATCACATAAAACATTCAATGCTTAAGAAATTTAAGAATAATGGAAAGTCATGGTTCCTTTTAATGAGCAGAGAGCTAGAAAAAAGCCTGAGTCATCATGGTAATTATTTCCCTGGCACAAGGTCTGAGTGGCAGCTCAGTATGTCCAACGGTACACTGGGTATCCAAGTGCAGAGCCCTTTTGGTATTGAAAGGGGAGGCAAAAGCAAAGGGGAGGTGAAGCAAAGCAAGGGGAGTCTTTGTGCACTGGGAGTGATGGCAGTGAGAGACCTCACTGTTTGCCAGATACGTGCTAGTGCCCCTGCAGCAGACTCTGCTTATGTCCAAGCTTCTGCTGGGAGATTGGATAGCAACAAATATATGAGTAGGTGGGAAACTGGCCAAAGCCTGGAGGAGAGTGGTACCAGACAATTTATGCTCAGGTTAAAACCAGATCTGCACGTTCAGTTCCCCTGGAGTTGCTCCAAGTAGGGTTCCCTGGGCTACCTAATTAGCCTCCCATCCTGCCTTCTGTTTCCTTTTCTTCTCCCTCCATTCATCCTCTCCTACTTTCCCTCTGTTGTGTTTCCCAGGCTCCTCTAGATCATTAGATTCTTGAGAGATCACAAGGTGAATAAGACTCAGTACGTGCCTCTGAGCAGTATGGCACCAGGACTTAGAATAGCAATGTCTAGTGATCTGGATGATTGTGAACAAATCTCGCTACTTCTTGACCCTCGAGCTTGTTCTCATTAAAAACCTAGGAACTTGAGATGGTTTTTAAAGTTTTTCTAGTTCTAACGTTTACTAACCTTGAAATACTAACACTTAGTATGAGTTAGGCATGATGTTCCGACAAGAACACGACCTGATTCTCCTCAAAATGAAACAGGCAGCTTTAATTATGATCTCCATCTTTCAGAAGGAAGAACTAAGGCTTGAGGCTAAATAAACTGCAGAAAGCATCTCAGACAGCTATTAGGTGGAAGAATCAGAATTTGAACCCACGTAGTCTGACTGCATATCAGAGCCAATATATAATATTGCCTCCTTTTTAAGCCAGTGCATTTATTTTACTTGCAGGTATGGTTTGCAGTGGAAGAAATGGCATAGGTGCATGGGCTCTGCATGGGCCAAAATTGTCTACAAACAAATTACAGTTTCACCTCTCTCTAAATGGCAGTTTTGCACAAATTGCTTAACCCTTCTTTGACTTGATATCAGACTACTAAGGGATTAACAGCACATTTTGATCTAGAAAATCATTGCCACCCTAAGCTTTGGTTTTCAGCTTGTAGCCATTGATTCTCTGATGCCCAGCATATTGCTGCCTTCCCTAGTCTGTGCCATAGTGCCTGAAACATCACTCTTATAACGTCATTTCTTCAAAGTATTATCCTTCTACTAAGCCCTTCTTATTAAAAATGAAAATATTGGTGAAGACTGAGGGAGTATTGTATGCTAGGCAAGTTAAAAAAAAAACCTTAATGCTCATAATTTCAGTAATTACCGACAATCAACTTCTGAGGACTGTACATACAATATATATACAACATATGTACAATAATTATTTCCATTTTACTGATGGGAAAGTGAGGCTCTGAGACATGGTCAAGATTTCACAATTTGTAACTGGTGGGACTATGAATCGATGCAGGTCCTTGTGATTGTAGAACTCCTGACCATTCTGATCCTCTGTCATCAATAGATACGTCAGGGAAAGTTAGGATAGGCGTATTATATGCGTGTGAATTCATTTCTTTCTCCTGTCATTTGCCCACAAGAAGAGGAATCAAAACAGCATGAAGAATATGGCATATGGAGACGTGGTCAATTAACGAAAGAGTGAAGTCGCTGAAAACCAGCTTCCCTGGCTGCTTTGGGGGATTTTCTCTTCTTCCTTTGTGTGATTGACAGTTCCTGCTAGGGTTGCTGCTGGGAGGCAGGGGAGCCCTGATTACAGTTAAAATTATAGAGGCTCAAGGCTGGAAAAACACTTGTAGGGGGGAGCCTTCATGCCTTGCCTGACGAAGGCATTCTCTTAATAACAGCAACAGCTCTGCTGTTTTGCCTTCATCTTAGTTGTAATGGCCCCTTGACCACGAAATCACTACACCATTTAGGTGGTCTCTTTAGACAGCAGGCAACAGGGTATTTCTGGCCTCTTTCTTTCTCTCAAGCCCTATTCTTCGTTGCTTTGTTTTTCCCTCTTGATAGACAAAGAATAAATTTGCTCCCTGCTCCATATCATGATTTTATATCTTTTTGGAGGCATCAATTACGAATCATGTGCCCCATCTTCCATTCTGGCTGCCATCTGTTAACCTGCTTCCTTCACTTGTTCTTCAGATTTTAAGCCTAACCTGACTTTCCTTAAGAGACTTGTCCTTGTGACTCAGATGACCCATTGTTTTATGGACCCACAGCAGCTCGGGTTATCTTTCACAGCATTTTCTACCTCAACAATGATCCAGCGAGATGATAAATCACATTTCACACAAGGTAGGAGCTCTACTAAGGTCAGGAACTTGTTTGAGTAGCTCACATCTGCATGCCAGCATTCCACTTACGGCCCCGTGCTTGTGAGCAAGGTATATTCCGTGCCTCACCTTGTGAATGTCATCGTGTAGTTTAGTGGAATTTTTATGCTTTTTTTCAGTTTCTATCTCTTTATTTCAATTGTAAATAAAAGAGCTTTGTTGCATGATTCCTCGATTCCTCTGAATGGTACTCTTTTAAGTATAAATTGATTCCAAGCAGCAGTAATACATGTGCTCATTGCCTTGATTTATTTTATGAACTGTACTAGTCCTCAGTAAGGATTTAAAAAACTGAGGGTGGATGGTTGGACTGTAAATTGTACAAATGGTCTACTGTATCATTGACAGCATCGGGTGGATTTGAAATCATGCATGTATTCATTCATTCATTCATTCATCTTTTCAGCTCCTCATTCCCTTTAAGTTCTAGTTCCACTAATCTTAGCACTTTGGATAATGACACTTTGGCCCAAAGTGTACACCTGGAATTTGAGGTCAGAGTGCCTTAAAATCTGTAGTACTCACGCCACCTACTGGCTATGTGATCTTGGACTGATTAGTTGAGCTTCCGTACTTGTTCGTTTTTAGAAAAGCATGAATTCTTATATCACAGGTTTGTTTTGGAAAGAAGGTTAAATGAGGAGTAGTGGTAATAATTGTTACAGTAGTAGTGATTGTAGTAATACCATTACCACTGCCAGCAGCACCATCTAGCAGTAATGTGTCAATTATTATGAGTCGAGAACTGTTCTGTGGACTTTATATTAACTCTTTTAATTCCTTCTATTAAAGAGCTACTTGTATTATCCCTATTTTTAAAATGAGATAAGGGAGAAACATAGAGGTGAATGAAGAAGTCGTTTATCCCCTAGCTGGTAAGTACTGACCCAGGAGTGAAACCGCAGTGTGTCAATCTGCATTCCCTGCTCTCAGCCATCTGGCCGCACCTGCCTCTTCATAATGCACACAGAGCACTCACCAGGGGCTCTAAAACGTGTCTTTATCAACCCAGTACAGGTTTGTGACAAGTCTGAATTGGTTTTCCCACTTTTCTGAGGGGATTTCTTCAGATAAGAGAATTAGAAAGCAGTACTTATCCATTCTCTTGCTCAGATGAGCCCTAACCCCAGGACCCCTGTTGTAAGTGGTCAGATTGACAAACTCAAAGGAGAGGCCAGGTAAAGGATAGATGGGAATTCAATGAAGGGAAATGAGCTTCTGATGTGAAAACTGTCTGCAAGATACTAGAGCACTTTCCTGGTCTTTCACAATATGTTTTGGCCCTGAAAGCAGCCGAGTTGTTCATCAGTGTCACTTACTGCAATGTGCAGTGCCCTCTTATTGTCCATCACTTCAAGACCTCTGAGATTTCAAGCTTTCCTGAGAGAAGCGTAGACGGTCCCATTCTGCATCTCAGTTGCTTCTTAAGACTGGAGGGTGGAAGACCTTTTGTTTTCTAAGAAAATGTGCTGATTCTCTGTGTTGTGGAGGGGTAGCTCTTTTTCCTGTTTCCTTGAGTTTCCACCCCTGTTTTACCAACCTTTGTTCTAACCCTTTTCTTTTCCATTAAGGGACAGCCCAGGTACCAACTCATGTTTTCACTCATTCATTCATTCATTCATTCATAAATTTACTCATTCACTTCTTTATTCAAAATATGTTCATGGAAGTTCCCATGATATGTTGGACACCAGAAGTAGATGAAAGACAACAATACAAACATGATCTCTGCTCTTTTGGTCACATGGGGATTTGGATTGTAGGTTCAAGGGGAGGACTCTGAAAGGATTGCGAGGATTGTGGTCAGATTTGCATTGTGAGATCACTTTGGTTGCAATGTGGCACATATATATATATATATATATATATATATATATATATATATGCGCTAATGTAACAATGGGCAAGAGATGAGAGAAATGTCTTGTCCTTCAGTTTCTTATTTTCTTTTTCTCTCATAAACTCCCCTGGCATCTTAAAATTTCTTTCTGTAGTCCAGCAAACACAGTACCTCTTGTGTCCTACTTGGTTAACTGGAAGGGCCCTTACTGAGGTTCCGCTTGTCATTATTATCAGCCATGCCCAACATAGAGCTTTACACATATTTAGTGTGGACTAAAACATCCAATTCTTAGAATTTCCACGTTGAAAGGAACCATTGAGGAAATCTTGTATAATCACTTCATTCAGCAGAGCTTAGGAAGACCAAGCGATTTTCCCAAGGTCAGGCATTAAATCAGTGATAGAAATTAAGTTTGATATTAGCTTTCTGAGTCCAACTGTACTCCATGAATGCTTCAAAGAAGCACAGGATAAAGACTTGCCCCTTTTTGTTTACAATTGGAGTTCTACAGTGAAAGAGGAGAAGACCCAGTGGTTTAAGAAGAAAACTATAGAAAGGAAAGGTACAAAGTTAAAAAATGAAATAAACATCCTCACCTGCCCTTTATATGACAACAGTGAGGACAGCCAGCATTTCTAGAGCAGCAAGCTGATAGTGTGGACTGGGAGGAGGTGCAGGAGCAGACATTGTGGGGCACTTAGGGCAAGTCTGGGGAGGGCCCACCAGACCTAATGGCAGTAAGGAAACTTCCTTTTCTCAGTTCTAATGAAGATTTTCTCTTTATTGCAACAAATCCATTAATATACATGGTTTCTTTAATTTAGCAACCATTTCCTTTGTGCTATTATTTTTAATTCATTCCAAATCATCCAGACTTTATAATGTGTACGTCCTTGGATTTTACATCAAACATTTCATGTAAGACCTATCTCTTCATAAGTTGTAAGATCTTGGGCAGATATCTAAATGTCCCCGAGGATTAGCTTACTCATTTATGGAATTCCTAATTATCTGAAGAGTGTGACTTCGGTGACACAGCCATTGTTAGGTTTCTGTGCTATCAGCCAGGGGCTTGTATGCTTCGTTTGTAGACCCAGGGCATCAGACTTCTGCAGGGACTTGTTAGAGATGCAGTTTGCTACACCTTTTAATTCAGAATCACTGGCAGTGGAATCTCAGAGGTGACATTTTTGGATGTGATTCTGATGTGTATTTAAGAACCACTTAATAACTAGGAAAAAGATTTTATCCAATGTAAGATATTATATAAATGCAATTTTCAGAGAATTTATTTTCCCTGTACACTGTCCTGGTCTTTACCTCTTCTTGGTCAAAACCTCTCTAAAAACCTACCTCTTTAGTGGTCCATGACAGCGGTGAACTCATCTGAGGACACATGGCTGAAGGCAGACAGCCATCTGACTGAAAATTCTGTAGTTTGCTTTCTGCTTGACTCACCAGCCTTTAAGAAAATTTCATAATACTGTTGAGTGTGTGTAACAACTGGCTGGGGATTCAGATAGGAAGATAGAGGTATATTGCTAAAAAATAGAAAAACAAGAAGAAAAAAGCAGACATAATCCTTGCAGCTAGAAATAAGCAAAGTGAAATTGAGCTCCGTGTTTAAAGTGTTTGGTTTGCTTACACCAAGAAAGTCCCTGTGAAATCTGTAACTTCATACTCTCTGGATGATGTTTCTGTCATCTGTCAACCATCGCCTGTCTGGATGATCTCCTCTGTGTCACTTGTACCTCAAAACGGAGGAGGAGGACCAGATATAAATCACTTTGCTCCCCTGCGCAGAGGCTGCTGGCTTGGCTGACAGTAAGCAAGGGCCTAGGCTCACCCCACCATGTCCTGTTTAGAGAAGATGTGACCTCAAGATTTACCTGAGCTTCTGCTGCATGAGAACCTGGTGACCTCTCAGGCTGACAGGCTCAGAAAGCCCAGGACAGACAGGTACATGGGATTCAGCAGCCCATAAACAGCGTTGTCCTGATGGAGCTCTGTCTTTAAAGTCTGTCTTGCATTCTGCACTTTCCGCTAAAGAAATTAGATTTTTCTTTTGAACGAGCACAGGAATAGAACAGAAAAAGCTATAATATAGCTGCGATTTATGGCCCATCTCAGAGGTGATTTTTTTCAACTCATCTAGGCTGGAATTACTGCAGTCTTCTGCTCAGAGCTCCTTTGGAATTTATATTCAATTTAGACTGTGTACCTGTAAAAATAGGATGCAGAATGATACTGCAGTTTCTGAAGAACAGGCTGGAAATCGAGAATGTACCATGCTAATAAACAAATCCATACATATTTGCTACAAAGTCAAACTTAAAATTGAGATTCCAGTTTTCTGACCACTTTTTCCAAGGGCTGCATTATTAACTCTTTGTTCATGTGTGCTCCTCTGGTCCCACTTAATAGACCTAAATGCTACTTTCTTGGGTACTTTCAGGAGTTTCAAAGGTTGACTGCAGCCTTGATCCTAACATCAGCATTGCACCATGAATCAATCCCAGCGTCACATCCTTAATCCCAGCATCACACACCCTAGATCCAGCCACCTCCGTAAAGCTCCACCTATGACTTCATGAGGTTTGGGGATATCTAGACCCAAGCCATGAAATATTTAATCCTGGAATCAGATTGGGGGATATACAACATATTAAAGGTATGTTAATTTGTTGATTTCTGCATGTAATTAGTTTGGGTAAATTACTTGTGTTCTATAAATCAGTGTTTTAGAAATGCTTATGTAGGTCAACCCCCTCCTCTTTTACTGATGAGAAAGCTGAGGCCCAAAATGTTATGATTGGATTGTGAATGAAATGAAAAATAACTGAATCGGAACTAAAATTTGTCTCCTCATAGCTGCTTTTTTTGCAGTCAACCTTTGAATCTCCTCAGGAAGTGCTGTCATTTAGAATTTTCTAGTGAGCTAACAGGGCATTTAAAGATCAAGGCAAGAGCCTCAGCAGAAAGGCAAGATGCTCAGAAAACTAGAACTGTGCAGTCAGTCTTGTGTGAGCAAAGTGGAGTAAAGATAGTCAGAAACACTTCAAAATAGAAATGGATCAGAAAACAAATTTTGTTTTCAAATGCATTTTCTGATCTTACAAAGAATTGCTGCAGTGACTCCGTCCAGGGCTCCAGGGGAGTAATCACAGAATTCCACTCGGACCCAATGTGCTGTCTCTACCCACGTACTGAGTGGAACAGTGTGGAGGTCCTCATCTGCCCACTGTGCTTCTTCTTGTTTTCCTTTGTGCATGTGTTCAATTTTCCTCATTTAGAATATGAAGATGATCATGAGCATTATGTAGCAGTGTTTAGAGATGTCGGTGTGATCACGCATGTGCATCGGCTTGATAAACTATGAATATAAAACGCTGTGTAATTACTGCACTATTCTAATTTTTACACACTTCATATTTTTTGTGCTAAAAGTATTACATATTCATTTATATTTATGTTCAGGTCAATGTTCAAATATGACTATTTTATAATAATTGACAATGAAATCATTAAATATATTTATTATTAGTTTACAGAACAATTGGAAATGAAGCTCTAGTTGATTCATTTTGATAGCAGAGGCCCACCTATTACAATGAACCACAAAGAGAAGGAACATAATCAGCCCTCACTTTGGGCCCCCTTGGCAAAGACCTACCTACAGATGAATTCTTAAGGAACTACTATGTGCTACATGTATTCTGGGCACTAGGATATGGTGGTGAACAGGACAGCTAAGACTCAAATTCTTTCCAGTGTTGGGGTGGGGAAGATAATGACCAGATTAAGAAGATGACAACCAAATATTGCTTAGTACTGAAAAGAAACAAAGGATGCACACTGGGGTGGCAGCGGGGGGGGGGGGATGCCAGTCACAATAATATGTCCCTCGTGTTTACCGTGGGAGCTCCATGGAAGGATGGACCTGAATGGTGACCTGAATGGAACTCATCAGCAAAGTTCATGCTGAGATTGCGCTGCCCGGAACTGCTCCCAGGTGAAATGAGGACAGCAGGGGCACCAGTCCTGGCCCATTGCTGTGAGCCACAGGACATTACTAGTGGTGACTCTGCACCATCCTTGCCAGAACTGCATCTAAACTGTCCTAGAGTCTCAGTGCTTTTGCCTGTGTTCTTTCAGCTCAGAGCTACTTCACCCTGTGCTGCTTCCTCCAGCCCCCACACGGGCATTTGCTTCCAAACTATGTCTTACATATCAAGTGTTTCTTGGCATCCTCTTCCTGCAGGACTTGGGCTAACTTGGGAATTTCCATGTGTACCAGACCGTGGCTGTTGGAGGAAGAGATGGTTGAGCTGAGCCTGGAGAAAGGACATTTCAGGCAGACACAGAAACATGTGCAGAGAGGCTAAGGGAGGAATGTTCTTGGTTTTAGAAACACGGAGGACAATGAGCTAGAAAGTCATTTGCAAGTGGAGCAGTTTTAGGATGGAGGTTCAGAGGGGAAGAAGGGGCTAGTCATGTAGAATCCTACAGACTGTGGGGACAAAGTTGAGACTGATGCTGAGTGGTACTGACTGACAGGCACTGGGACATGTTTGGCAGGTGAGTAGCCGGATCACAGAAAGGAGGTACTTTCCACAGCTACGCTTCCAACTCTCTAGTGCTTTTGGTAGGGAAGAATGGGTTCCTGAACTGAGACTTTCCAGGCATATCCTACATGTGCCTGAGGCTTTACCCCCACTTTTCTCCTTTCTTGTTCCGTCTGGGAGGAGACATAAATACTAGTAATAGAGTTTGACCTGGATGACTGAGAGTCTTGAAAAATCCCAACCAGAGAGCCTTTACCAAAACACTTTATATCTTTGTTATTCCTCCTCTTCAAATCAAATATGGGGGAAGGATTTCCATCTGGTCAGTCTATCAAATATTTAGAAGTCCTTAACTACATTCTTATAATTTCATGTTGAATCTGGATTTCATTGAATGATTACTGAGTTTCTCTTTTTACTGCAGTTGGCTGGCATGGGAGTTTAGACCTTTATTGTTCTCTTACAGTCATTGTCTGCACATAGTACTTTTTGATCCCCATCACACTTGCCTAGCAGAAGAATCATGGGTTGTCTGTCCCTCTCTTCCTGACACAGGCATTCTGATGTTCCGTGAATGCAGCTGAGCGTAAGTCACCAAATACTGACTGATACTGTTCTCCCGCACTTCAGAATATCCTCACATGTAAAAAACTCTTGGAATTACAATGACACCGATGTGCATGAAGGACACCAATAGTATGATTACAGGGAATATCTAGAGCTAAGCTCTTTTTGAGCTATTTTCTCATATTTCAGGGGAATGATCAACCAGTCTGGAAAGAAGTAGCTGTCACTGAACAACCTCTGAAAATGGTGATGGAATATTTACATGACAGATACGTAGTGGTGATGAGGTGCATATGCCCAATTCCTGTTCATGGATCTTAGTGTCTGGTTGAAGGAGACAGTGTGGAATTAGGGAAGGGGTAAAGTAGTCTAGGATTGAGGTCTGAATCCAGTATTTCCTAGCTGTAGGCATCTCCTTCATTGTGATGTTTTCTGTTTTTAGAGCAGGGATATCAACTCCTCTGACTTCCACTCAGAGGAACTGTAAAGTCCTACAGAGTAATAAGAAGCGATCTCCATGTAGCACTTACAGATTTTCTTCTTTTGTTTATTTTTAAATGAACTCAATGTTTAGGAGCAGTTTTAGATTTACAGAAAAACGAATAAACTAGTACAGAGTTCTGACATACCACTGCACATAGTTCCCTATCACTAGCACCCCGTATGAGTATCCTAGATCTGTTATAATTAATGAAACAGC
>NW_004624733.1:36463166-36553728 GCF_000247695.1 Heterocephalus glaber | reverse complement strand
CAAATAAATACATGAAAAAATGTTCAACATCACTGGTCATTCGAGAGATGCAAATGAAAACACTTTCTGTTTTTTAAATAATGTTGAGAATTTGCCCAGTATGGACCAAGGGAATGCTGCCCTCCTGGAATCTGTCTGGTATGTTTTGAGATTATCCTGGGAGTATGGGATATTTGGAGGGAGGTCCTAGATGTACAGTGCCTTTTTATCACATTTTATTCTGGCTGGATGTGGTCAACATGACATATGATTATTGGTGTTTCCTAGTTTCCTGAGTGAGGTAGAGCTTGTCAGGTCTCTGCTCTGTGAAGTTCTCTGTTCTCTTTCGCTGCCCACTGGTCTCCACTGAGCTGCATGGAAGAAAGTCACTGTAAGCAGCCTGCAGGTAAGGGTGGGAACGGATGCTCCAGTTCTTGGGGACAACACTGCTACCTAAATTATCTGGAATTACTTTGCATGGGAAATTGTCTCTTCTCTGTCATTTTTTAATTTCATCATTTATTTACATTAGCATAGACTCATGGAGATTTGTTTTTTACCTTTGATTAAAATACAATATTACTTTACTTTGTTGCTCATTTCTTTTGGCTTTTTTCCCTGGTTGGCTGATGTGTGCCTCTGGCATACTTTACTTATCATGAGAGTTTGTTTCCTTCTTCTTTCCTACACCCTTCCTGCTCTCCATTCTTGCCTCCCTTTGTGGTTACTGAAGTAAGGACATTTTCTCTGTGCTCTCTTCAGTGAGTTTCTTCATATTTTGTTACACAGTTTTGTCAAATTCTGTTTTTCACCAGTTTCTTAAATGACTTTTAATATGTACTCATTACGGTTCATTCTTTGTTCAACAGGATCTGACAGTTACATATTGTCAGGTGTCTGTGGTCATGGTATCACTCAGAATAGTTTCACTTGCCCTGAATATTTAAGTGCTCTGTCTCTGAACCTCTTTTAATCACAGATCTTTCTTTATTACCTCCATAGTTTTTCTTTTACCTGAATGCCATATGAAAAGAATCAGACAGTGTATTGCCTTTCAGTTAGGCTTCTTTAACTCAGCAATATGCATTCAAGATTCACCCATGTGTTTTTGTGGCTTGATAGTTCATTTGTTTTTATTATGTAATAATATTCCTTTATATGAATGTAACAACGTTCTGTGCATTTCTTTATTAAAGTACACAATGGTTGCTTTCAGTTTGGGGAGACATAAAACTAATATAAATATTCCTATGCAAGTTTTGTATAGCACTTTAGTTTTTGAAGCATTTTTGAAATTACTTTGTTTTCAACTTGACTTTCAGAACCTTTGAAGGTTAAGGAAGTAGAATCGCACCCATGTTGCATATCACAGAACCCTAAAGCAAAGAGTTTGCCACTGGGGTAGCACAGAGCTGAAACTTGTAAGTGCATCTTCTAATTCCCTCTTTCACATTTCTTTTGTACTTATTCTGGATCTCAATACATTGCTTGAGAACAATAATAAAAATTCTGATATACTTCCAGATCATAGTGATTTTACTAAGCTAGAGTTTCTTGTTTTTCTCGATTGTTTCTGTTACCGTATTTATCTCCAGAAAGCCGAGACAATAAAAGCATAATACGATGCAAGAGCAATGAAAGATCAAATAAAGAAGTTCCCTCTACTCTTTGTTACTTTCTCATTGGGTTGCTTTACTTACTATGTTCTGCTGAGGCACCTCTTCTTCATATTTTATAATTACTTTTGCCTTTTCTTTCCATTATTTTGGATGATACATTAAACGTGCTTAAAATTAGTAGTCGTGATAATAGGTAGCAGCTGAGTATTCCCCATGTTCTAGGCACAGGACTGATCCTTTCATTAGCCCAACTGCGTTTACCCCTCACAGCAGCCCTCAGAGCTAGCTTCTGCTATTATCCACATTTTACAGATTAAAAAAACACACTAAAATTCAGGAAAAATTATGTAACTTGCCCAGAGACCTGTAGCTAGTGAGATGTAGGAACTGAGCTTAGGGTCTATTGAAATTTCATTTTTTCCACCGCTGTACTGCTTCCAGAGATGCATTACGTTTGGAAGCAGGAAGAGCTTCCTGGAGATGCGAGCTTGGTGTTGAGGATGTGGGGGTACAGCCAGCGTGAGGATGTAGCTGCAGCACCACGTGTCAGGGCAGGCTGGACAAGTGTGTTGCCGACCGAGTTCTGAACAGAGAAGCTGAACCTAAGGAAAGAGGAAATAGTTTTCCCCCCTGTGTCACCATCTAATGAGAACAGCAGCTGCTCTGGGGCCCTGGTCCATTATGTTGAAGTGATAATAGAGTAATTAGTCTCTTTCCTCGTTTTCCCATGTTAACCCAGGGGTAAAATGTCACACTGAGCAAATATACTAAATTACATCAAACTTAGTGTTTATTTGAAAAGCTTAGCTGCTGGCTGCAGAGCAATTGGCAGACTGTAATACATTTTTTTTTCCCAGCTCATACTCTGGCCCACCTCAATGAGAATGCTTAGCCACAGGACTGATTGACTTTTTCAAATGCAACAAAACTTTCTACAGGCAATTTTAAGTTGCTATGTGAGGTTTCCGGAGAGAGCTCTTCGCAGGAGTTAGTGGAGTAAACATTATGTAGTAAGCAATGCACACATCTCAGGAAGAATGTATGCATGGTTCCAGGCAGAGAGCTGAAAAACAAGATGGTGGCTCTTTGTTTTAAAAGGAAAGAAACCCGTGGGGGTCCTGACCTCGTTAGCCTCACTGGCATTCCAGAGGAAGTATTGGTCAGGAAGACAGAAGGAGGGCCCCTCAGCACTTTGGTGTGCCACCCTCTGCACAAACTCGGATGGCTTTTGATTCATTGGTGATGGGTGAACCCTAGATTTTGTTGGGTGTTTCTCACAAGTGGCTATGTTGATAAATTCAAATTGGAGAGACAGAGGTCTTGGGGCTATTAAGGTCACATTTTTATATCTGGAAATTGTTCACTGATGACACACCAGATACCAGATCATGTACTAGGTTCTAGATTCATGAGTAGAAATAAGATCGTGTCTTAAAGTCAAGGAAATCATAGTGTGGAATTGCAGTGGGTGTGTTTATGATGATGTACAGAGCCATATGATGAGTTTGCAAAGGAACGTCAAATCGGTGTAGTGAAACATTCTTCACAATGATCGCCAAGGTACGGCACACTAAAAATGCTGAATGTGAGCACATGTGTCATAAAGCAGTGAGGACAGGATAGAAGGCTTTATAGTTTACTCTTCCTGTCGTCAAGGATTTGGTAAAAGCTGTCACGTTTTCCACGATGGTACCTTGTTGTTGCCAGATGAAAAGTGGAGGCAACCTGTGCCAAAGCTGGGAAACTTAGCTTCCCCAAGGGTGAGATGATGGGCAATGAAGCAAACTGGTCTAATGTGTGTCTCTGTGTCTTGTGTCACAGCGCCCTGAGAGGTGACAGCATCTGTGCTAGGGGCAGGCTCGGCCAAGGTACGGGTGTCCGGTGACGACTACAAGCTGAACTTCAGACAGTTCAGGTAGGCGTGGACAGTGAGCAATGCCATGCCAGCCAAAATGGACTGAAATTTGAGATCTCTCCTGTGTTTTGTTGGCAGCAGGTAAGTTCCTCTTGTCCCCTACCTGCATTTCAGTAAATGTACATCGCCAGGGAGGTACTCCGAAACCGTGACAGTTTTTAATAGTTTTTGGCCTCCTGACATTTGAACGCCTGAAATTAAGTGTGTAACTTAAGTTAAAATTGAATGTAATTTAAATGAGTATTGAGAAAATTAGAATGTGACATTTAAAAATATTGCTCCATGTGGTGGTGCCCCAGCTACTGGAGAGGCTGAGCAGGAGACTCAGTTGAGCCTAGGAGTTGGAGGACAGCCTGGGCAACAATGAGACACTGTCTGAAAAATAAGAAAGAACCCAAAACATAAAAACATAAAAACATAAACTTTCGCTATGGAATAATTTTAGTTTTCTGGAAAGTTACAACATTAGTTTAGAGTCTTCCCATCACCCCTCACCTAAGTTTTCATCAGTCTGTCCTAATGTTGTTACCTTTATTATTGTGGTGTATTTGTCAAACTAAGAAACTACCCCCAGCACATTACTATTAACTAAACTCTAGGTTTTCTATGGATTACACCAATTTCCTCATTCATGTCTTTTTATGATCCTTGAACAAATCCAGCCACTACCTTTAAGTTATCAAATCTCACTTTCTCCCGGTCTGTGTCTTTCTTTAGTTTTCATAAAGCTGACAGTTCTGGAAGTCTCGGTCAGGTTTTATAGAATATTTGTCAAAACTGGGCTGATCTTGTCTGATCTTTTCCTTGATTAGATTGAGTTATAGGCTTTTGGAAATAACATGAGGATGAATTGTTCCTCTTAACACATCGTATTAGGTGTACACTGCATCACTAATATTAACCTTGATTGTTGTCTGAGAATGTGTTGGACAGGTTTTTCCACTGTAAAGTCTGTATCCCTTATTATATCCTATCTGTTTATCAGTTCAATAAATATAGATCATACTCAAAAGGTAGAAGAAATTAAGCTCTATTTTCTTTATGGGTTGCAGGAAAGTCTGCACATATTTGGAATTTTTTGAATGGAAAATTTGTCTATTCTTCAACATTTGGTTAGTCATTTTTATGTCAATAGATACTATTTATATTTAGCTTATATTTTGTATTTTATCCCAAATGCTATTACTTGTTTTGTTGCCTAAAGTGTTTCTGTTTAGGTCATTGGGAGTTCCATTAATTTAGCTCTTGTGTCCCTTTAACTTCCCTCCGTCCATTTATTTTATTAGTACAGTGCTTCCTCATTTCCTGCTAATACCAAATGCTCCAGGATTTGTGTTTTCCTTGCCGTGTCCCTAAAATCAGCCATTTTTCTAAAAAGACCAGATTCCCTTTATTGGGTGATGATATTCTGATACCAAGGTCTGGACACTGGGAGTGATCCTTGCTACTGCAATATTCTTGCTTCTAGGCTCTTTCAGCAGACAGAGGTAACATATGCACATACAATAGCCCATGCATTCACAGTCACAAGTCTTTCTGTGTCTGTCCATCCTTACATGCATTTTACACTAAACATGGATTAACACTGATGTCTCTAATCCAGTAGCACACTTTTATTGTGACCTTCTATTCTTCTCCTCTGTAACTTTCCTTCACAGTTATGAGGAATCTGGCATCTATAAAGAATTTATCTATCTATTAATCTATCTATCCAATCCAAGTACACCTATAGCAGTTTCAAAATGATTGATCTATACAGTCATGATAAACAGCTTTGCCAACTAAAGTGTAGTGTTCGTGTACAGTTCTTTTTTCTTTTTGTTTAAAATTTTCAGTCTAAATATTTTCTCAAATTTCTTAGATCATCTTTTTTCCCCTCTACTTTCTACAGTGTAGTGATGCCATACATTTGCAACACAGCCAGGTTCATTTTTACAGTTTGCATTATATCTTGGAAACCCCCAACATTTTTTAATTTTATAGCTTATGTATATTAATAATTCCTTCTTTGTAATGCGAGGTTCTGTGGATCTCAACAGATGCTTGGGACCAGGTGTCCACTACTCTAATATCATATCAAACAGTCCCATAACTCTGAAATTTCCTCTTCAGAATGCTGAACATTAAAACAGTTAATAATTTATGTAACTTAGAACAATTTGTCACATCTTCCCAAGCAGATGCAATACATATGCTAACAGTACGCCTCTCCGGTTCCTCTTTATTTCACTCCAATTCTGTACCTAACTATTCCTACATCCACCATTGTCTGGGAGCCACTAATCGGTTTTCTACTCCTATAGCTTTGCCTTTTGCAGACTGACATGTGAAGGGGTTTATACAGTACGTAGCCATTTGAATCTGGGTTCTTTTACTTAGCAAATCACCTTTAAGAACATCCATGTCCTTGAATGAATCAATGAGTGATGTAATAATAACCATAGAGGATGGAGGACTTGAGATCTTTCCTGGTACCTTGCAAAGTTTTTTTCTGGTATCAAGTAAATTTACTCCTTCACCTACCAAGGACTTTAATAAATGCGTGACTTTAGTGCAGTGCTCCAAAATGAGACTCATTTAAAAAATTTTTTTTACCATTCTGGAAAGTGAAAGCTCTAAGCTATATTTAAAATGATCTTCGTTAAATAATAAAAAATAATTTAATGTGTTGCACAATTTAATGTAGAGCAAAATTTTCAGCTCCTGAGGCAGATACTGGCTGACTCCAGACTTAACAGGTCTTTCCCTATCTCTGTCCTTTTCTTTGTCTTCTTTATAATAATGGAGGCTGGATATATTTATGTTTAGAACCCACACTGTCCTTTGCGTCCAGGAGTGGCCAGTAGTACAGCTCCTGCCCTTTTCTGGGTTTTCCTTGCCTGGGAGTACGGATGTGCTAATGTTCATGCTGCCTCAGGTTTCAACATCTCTTTTGAGACAATGAAGATAAAAAGATAGCAGGATCCTGGTTCTCTCATGGCTTTGTTTGTCCTGCTCTTGCATAAATCCTGGACAACTGATACTGATTTGCATGAGATACTCTCCTAAGCATGTAAGCTACTCATCATGTTTCCTGCTTCTCAGTGCGAAATACAACCCTAACTGAAACACAGTACAATAATATTATATAATATTTACGGTAATATCTGGGATATTAGAGAAGTGACTGATGATGACTGATAATTCAAGGAATTCAGGGAAAAACTGCTCTTTTTTAAATGAACAATGTTTGAGTCCGTACTAATTGAAAAATAGCGTGACAAACTTTCTATGGCTACAAAAATGGCCTAAAAGGATTCTGTGTCATAAAGAAGCTCACGATATAATCAAGGCAAACCAATACATATTCAAGAGAACCTTGCTTTTGAAGTTGAAATCTGGGATCAACATATGCCTTTTATTTACGATGTAATATACCTCTATGTATGCATTTAGAGCTGCTACTTATTAAATAATTATAATCTATAAGGTACCCTGTAATGGAACATTTGCCTAACTACACTTGATTTTCATAACTATATGACATCGTACTTAGCATTAATCCACATTTTTGCAGGAAACTGAGGCTTGGAGTAGTAGAATAAATATTCACCCAGGTAGTAAATGGAAGGGCTAGAATTCAAATACAGGGCTGTCCAAATCCAATCTTTTCCAGTTTCCACACCCTCATTTGTAAATGGGTTGTCCAATGTATGTGTTTTTCTTACTTCAGAGAGTTTTGTCAAAACTGAGACAAAAATGAAATCTGAGATTGGAAGTAATTTTTTTAAAGGATTAAGTGCTGTAGAATCATGAAGTGTAACTTCTATACCTAGCACATGGAATATACTCAAAGATGAATTTACATGACTGGTTGGGTTATATAGATACATATGTGACCAATTAGCTGTCCATCAAGATAGACAGTGTGTAAATAGAGCAGAGTCTAAAGAGAAACAGGAGAAATATATTAGTGTTGAAGTTGGGGGCAAATGTCCACAGGACAGACTTTGTGTATACTTGTATGTACTTGGTGTATGCTTTGCATCTTCAAAGATGGCTAGGACTTTGAGTGCCCGTGAGGTTCACTCGGTGGGCTCCAGGGTCCTCATGTCCACCCACACCAGAGTCAGCAGTGACCTGAGCCTCATCTCCTTCCTCTGATGACCACTCGCTGCTCACAGCACAGGCCTTAGTCACAGTGCGTGCTGATGGCTTTTTCATTGGATTACTTTGATGAGGGGTACTTTCCTTTGGTAAGAATTTTAGTTTCTTAAGGACACAGACTTTTTAACCCATTTCTTAAGAGTATCTCTAGGACTCTCAAGAAGGAAATTTTATTCCTGTCAGTAAAAACACTCCAAGGATCTCAAGACTTTTTCTCAGTGCTCTATTTCCTTCAGAGCAAAGATGGAGAAATATCATCAACAAAATGGAAAATAAAAGTTAAGTTTAAACTCATCTCTTATAACTGAGTTTTGTTAGTTCTAGAACTTTTGTCTAAAAGGCATCCAAATACAAGGAGAAGTTGGGGAAAATCTAATAGAAATGGACAGTTCAGTTAATTCATTTATGCATTCTGCAAAAATTGATAAAATGCTGACGATGCACCAGGCATGATTATAGACCATAGGAATACAACAGTAAACGGAGCAAAGTCTTGGTGCTTAGGTATACTGTTATGAAATATCTGGATATTTATTTCTTCCTCCCTCCTCATTTGTACCCTATAAAGATTCTTTGCACATACTGCCTACTGCCCATGTGCCCATATACAATTAGCTTTTTTGGAAAATAAGGATCATTGTTTACTATATATGAATATTCTATCATGCCTAGCTTAGTGTGTGTGTGTGTGTGTGTGTGTGTGTGTGTGTGCACGCACATGTAGAGCAGGTCCAGTGGAGGTGAAGCATGAGAAAGTGAAAAAAAATAGACCGCAAACTGATACAACCATCTGGAAAACCAAATTGACATTATCCAATAATTTTGTTCTATACGGCTCTTATGCAAATAACCTAGAGTTTCTGGCCCTTGCGCAATAAGAAAGCTGTGTAAGAATTTTTATTGAAACGTAATCAATGGGGAAATTTTTCAATTCTGGTGGCCTTGGAGTGTAACTTAGTGGTAGACTACACTCCTAGCTTCTGTGAACCCCTGGGATGCAGCTCAGCGGCACAGGGCCAGCCTGGCAAGCATGAGGTCCTGAGTTTGATCCCAGTATCAAAAAATTGAAAGAAAAAAAAAGAGTAAACCAAAAAAAACCTTTTTCCATAAGAAAAAATTTATTCTATAACTATGTACTTAAGTCTCATTTTCATTTTTCCTCTGTGTATTCCAATTCCCCGTGTAATTACGTTGGATAGTTTCTAGTTTATCCTTCTAGTATTGCATCTCACATATGAAGACAGCTTACTATTTCTATCAATCTAATTATCTACCTAGGGATTGAACCCAAGGCCTTTGCTCTAAGCTATACCCCCAATACCTTCCTTGCCCCAACAAACACACATGTTTTTTGTAACAGAGTCTCACTAAAATGGCTAGTTTCTCAGGTTAGCTTTAAACTTGGGATCCTCCTGCCTGGGCTTCCCAGAGTCCTGGGATTATAGATGTGAGCCACTATGCCCAGCTGAAGCAAGACTTTTGCATTGCAATCTGGAAGCAGAATACCTTCTTCCACAGGAATCCTCAATTTTCTCTCCTGAGGTTTCAACTGATTGGATGAGGTTCATCTACTTTATACAATGTAGTTTTTTAAAGCCAACTAACTGTACATGCTAATCCTATCTGTGAAAAAAAATGCCACAGTAACATCTAAACTAGTGTTACATCAAACAGCCTAGGCAAACGTCTATGTGAAATCGGCCATCACATGAGATGGTTAACTGCACGTTGCAGAATCTGGCTCCTCTGGGGAGGAAGGAGAACACTAACATCGGTCCACCCTGAGGTTCAATACATAGACCTGCCTAGAACAGTGGATGGATCCAGAGAATCAAGAATATCTTTTCTTACACGGAATCTAAAATGCTCATTTCATGGAAGTCGAGAGAACAGTGGTTATCAGAAATTGCAGAGAGTAGCAGGGAGAGAAGGAGGACATTCTATGGGAACTGAGCTAGCATTAGGACAAATAAATTCTGGTGTGCTGTTATACAGTAGAGTGACTATAAGTAACAATAATCTCAATCTTCTTTATGACTCCATTCTGCATATACACCACATTTTCTTTACCCATTCATCAGTTGACAGGCATCTAGGCTGTTTCCAGAGAGTTGCCTATCATGAACAGTGCCACTATAATCATGGATATGCAATTATCATTCTAGTATGAAGTCTCTAATTCTTTCAGGAAAGCATCTAGAGCAGGTACAGCAGAGTCAAATGGTATCTCTATTTTCTACGGAATCAGCTCCTCAAGTGAGCTTTTCCAATGGAGGAAACGCTTTGCAATGCTCCTCTGAGGGTTACGGCTCTGTAAATGGAGTGCTGTCCCTCTGTGACAAGTAGGTACAGGTAGAGTGGGGAAAAGAAAGAGATGGGAGGCAGTGCAGCGAGGCTTGAACAACCGAGCATGTGAGCAACATCCAGAAGATCTGGGGGAGGAATAAAGACTCTTAAGTCTTTACTCGCTGTGACTACTTTCTCATAGCCTTCTTCTGACAACACTTTCACTGTCACTGTGCTCCAGTATCTGGCTGTCAGCACAGGCTCAACTTCTGTGTCTTAAATTGAGACTTAGACGTAAAGAACAAAACCTGCTCGTTTGTTAGCATTTTAGGAAATCTTCCCTTGTGGCTCAGCGGCTGTCGTAAGGGTGGCTAGGCCCACACTCAGTAACAAACTCACCCACTGCTGTTAAGCTCAAGCAGTGAACCTGGCAAGTAGTGGCCCTGTGGATGTTTTTCAGGCATGCCCCCAGAGCAACACAGGGTACCCCGATCTTCGAGAACGGAGGCACAGGGTACCCAAAAATGGTAGTTGGAAAATTAAGATTCAGAGTTGAATCAATTTTATATACAGAAACAAACTGCCATATTTCTTACACATAAGTATATGGAATAAAATTCATATTCGTTATAAAGAAATGAACTTAACTCAAATATGTTTATAGCCCTTCAACATTTTCCTAAGATGAACTCTTAGAAGACGAACTGCTAGCTCGGAAGGTGCATACATTTTTTTTTTTTTTTTTTTTGGTACCAGGGATCAAACTCGTGTCCTTGCGCTTGCGCAGCAGGTGGCGAAACCACTGAGCCAAATCCCCGGCCCAGGTGCATACATTTTTGAAGTTTTTGCATTAGGGCCACAAATAAGATAAGAAAGAAATTAGTTCAAATTGACTTAAACAGTAGAGAAGATTTATTGGCTCATGTAATTGAAAAGTGAATTTTAAGACTAGTTCGAGGTGCATTTCATTAATATTGTCAAGAGCTTGTCTACTCACTCCACGCTTCCCTATACCCCTGTGTGGCATCAGCTTTTTCTGCACTCAAAATAGGGCTGCTAACAATTCCTGGGGTGGAACGCTCCTAATGTACGTAGAGAGAGTGCGGATCTCTTTACGAGGCTCTCTCCAGCAGGACAAGGCAGGCTTTTTGCTCAGAGTTTCAGCAAATTTGCCTCACCTGTTGCTGGTCCGGTTGATTATCAGGGGAGAGAATATGGTGTTTACCCCGCCAGCATCATTCTCCCTGCCCTTAGAACAGGAGCTCGGGGCGAGCTTCTGCCGGAGCCCCTGGGTTTCGGGCCCAAGCGTCCGTCTTCCACTGAAGGGCAAGGACTGCACCTACAGTGTGCCAGGAGGTGCTCAGCGTTTGAGGGAATCAAAACGTGGTGCCGCCTACAAGTTGAACAGAAGGGAAGACAGTGAATTTGGGAAGAAGGAGGCATAGTATGGGGTCAGGTGTCTGCCATAGTAGCTTAAGGACATTCCCGCGGCTGTAAAGGAAATCCAGTTGGAGTGGTGCACGTGGAGCGAGGGAACACGCACAGGGGCACAAGGGTGGCACGTTGAAAGAAAAGTAGCTTCGCAAGGACAAACCTGTTGGGTTCATCGGAAGCCAGGGTGAGTAAATTCTGTTTCCTGTGTCACATTTTACCATTCAAATAAGCAAATACCCAATTTCTTACAGAAAACATTTGTAGCAGTTTCAAGTAAAGCACTGCATTTGTAAGTCTTCTTTCCTAGTAACTGCTGGTAAATCTAAGGTGAGGGTCTTGGGATCGAGACTGTGACTGAGGTTTAATGAAAAAGGCCTCTGCTTCACCTAGCTGTTTATTGACCGTGTTTTATGTATTTCACATGGGTTCTTTAATGTCCTCCTCAAGCACAAGTTTGATTACGCTTTCTCAGGGAGGAATCTTCATTGCCTAAATCCATAGCCTATGTCAAGATACAAACTTCTTACAGTTTCCTGGTGCTAATCTTCGGATTTTTTGTTTTCTTGTAACCAGTTTTGCAGAGGAGGCGTCATAAGCACCCTAGCTTTTTTATGCAGTAACCTCAGCTCCAACTTTCTGCCTTGTTCAGGCTCTGGGCCCGATCTTTTATCTGTGGGCATTAAACCACAAGCCTCCGCTGACCAGGACCTACAGTCTGCTACCTTCCCGTTGACATCCAGAACTTCAGCACACACAATTCTCAGTTTCCTCAGGCTCAGGCCCTGTGGAGTGCATATGAAAGGAGATTTCGTTTTATTTTATGTAGCATTTCTTGATTCTTCTAGTGAGCCTGGTTCAGAGTTATCTAGCCTTGGTCGGGGGATTTAGCTCAGTGGTTCCGCCGCCTGCTTCGCAAGCACAAGGTCCTGAGTTCGATCCCTGGAACCAAAAGAAAAAAAAAAAAAGAACCAGAGTTATCTAGCCTTTCATGTGCCCAACTTAAAGTCTCTATTTATTAAGGTCTTGGATTCTTCTTTCCTCTAGGCCCATTCTGCCTTGCATAAAATAAGTACTGCTAAATGCTAGATTTTAAAAACAAAAGTCCTTCCAGCTCTGAACTGAGGGAACCTGCGACTCTGGGATTTAATGCTCTGGCTGGGAAAGATAGCTAGAAAAGAGGTAGAAGGAGGCTTTCGAATCTCTCATTCTTTGTAGTGGTGAGATTACCATGTGCTCATATGCCATTTAATTTTTTCCCTGGGAACTTGTTATTTCTCTGAGGCAAACTTGTTGCAAATAATCTTATACACATACTTTAAGAGCAAGGATTGACAAATTAACATACTTGTGACAAATTGTAAAGCTTTGATGCAGAAGCTGATGTAAGTTGTAGAAATACAAGGCATGATGCTCACTTGAGCATGTACTGTTTACCTTGAACTCTCCAAAGTCATCCTGAGATGCGGCCTTAGAAGACTTTTGATGTTTATACAAAATAAATAACACATCCTCAAATCTATTCTATTTAAAATCGTACTACAGGGCCGGGGATTTTGCTCAGTAGTAGAGTGCACACATAGTATGCATGAAGTTGGGGTTTGATCCACAGCATTATCAAAAAAATTATAAAGCTAAATTTATGCAAAACTTCAATAGACTTAATTTGTACTCTTTTATAATTTTATGCCTTTTACACTGTGTGTTTTCCATATAGAACTATAAAGATATAGTCAAAATGCTTGTTATTTTATTATGAATTTTATCATGCTCCAAGAACACCACATGTTTGTTTTCAGGTACTGAAGAAGGAAGGACAATTATTTAAAAAATGATAGACTGTCATTTATTTAGTGGAAGATTCCAGAAATACAGTTACTAACTAAATTGAAACTAAAACCAGTAGTAAAACAATGAGACTAGTTTCTCAAACCCAAATGTAGGATGTAATTTGTAGTCAAGAAAGACTTTGTCTTGTTTGTAATGATTCTTTTTTGCTATTTTTGCACTCTTCCTTGGTGAAACTTTCTACTATAACAGGCTGCCCAGATGTTTCTCAACCATTTCCTGTAAAAGAAAAATTCTAGGGCCAGGGGTTTAGCTCCGTGGTTCCACCACCTGCCTCACAAGCATGAAGTCCCGAGTCTGATCCCTGGTACCAAACAGAAGAAATATTCCACCTTCAGTAACAGAATTCTTATGGGGCTGTTTTCCTTATTAGTATTTATTTAGATATGAAATAAGTTCATAATACTTCCACTTGGCATGGTTATCGGACGTTATACTAGGCACTATGTGTAAGGGACATTTTCCCAGAAAAATGTGACAAAAATTTCTTTTCTCTCTCTCTTTATTTTAACATAAAGCTCCATTCAGTAACCATGTTTGTTTTTCTCTGGTGCTGTGCTTCTGAATAAGGAAAAAAAAAAGGTAATGTAAACCCTTACTCATGTGGCTGTCATATAAAAAAAACAAATCTCAGTATCTGAAGTTCAGTAACAAATCAAATATTTTAAAATAGTAAAACAGCCAAGAAATGCTTTGTCCTAAGAACCCCTTTTTAAAAAGATACGCATTTTAAAGAACATCGGATATTCAATTTCATTGCCCATGACAAAAGAAATGCAACACAATTGTGTAATCATCAATCAAAGTCAAATTCAGAGAGGGCTGGCAAGTAAAAAGCAAGGGAAAATGGGAGTGCAGACACAAGAATGATAGCTTGGCTCACTTGTGATGAGGATACGAGTGAACAGTTGTCCACTCACTGCGGCCTTGGGTTTTGAGTGACTCCTGCATGTCATTCAGTTCCCATTTGACCTTGTAGGGATACAGACCAGTAGGCAGGGAGAGATGAGGGACCCCGCACACCCAGCTGAAGGAGTTCAGGTAGCTGGCTGAACAATAAAACCAGCATCTTGAGCCCCCCTGCAAACGTGGCTCCGTTTCAGGCACCCCTGCCTGTCTTTCTGAGAGAAGGCAGCTGTACTCTTGCATGCTTGGTGGATAAAAGTACAACTTTGCTTCTACGCTTTCCATCTCTATCTGATGCTTCCACAACCTTCTGCGTCATCAGGAGAGTCAGGCCCTGGACTGTGGGGACTCTCCACCTGTCTCCAGCTGCGAAAACCTCCTGCTGCTGTTAGGAATCAGACTTTCCCCTCCCCTCCTCTCCCCTGACCTTGAAGTTTCTTGTTACAGCTTTGATTACATGGTATTGTCATTGCCTGGTTCCTGCAGTTGCTCCTAGTCATTTACAGGCACGTTCATGACAACCTTTGCAGTATGGCATTCCCAGTCTCTACACTTTATGTGTTACAATAAGTGTTTTGACACCATGAAGGTACCCCCACCCATGTTTACCATATTTCTTTCCCTGAATTGACAGTTAGTAAATTAAAGCGAGGAACTTTTCAGCATTGAAAAACAATTTATGGAAAAGTTAGTCTATTAACTCGCATGTATAGAGGAAGAAACTGAAGTCCAGGGGAGGAGGAAGCCTTACCCAGCATGGAGGGTTGATGATGTTCCTAAGGGACAACAAGTGTGCTTTCACTCTTCTGCCAGGCTGTTTTCATCCACCGATGTTGTTGCTGGCAACCACAAATTTTGAGTCTTTACTGTAAGCCAGTCACTGAGTGATTGACTTGTGGAAACTTATGTAGTTCTCAAAACAGCCTGTCAGGGTTGAGAGAAATTTTATGCACATTATATAGCTGAGAGAATGAGGCTTGCAGCAATTGGGAACTGTCTTTTTGCTATTTCTGGAGTAATTGGCTAATTGGAAATTTTCCTTACATCTTCGTTGTAATCACTTTAATTGATTGGAAGAAGAAACATACTCTATATGTTGAACTACAAAAAAAGTGGCTAGCAGCTCCTAGCACTGACACCTAGTGACACAGTATTAGCAAGTTACACACACTTAATGGGAGAAGAAAATAATTATAATAAATACAGCTTTCATGAAAAGTACAAGTCTATTTGGTCCTGAGATTATGATTAAAAATTATGATGCCAGTAAAGGTAATAGGAATGATGCTATTCAGAGCAATAGGAATCACACTGATTTAGTTTTGTATTATTTCATGAAATTAGAGTAATGAGGAGCATTTTTTTGAAGAAATGGAACTGCTGGATCAAGCGCTTGGTGTGTAACTGCATTATCCTGAGGTTGTACAGAAGCTGGTGCACTGATGCAACTTACGGAAAAAGGTCATTTTGAGATTTCTTAGCATCTCTATAGAGTGGATTCCTAGAAGTGAAACTGCTGAGTAATAGGAGTTTTCAGTGCAGTTTAATACTGCCACATGCCCCCTGCAAAGTGTCATTCCAGTTTATTACCCCACTGATGAGAAGCAGGTGCTCTTCTTGAAAACAGGCTAAGCATTGTGATTCCTTTATGTAATCTAAAACTGTACTGCTTCTTTTCCAAGTATTCACATAAGGAGGCCATAACTGTGACATTTACTCGAGTCCTGCCTGCCAGTGTGTCCTACTGGGCAGTGGCAGGGAACCCATGCCATACCTGGTGTTTCTTTTTCCTTTAAGGCAAAAGATGTTAATGTATGAGTTGTATTTTCCTAACCTAAAACCTCAATATTCAAGTTTAATTGCAGGGTCGGCACTTTGTGGTAAATAAGTGGGTTTTAGGTTTCAGCTTGGGCGCTGGGCTAAGAGGTTCACTGTCACTGACCCAGAGGGAGAGGGAAGCATTGGCCTGCACAGCAGGGAGAGCGGCATGGCTGGGAGCTGAGACATTCAGAGGCTCAGAAGGTGTTGTTCCAGATAACGCTTAGCCAGTCCGTCCTCCTTCTTCTGAGGATCTTTGCGCTTTAATTGTGCTGGATTCTTGATCCTCTGGTGTGTCGCTTGCATATTTTGTTGCGTTGCTCGGATCCTCATCCACTAATAAGGCTTTTGTGAAATGTCAGCAGCCAGACACCATCTCTCTTCTTATCCTGCAATTAGTGAGTTTTCTGGCAGCCTTCATCATTATTCTGTCTTGAGGAAAATTGAATGCTACAGAAATGTAGTGGCATTTGTAGCTGTAGGCCTGGAATTAGGGTTATTTATTCTGTTGGATTTAGAAACTTCTATGTGAATTTATGCATGGTCTTTAGTGTACTTTCCTGGGATGTAGAAGATTTTTTTTAACAATCTGTTAATTTCTTTAGGAAAAAGTTTCAAAAAGAATATGTTTAAAAATATAGAACCCTTCCCCCACCACACTTATCAGTTAAAGCAATTCCAAGGAAGAGGCATGGCCAATCTCCTATGAGCCAATTACTGGGAAAGTACCGAGATGAGACCCTATTTGTGCCACCAGAGAGACGAGTATCATAGAAAAGACACAAGTTTAAGCCAGTAACTATAACAGGAGATAGGAAAGTATCTTAACATTGCACCAAAGACGAGGGAATAGCCAGCTCTAAATTAGTCATCACAGAATGAGAAGAGATGGAGGGAAAGAGGAGGAAGGTGAGCAGAAGGAGATGAAAAAAGGAATTAAGATATTATGTTTGTGGACCAACTGCACACAAGGAATGGAATCATTATGTGCTGCAAACACATCCTAATAAGCAAGAAACACAGAATAAGCTGGGAAGGGTTCTCTCTGTATTTTAAAAACAAATTTATGTAAATTAGGATTCCTTCCTTAAATATTTGTAATATTATACTCTTCGACTTAAGAATTTTCTCAGGGAGAAAACTTTCATAATGAATTGGATTGCTCTGCCAGACAAAAAGCTATTCAGATTTAGTTTCTTTGTGTTTTATCAGTTGTTATTTTCAAAGAACTTTTCCATTGTGTTTTCGTTGTTAGTTTTGGATATATTTTTTCATTGTTTACTTATTAATTTACTTTCTAATTTTGATTTAATTTCAGGTATATGAAAGTTGCAAAAATAACACAAATAATATCTTTTTTTGGTATACCTTTTTTTGGTACATTTTAGGTGTACAATATAATGACATTCATCATTGGAGATATGCACCTTTACATAGTCTCTCTTGGTTCTTATTTTTTCCCCCTTCCCCTGCCCTCCCTTCAACCCCGCCATCCCTCCCTATTTACAAAGACTGTGTTTCCCTTTTTTCATTTTCTCATATTAATTCCATTCCCTTCTTTCCTTTCCCCTACCCCTTCCTCTTCCCCATCGCCCCTTAATATCTTGACTCATATTCCCCAAATGTTAACTTTCTAGTACATGTTTTCATTTCCCTCCTGTTAGATATATATTTGTAAAGTATCTGAAAATTATAACGTGATGTATAGGTATCTTTCTGAACTCTATACTGTCCTGAATAATTTACAGATAAAGAGCCCTTTATTTCTAAACACATGGATGCGTAGTTCCTAACACTCAGAATGTACTTTTTCATAATCCCAGTCTTAATTTTCAAAATTAGGAAATTAACATCAAATCACTGATATCTAATATACAGACCTTACTCAATTTTCACCAATTCCTTCACTAAATAACCTTCATAACAAAAGTAAAACAAAGAATTCTGATACAAGTTCCAATCCAATGTCTTATATCTCACTTTGGTGTTAAATATCTCATATCCTATAATCTGCAGCAGTTCCCAAGTCTATAATACTGTCTTTCATGATCTTGACAATCTTGGAGGATTTCCCTCAATTCACTCCTTTTAAAAAGCATTTTTAATTTTATATATTTCTTACCAGGTTTAGGTTGTTTATTCCCTACTAGATTTGGGTTATGCATTCTTGTCAGGAATATCACAGAAATGATGTATCTTTTCCCATAAATCAAATCAATAGGCACAGGACATTCATTGGACCCCTTTGTAATGTTAATCAGTTCTTGTTGGAAACAAAGTTACTTTTCCCTTTGTAATTAATAAGTAATAATATTTTGAATCTATGAACCATTGTTTCTTATCAAACATTCACCCAAGAGTTTTAGCATCCATCAATGATTTTAGCCTGAAATAATTGTTGCTATGATGATTATTAAAAGGTCAGATTTTTTTTTTTGTACTGGGGATCAAACTCGGGACCTTGTGCTTGTGAGGCAGGTGGTGACATCACTGAGCTAAATCCCCAGGCCTCAAAGATCAGTTTTAATCTCATAACTTCCTCAACCTTTTAGTTGACATTGTAGTATAAGAGGTGTTATATCTCTCCATTATGTTCCTCATTGATGTATTTAGGTGAATTTGGTTTAGTGGATTCTTTAGTCAAGAAAATCTTAATAGAATTATTTGTTTTTGCACAAATTTTGGCCAGGGAGAGCCCTTTTTAACTGAGGGGGGGGGGACAGAGAGAGACAGAGACAGAGAGAGAAAATGAAGGAATGTATGTATGTGTGTATACTCCTGCTCCTCTGGGTTGTCCAAATCATTCTTTGAACGCTCCCTCACCTCGTCCATTGTTCAGATTCACATTAACTCTGGTGCTAGAGTAGACAGAGGACAGCTTTTCCTACGAGGAGACTTAGGTCCTTTGGTTGAGGTTGATTTAGAAATAATGACTGGAGAATGAGGTGTTCTGTGTGCTGTTAGGCATCATTGATTCCAAGAAGGCTGAGCTAAGACAGGTAAGGATGTGTGCATACACACACACACACACACACACACACACACACATACATACATACATACATACATACATACATACATATACAGATCTGTAGCCAGAACTATGAGTTCATGCTGATGCTTCCAACACCAGGCAATCTTCCCAGAGTTCATTCTAGCCTTTTTCCTTTCCATGTTTGTAATTCTCTCCTCCAACATTGAAGCTATGTCATATATATTATTTTAGTGTCAGTAATATGTAAAACTGTGAAAACATACCTGTTACCAGGAAGTTATTTATTTTCTTTTCCTTAAATTCTTTTATTGGTACATTTTAGGTATACAGTACATTTACATTTATTGTATCTTGGTTCTTATTTTTTTTCCCCATTACCTGTGCACCTTTCACCCCCTCCACCCTTCCCTATTTACATAGATTTTGTTTCCATTTTTCTTTTCTCATATTTTTTCCTTTCCCTTCTTTCCTTTCCCCTTCCCCTCCCACTTCCCTTATCCCTTTGCACCTTTTCTTCCTATTTCAAGTTATCAATTATTCATTTTAATAATTTTAATCCTTATTTACACTTTCAGTTTCTCACACTAGAGAAACAATTTGGTATATACATGTGTGTCCTATTTATTTCACTTGAGTATGTCCTTAATATGTACCCATTTAGCTATAAATGACTCTGGCTCATTCTCTATGACTGAGTAGTACTCCATTCATCAGTGCTTCTGCTGCCTGCCTTGTAAGCAAAAGGTCCCAAGTTCAATCCCTGGTACCCAAAAAAATCTGGAATTTAAAATTTGTTTACTGTTGTTGTTTTTAGCTTGAAGGTATATAGTAAAAGTAATAAAAGTTTCTTGCATGTAAGTAATATACTCAAAAGTTACTTGTTTCTCTTCTTTAGTGTGATTGTTATTTATTTGAATTGTGTTCATGTATTTGTTTCTACCCCATTTTATTTTTTATCGCTTATGTTTATTGATTTCGTTTTGTTTTATTTTTTAATTTCATAGTACGTGTTAGCAGTATGTAATGATAACATTCATTGTGGAGCGTTTGTACATGTACATAACACATCTTAATTTTGTTTTCTGCCCCTCTCTTTCCCATCTTTCCTTGCTCCCTCCAACCCTTGTTTCCTTGCCATTTGAAAAACATCTCTTTCCATGTTTTCTTCCATTCTCATTTTTAATCCATTTCCCTTTCTTCCTTCCCCCTCCCTCCATGTCTTCTTTCCCTTCCTATTTAAGAAAGATCTCCCCACGTCCTATTATCTATCCTTTATTTTGCTCTTTATTTAACATCATTTTCATGATTAGCAGCACAACTTATAATAGCTCAATCTTGGAAGTAGACTATGTGCCCGTCAACAGATGAATGGATAAAGAAAATGTGGTATTTGTACCCAATGGAGTACCACTCTGCCATAATGAAGGATAAATTTAAGGTATTTGTAGGTAAGTGGTTACCCTTTCAGATCCCAATATTAGGTGAAATAGACACAAGTTTAAATATCATATGATTTCATTTGCATTTTAAGTATATTGGGATGCATTAATGTGTTTTTTCAATCAAGACTCGACCAAGACCTGTACTCAGAAGCATCATGCCTTTCCAGGTGTCGTGGTGCACACCCGTGATCCCAGCACTCTGGGAGGCTGAGGTGAGAGGATTCCAAGTTTGAGCTCAGCCGGTTAATTTAGCAACCTGTCAAGACCTACTCTCAAAAGAAAAAGAAAAAGGGAAAAAAATAAACTGGCTGGGATTGTAGCTCAGTGTGAAGGTGCTGGGTTCCGTCCCCAGTGCAGTGGTACCTCGTTTTATAAAGCTCATTTGTGTAACGATTTGGGGGAAGATGGCTGTGATCATGTTTGTTACCCGGTGTGGAGCCTAAGAATGGAAGCAAAATTTTGTGAAACACTTTTGTTTGAAAACTGTATCAAACTTAGGTATTACTGTACTATTAAAAATAAATAAAAGAAATGTGCTTTTTTCTCTTTTTTCCCTTTCACACCCCGTTCTTTCTATTCTGTGCCTACACGGTAGGTGTCCAGTTTTATTTATTTCATTTATCCTTCTGTATTTCTTTCTTAAGAAAATAAGCAGAGATGTATTAAATTAGGCTTTTCTTTCTTGCACAGAGGTAGCCTCCTACAACTTCCCTGTCTTATTTTGATGGTGTACTTTCTCTCACTTCACAGTATGTTGTCTTTTGTAATAGTGTAGAGTTGGTGGTGATGTTCCCTCTTTCATTCTGATTGTTGATAGGTTTGCTTTCCCCTTTTCTTCCCATGGCCCCTCTAATGAGGGGCTGATGCATGTTATTAATCTTTTAAAAATATGCTTTGGGCTTTAATTTTTCTACTATTTGTTTTCTACTGTGCTTATATCTGCTTCTATGTTTAGTATTTCCATTTGTCTACTTATGTTGGTTTTCATTTATACTTTGCTAGCTTCTTAGGATAGTAATGTATCACTGATTAGAAACATATCTGCCTTTTTATTTTCATTCATTAAGTTTCTTGGTACAATTTAGGTATACAGTATGATGGCGTTCATCATTGGGAATTTGTACCTTTACATGATATATCTTGGTTCTTATTTTTTTCCCCATTCCCCTGACCTCTCTTCAACCCCTCCACCTCTCCCTACTTACAAAGACTTTGCTTCCCTTTTTTCCTTTTCTCATATTCATTTAAGATTATACATTTCTCACTAACCACTGTTTTAGCTACATTCAAATTTCAAATTTTACTGTTGTGCAATTTAAAACATTTTTAATTTTCCTATAACTTCTTTGACTCGTGATATATTTCTATGTAGTCTATTTAATTCCAACATATAGGGCTTTTATAGATATCTTGCTTTTATTGATTTATTTAAAAAAAATTTTTATTAGTATTGAAAGGGTCGCCAAAGAAGGGGCACACATGAATGTTCAAGCAGCAAGCCTTTATTGGGTCGGCAGTCTGCAGCCTGCCGGGCTGACTCACAGACGGGAGACCAGCAGCAGCATGAGCTGAGCTGGAGGCTTATATGGGGTTTTGCAGGTGGGAGAGTTCATTGGTGGGGGCGGGTGATTGCAGCTGGGGTATGTAGCAACAAGTTTCTGTTGGGGGGGATGGAGTAATCGTTTTCTGGAAGCCCCTGTCTAAGCAGAACATCTGACCACAAAACAGGTGGGGCAGCAAGTCCCTAACTAGGCAGAGAGTCCCTGACAGAGAGAGGTCAGGCCTTAGTTCTGCGGAACTTCCCTATTCTCTGTAGCCAGGGTGGGACGGGGGAAAGGGGAGGAGAGGGCTTGCTTTGTGGGGTCTCTGAAATACCTAACAAGTATATCTTTGTAGTGCATGTAGTTCACAATGATTTTGGGGAATGGGTACTTGAACGTCATACAGCTTGTTTTCTTTTTTTTAATCCCTTTTATTTGCATCCTCCCTTCTACCTTCTTTCATTCCCTTTTCCCCATTTTCATTCTTGTTGATACTATTAATTGTCGCATGTGTTTATGACATATGATGTGTACATTTATTGAGGTTATTAGGGTCTTGTACATGGCATATATTTATTCTACTTATTTCCACTTAAATTCTCCCTCACCCTTGGTTTCGTGGACCGCTTTGCATCTGTTATGGTTTTTGTCTGGATGTCCCCCAAAACCTCATGAAGTCTTTTTTTTTTCTAAGTTCTTCTATTGGTACATGTTAGGTGTACAGTACGTTTACATTCATCATTGGGTGCTTGCACCTGTACAGGATGGATCTTGGTTCTTATTTTTTCCCCATTACCTGTGTGCCCTTCACCCCCTCCACCCTTCCCTATTTACATGGACATCATTTCCATTTTTTTTCCTTTTCTCATAGCTTTTCCTTTCCCCCTTTTCTTTTCCCCTTCCCCTCCCTTCACCCCTTTGTCTTTGGACCTTTTTTCCTATTTCAAATGATCAATTATTCATTTTAATCATTTTAACCCTTGTTTACACTCTCAGTTTCTCACACTGGAGAAACTATTCGGTGTTTACACGTGTGTCCTATTTATTTCACTTAACAGTATGGCCTTGATATGCATCCATTTAGCTATAAATGACTCTAGTTTTTTGTTCTTTATGGCTGAGTAGTACTCCATTTTATAACAAAACTACATCTTCTTTATCCAGTTTCCAGTTGATGGGCACTTGGGCTGCTTCCAAGCTTTACCTATTACAAACTGTGCAACTATGAACATGGGTGCACATATATCACTGTGGTATGATTCTCTTAATTCTTTGGGGAAGATCCCCAGCAGGGAAATAGCGGGGTCAAAGGGGACTTCTAGTCCTAGTTCTTTGAGGAATCTCCATACTGATGTCCACAGTGGTTGCACCAGTCTACACTCTCATGAGCAATGGAGAAGGGTTCAAGGGACCTCATGAAGTCTTAGATGGGACTGTTTTAGAGGTGGCTGAATTTAGAGTGTGTGATTGATTCATGGTGCAATGCTAGGCTCAAGGGCACTAGGATTAAGGCTGCGAGTGCTACCAGCCATAAGTAGTCTCAATAGGATAAAAGGGGGCAGAAAGACACTGTTAAGGTTCCCTTGTTTCTTTTGCTACCTTATGGCACCATCTGTGTCGCCCCTCTGTCATGTGCCACTATGCCTTGGAGCCAGGCGATTATGGACTGAAACCTCTACAAACTGTGAGCTAAATAAACTCCTTCCCCTTTCATCTTGGGTGTCACGTATTTTGTCTCAGCAATGAGAGAACAGCATCTTAAGACATTGTCGGAAAGAGATCCATCCCCTTTCCCTTGTCTCTTTCTGTCCATCCTTTATTATTCTCTTTATACTTTGCCTTACTCAAATGAGGGATACCATATGGTATTTGTTTGTGTGCCTGGTTTATTTCCCTTAAGAGGATATTTTCCAGGTGATCCATTTTCCTACAAATGTCTCAAATTTGTCCTTCTGTACAGCGGAGTAGTATTCCATTATGTATAGATACCACATTTTATTTATCTAATCGTCTGTCAATGAGTTTACTAAGAGCACTTCCAGGATTTAGCTGTTAGGAACTGTGCTGCTGTTGTAAATATTGATATGCATGTTCCCCTGTAGTATGATGTCTTAATCTCTTTGGAGACGATCACAAGAAGGAGGATACTTGGGTCATATAGAATTTGTAATGTTTTTTTTTTTTTTGGTACCGGTGATTGAACTCAGGACCTTGCGCTTGTGAGGCAGGTGGCAGCACCACTGAACTACATCCCAGGCCTTAGAATTTCTAATTTTACTTCTTTGAAAAATCTCCATGCTGATTTTCTAATGGTTGCACTAGTTTACATTCCCACAATGTAGGAGGGTTCCTTTTTCACCACATCCTTGCTAACATTTGTTATTTTTTGCTTTCTTGATGATTGCCACTCTTTCTGGTTTAAGGTGGAATCTTTTTTTTTTTTGGTACTGGGGATCGAACTCGGGTTCTTGCACTTGCGCAGCAGGCAGTGAAACCACTGAGCTAAATCCCTGGCCCAAATATAATTTTTTTTTTTGGTACTGGGGATCGAATTCGGGTCCTTGTGTTTGTACAGCAGGCAGCGAAACCATTGATCTAAATCCCCGGCCCTTAAGGTGAAATCTTAGCAGTGTTTTAATTTGTATTTGTCTAATGGCCAGAGATGTTGGACATTTTTTCATATATTTGTTGGCCATTTGTACCTCTTCCTCTGTGAAGTGCCTGTTCATTTCACTTGTCCATTTCTTGGTCTGTTATTTTAGGTGGTCTAATTATCTTTTGAATCCTTTATATATTCTACATATTAGCCCTCTGTTAGAGGAATTGTGGCAAATGTTTCCTTCATTCTATAGAATGGCTTTTCACACTACCAATTGATTCTTTTGCTCGATAGGAGCTTTTTAATTTGATGTAATCCCATTTGTTGATTCTTGTTGTGATGTCTTATGCAATTGAAGTTCTGTTTAGAAAACCTTTTCCTACACCTTTGACTTTAAGTGTTTTGCCTATTTTATCTTCCAGTAGGTTCAGCGTTTCTGTTGTAATGTTTAGTTCTTTGAACCGTTATAATTTTAACTTAGTACATGTTGAGAGAGATGGATCTGGTTTCAATAATTTGCAAATAGTTTGAGTTTTGGTATGTGTGCATGACACATTTCAATTCTTTTTCTTCCCCTTCCCTCCATTCTGCTTTTATTTTGCCAGCATCAGATTCATTGATTTATAAGGCTTTATAAAGTTAATTATATACAGAAAAACTTTATGGGAATAAATTAAATGTACATCAAAACAGAGAGAGAGACAGAGACAGAGACAGAGACCGACAGAGGCCGACTGACCAGTTGTGATCGTGTGGTGCTTGGTGTGCTGTACCTACTCGTATTCCAAGATATCACTCATTTACCAAGTTAAAATTTCTTAGAAGTGTTTGCTCCTCTTGTGGAACACTCATAGACCAAGTTACTTGCAATCCAAGTATGACTGTATACAGATTAAAAACCAGATTAATAGACCAAATCACATATAAAATATGTAAGAAAATTGTACTGAGGCTACACTTTTAGATACATTATCCATGCTAGATTGCTATACTGAACAAATGTAGTGATCATGCAGATCCTTGTCTTGTTCCTGATTTGGGAGGGAAAACTTTCAGCTTCTGTACAGCTAGTAGGACATTGGCCATTGAATCATCATAGATGGTTATGTTCAGAGTAAGATAAAAAGCCTTCTCTTCCTATTTTCCTCAGGGATTTTTGTCATAAATGGATATTGGATTTTGTCAAATGGTTTTTGTGTCTATTGAGATAATCTTGTCATTTTTGTCTTTGCTTCTGTTTACGTGATTTAGTACATTTTTTGATTTGTGTATGTTCAGTCAACCCTGGATTCTTGGAATGAATACTACTTGGTCATGATGTGTGATCTTTTTGATTTACTGCATTCTGTTTGCCAGTATCTGAATGAGAACTTTTGTATCTATGTTAATTAATGAGATTAGCCTGTAGTTTTGTTTTGGTTTTTGGTTTTTTTGGCTCTATCTTTGCCAATGGTAGAAAAGAATTCATCAGTAATTTTATAGAGTTAACTATCAAAACAAAGCTTTGTAGTTATACTTTTGAAAATTTAGGGGTTTTGAATGGGCAAAAGAAAAACTTTGAAACCTTAAAGAAGAGAGAAATGGTGCAAAGGATCTTACTGGGCAGTAGAAGGATGTCTATAGAATTAGGTAAAGGCAAGACAAAAAACTCAGAAGAAATAGAAGATAGAAAAATAATATGGAAAAAAATTATGTGGAGAGTAAATATAAGAGAAATAATAAAGGGGAGACAATTTAAAAGGGAGAAGAGAAGAAAATAGAGAAATAAAAGAGAAAAAAGACTGTAAGCAAGGCAAAAGCATAAAGGAAGATTACCCAATTCCCAGAAAACTGGTGAAGAAGACAGGAGGGAAGAAAGGAAGCGACAAAGAAAAAAACAAAAACAAAACAAAAAATTAAAAATTATTCTCACATTCATGCATATGTGCGCGCGCACACACACACACACACACACACACGAACAACCAAACAAAAACAAAAGCAAAAAATAGAAAAAACAAAAAAATAGAAATTTCTGTGATTTGAGCCTGTGGTTGCCTTTGGAGCTCTATAGTTTTGGAACAGTGCCCAGTTCAACACATGTCCCTGCTCCCCCTGGCAGACAAGGCAGTGAGAACCAGATCCATGATGCATGTCGTCATCAGCAAGCTGGCAGTAGGATTAAGGTGGAGTACCAAATCTGGAGCTTTCAAATCCATAGAGATTTAGGCTGAACCTGGACTCTGGTTGTGCGGGGTGGGACCTGGGTTATTTAGTTTAAAATACTGAGTGTCTCTTGCTGGCCTGACCCCAGGTCCTGATCACGAAGTCTCCCACAACTGCTCCTCACCCAGCCCCTGTGAGTATAACACTGGAACCCCTGAGATGAAGCCAATCCATGGCAGCTCTGCATCCAAGATTCAGTGGGCCGCTCTGACCAAGCCCCTTCTCCAGGGTTTATGGTCGACACTTAGAGTGGAGTCACTCATGAGCTGTTGCAGCACACAGTGTCAGCCAGTCTGTTTCCCTGCTATGTTTCTCCATTAAGGCCTCTGGAGTCCCCCACTTTCATTGTGTCTCTGTAGATTTGGTCTTCCTTTCTTGTGAGCCATGAGCCAAGGATCATGGAAAAGTCCAGATTGCCCCTTCATTTTTCTGCACTGTGTACCATTTCCAATTTTTCTGTAGGCTCCAGTTGTCCCATTATATTCTTCCTCTTGGAGAGGCTTGTCTGTTGTTGGTTACTGCTCCACCATCTTTCTGGACTCATGTCCATTTTCTTCAAGGCTCTTGTCCTGAAGGGCTGTTGGATTTTGTCAAAAGCCTTTTGCTGCATCTACTGATAATGGTCATGTGATTTTTTTTACCTTCCTTATGTTTATGCAATGTATTACATTTTAAAATTTATGTGTGTTGAACTGTCCTTGCATCTCTGAGCTGAAATGTGCTTGCTCATAATGTATGATCTTTTTGATGATGTGATTTATTCTATTAGCTAATACTGTATCTATTAGCTAATACTGTGTCTTGCATCTATGTTCATTAAGGAAATTGGTCTATAGTTGTTTTTTTTTCAGTTGTGTCTTTACCCATTTTTGTAATCAAGGTGATCATGGCTTCCATATATGAATTTGGGAGTACTTTGTTCCTTTCAATTTCTTTGAAGATCTTGAGGCAAATTGGTGATACAACATCCCTAAAAGATTTGTGGAAGTTAGCAGTGAACCCATCAGGTCCTGGACATTTCTTAGTTGGTAGATTGTTTATTCCTGTCTCTATTTTATTGTTATTGGATTGTTTCAGTATTTTTGTGTCTTCCTGTGTTAGCTTTTGTAATTTAAGAATCTATTTCTTCAGAATTTTCCAAATTTGTTAGAAAACAATTTTTCAAAATAGTTACTGTCATCTGAATTTTGACAGTATCTATTGTGATTTTACCTTTTTCATTTCTAATTGCATTGATGTCTTTTCTCTCTTTATTGCTTCTTCTTTCAAAGAATGTCACTTCAATTTGTTTATCTTTTGTACTTTTTAAAGTGTCAATTTCATTGATTTCTGGCCTAAACTTTATAATTTACCTTTTTAATTTCAGTTTGGTCCTGCCTTGTTATTGTTTCTCAAGTATCTCAAGATTCCTCATAAGATTATTTATTTGAGCTTGCTCTGTTTTCCCAATGTGAACATTAATTGCACTGAACTTTCCTATTAGGACAGCTTACATAATGTCCCAGAGCTTTTGATGAGTTGGACAGGCATTGCCGTTAACTTTCATAAATTTTTAAGTGTCTTCTTTGATTTCTTCTGTGACCCATTAGTTCTTTAGAAGTAATTTTCCAGGTGCTTCTAGCTTTTTTGTGATTTCTCCTGTCATTGATTTTTATTTTCATTGCACAGTGGTCTGATCGTGCACATGAGGTATTTTCTACTCTTTTGTATTTATTTAAGCAGACTTTGTGGACTAGTATGTGATCTATTTTCAAAAAAGCAGTGTGCTGCAGAAAAGAATGCATACTCTCTTATAATGGAGTGCAGTACTCTGTAGATATCTACTAAATCCAAATGTTCAAAGGTGTGGTTCAACTCTGATATTTCTTTATTGATTTATTTTTTGTTGAGTTGATGTATCTGTTTTCAGGAGTAGGATATTAAGATTACCCACTATGTTTGTTAGTAGTTATTTGATCTTTTATGTTTAGCAATATTTGTTTTATGAAGATAGGTGTCCCTGTATTTGACACATACAAATTTATAAATGTTATCTCTTTTTGAATCAGTTCCTTACCTCGTATGTACTGAACTTCTTTGTCTCTTCTAATCATTTTTAGCTTGAAATTTGCCGTGTGTGAGATTAACATTTTTACCCTTGCTTGTTTTCTGGGTCATGGTATATGAAATATTGTTTTCTATCTTGTAACTTTAGTCTATTGACATCTTATTGGATTAGTTGCATTTCTTGAACCCAACAAACTATTGAGTTCTGTATTTTTCCCATCCAGTTTGCTAATCTGTGTCTTTTAATTGGGAAATAGAGCCATTAATATTGAGAAATGTTATGAGAGATGTTGATTATTTACTATTATTGCGTTCTTTCCCTGTTGTTGACTCTTTTTTCTTTTTCTGTCATTTTTGTTGTTGTTGTTTATCCTTTGACTTCACTTGGTGTTTTTGTTTCATCTGTTTTTTTTTTTTTCTGTATTAGTTTCATTGTATCCATCTACAATATTATTCAGTATTTTCTGCAGTGCTGTTTTCATAGTCATAAGTCTATTGTGCTGTTTTACTTCCTAGAATGCCCTTATTTCCCTATCTGTTTTGTAAGAAAGTATTGCTGGGTGTGTTAATCTAAGTTGGAAGTTATTTACTGTTAGAGCTTGAAATACATGACCCCAAGCTTTCTGGTGTTTATGGTTTGTATTGAGAGGTCTGCTGCAATTCTAATGGGTTTGCCTTTATTTGTGATTTTTTTTTTTTGTTTTTCTCTGACTACTTTCAAAGTTCTAAGTGTTTTTTTCATATACATCTCATTATTCCAGTGGGATAAATTCCTAGATCTGGAATTACTGTCTTAAAGGTTCACACAATCGGAATGTTGACAGGTCATGCCAGGTCAGCATCTTCAAAGGCAGGAAAGAGACAAATGTACTCTGCTCATGGCGACAGACTTGTTCTCTTTCACAGATAACAGTACTGGATATTATACAAATTTTAGACTTTAATCTATCTAAGGGCCAAGAAAATTCATTTTCATTTGTATTTTTTTTTTGTCCTGCTACATGAGGCTCAGAAATTCACACAGTTCATGCACTTGAATGTTGCAGCCATGTGACTTCTCACCCTGTCAGCTTTGTCAGTTTTCCTACACTGCTTTGTAGGTGGAATAGCACTCTTACTAACTGGCATATTTTATAGGCTGCGTACATTTTCATTCAGTTGACTTTTACATGTTTTTGGTGACTGATTTTAAATTGTTGTGTAGGGCAACTCATTTTCTGCCTTTGCAGCTTCTAGAACCACATGTCCTACTTTTAAAGGCATCCTCTTTCCTATGTTTGCCTGTACTTCTTACTTTATAATTGGAGATGTTAAATAAAATTGTCTTATAGTTATCTGTAAGGCATAAATGTGTTTCTTCCGTTTTGGAGATGTGGACAGTCACTTATCAAAACATCACTGCTCCAATATTGAAATACCAGCAAGGCATCACAAACCTCATGTGCAAAACATTTTTTTTTCAAAAATATTCTTGTTCTTCTTGCCTTTTCAGAAAAAAACAACAAAGTGAACATACCCTATTTTCCAATCAACTTACAAACATTTTAATACTGAGAACCTAGTCTAAAAATTATTTCTTCTTTTATTGACATATTTTTGACACTTCAGTAATTTCATTTGTCACTCATTACTTTTAGTCTGTGTTCTTGAGTTTGATGTAAGAGTTGTATTACCTCCATAAAATGAGAAACTTTTGTATAGTTTCCTCTGCTCTAGAGTAGTGGCTGGCCAGTGTTCTGGAAAAGAACAGTAGCTATCTGAGACTCTGCAGGCCGCAGTCTCTGTTACAGGTGTGGTAAAAGTACAACAGTAAACAAGGGCGTGGGTGTGGGTCAATAAATCTGTTACAAAACCAGCAGTAGGCTTTTTTTTTCAATCTGGCAATTTAATAAGGACGTGTCTTGGTGAGCTGCTTTTCTCATGTAATTATTTGGTGTTCCGGCAGCCTTGTTTCCTTGTATGTTGAACTCTTTTCTTATATTTGGGAAAAATCTGTTATGATTTTGGTAAACATATTAATACTTCCACCTGTGTCCTCTTGTACCTCTTTTCTCACTCCAGTTAGATTTAGCTTAGTCTTCTTAGTGTTGTCTAGTAGTTGCTGAATTGTCTTTTCTTGTTCTCTTATTTTTTTTTAATGTTTTCTTCTAATATTTCTTTTTGTTTTTGATACTGGGGATCGAACTCGGGACCTAGGGCTTGCAGGGCAGGTGGCAGAACCACTGAGCTAAATCCCCGGCCCCTCTAATACTTCTTTATAATTTATCATGTCCTCAAATTCATACACTCTATCTTTGGATTGATCATTTCTATAACTTAGGAATTCTATAGTTTTTATTTCAGGTACTTCTGCCTGACATCTTTTTGGGGAGTCCATGTCCTTGTTGAATGTCACTCATGTTTTGAACCATTTTGGTCAGATTGTCAAATATTTTACTTATTTCCTCCGAATTCACTTAGGGCATATTGAGTAATAATGCCATGAATTTTTAAAATTTATTTCCTTTTTGAGCTCATCAAGTTTCTTTGTCCCTTATACAAACTTTTCCTAGAGTTCTGCCACTTGGTATTTGCTCTTCCTGTGCTTATTCCTCTCGCTGCGTGTTAGGAGGGCTGGGAGACCTTGGGTGTCTCCTGCTGCCTTGTTTCCTTATGATCCTTGTGTGTGTATATTTGATTTTTATTGTTTATAATCCCCTGGATCTCCAGATTTTGGCATAAAGACAAAGGCAGTTGTTATCCACTACTATATTTTATTAGCTACAGTATTAAATTCAGTGACATCGATGGGATCAAATGACAACTTGGTACTGCGAAACCCTAGGAGCTAGCTACTCATGGACATTACTTAACCAGAATCAAGAAAACTATGATTTTCGTGCAGATAAAGCACACACATATTAGCCTATAATAATTCAGAGCATTGGTTTCTGATTAACATAGATAGCAGTGCCAGAGGTGAAAGATTCCACTAGACTATGTTCTCCTTCAGGTTCACTTCCTCTTAATATTTCACCCTCCTGGATTCCTTGAACACAGTACAGTGTCTCCCAAAAGATCCCTGGAGATCCCTAATTGCATGCCCCTCTCCGAGCCTATTTCTCAAGGTTTCTCTCACCCAGCCCCTATGGCAGGGTAACACTTTCAGCACTGAAGAGCAACTCACTTCTCTGGTGTCAGTCTTTTCTCCAGTCAGGTGGGTCAGTTGGTTGTCACCTCTGTTGTCCTGTTCTAAGGAGACCCCGGAGCAGAAGCCAGTACCTCTAGTGTGTGCTTGTATGGTCCTTCTGGTATTCATTCCCAGCTGTGTGCATGGTGTGGGCCCCACCCTGGTCTCTTATGTAATTCTGTGTGGCCTGCCAGTGCATTCTCTAGCAGAGCAATCCTGTGAAACTTTCTGAAGATTGAAAAAATTGTATAGCCTAGTGTGTGATCAGTGTTTTTGAACATTACATTTGTACTTGAATTTTCTTCTGAAGCTGCTGGATCTAGTACTCTATCAATGTTATCTAAGTCAAGATAATTAATAATGTTCATATTTTCTATGTTCTTACTGACTTTTTTGGTTCAGTTGCCCAGTAAATTGCATAGAGAGGAAAATTAAAGTTGCTAATGAGTATTGTGGATTTTTCTGTTTCTCCCTTTAAGTCTTTCAATTTTGCTTGATGTCTTTTGAAGACATCTCAATACATTGCACATAAACTCACAGTTATCTTCTCATAAAAACTAACAGCTTTGTTGTTGTGAAATAGTTCTCATCAGCTCTTGTAGTATTCCTTGGATTAAATTCTCTTTTCCTGGTATTAGTATAGTAAACCCTATTTTATGATGTTTATTTTTGCATAGTGTACTAATCAGGGTTCTCACTGTTAATTCTTTAAGGTTATCTTTGTTTTAAAGTGTCATGGTAGGTAGACAGCATATAATTAGTTCTTGGTTTTTATATTCAATTCAGTAATTTGCAACTTTGTTTGTTTTGGGGTTTTTTTGGTACTGGGGATCAAACCTTGCACTTTTGAGGCAGGTGGAGGAACAACTGAGCTAAATCCCTGGCCCAGTAATCTTCAACTTGGAATTGGAGTACATGATCTATTTTTGTTTTATGTAACTACCGATATGCTAGGTTTAGTTCTATTGTTTTGCTGTTTGCTTCCATTTGTTCAGGCTTGCTGTCACGTTAGTTGAAATGTGGTTTCCCCATTCTTTCTTTCCTCCCTTCCTATAGAATGATCAAATATTTTCAGTAGTCAATTTTATTAGCTTTTAAATTTTACCTTTTTATGGTTTTGATGGCTGCCCTAGAGATTGTAATGCACATTTTAAACCTACCACAATCTTGTTAGTTAGTGTGTCATCAAGCTATATTAAGTATTATAATGTATAACATCATATTCCATTTAACTACTCATCGTTGAGACTACTGACATTACAACTAGGCTAGATGGCACCCTAAATATAGTTAAAATGTTTCAATATTTATTTTAAGAAGTCATATATCTTTTTTAAAAAAGAGAAATTTATATGGACCTTTTATTCACCATATCTTTTTTTTTTTTTTTTTTTTTTTGGTGCCAGGGATCGAACTCAGATCCTTCCGCTTGCGCAGCAGGCAGTGAAACCACTGAGCCAAATCCCCGGCCCTATTCACCATATCTTGATGAATTTTTATGCTCTCTGTTAGTTTTCAAAGTCCTGACTTTCAATCCATTACCATCTTTCTCAATTTGAACATCGTGCTTTCTTGTTTTTTAAAATGCAATCTGCATACAATAAATTCTTGGCAGTTTCTACTTATCTGAAAAGATATTTTCAACTTAAAAGTGACTTTTACGTGACATAGAATTCTGGGTCTGGGATTTAGCTCAGTGGCACTGCGCCTGCCTTCCAAATGCAACATCCTAAATTCAATCCCAGGTACCAAAAAAAAAAGAATTCTGGTTACATTTTTTTTTTTCTTTCAACAATTTAAACATTGTTCCTTTGTCTTCTTGTCTCTTGTCGTTGATAAGGTGTCAATCATTGTTCATATGTCTAATAACAGATCATTTATCTTTTTTCTAGCTCCTGTATGTCATTTTTAGGGCTGGTGTTAACCCACTTTTTACAGATATCTGGCAGGTCTTAGGTATGTTCAGCATGTTAGATTGCTATAGCTTAGAAGCTATTACCCACATTTTATACCACTTGATATTGTCCCATTTGTCTCTGAGATTTTGTTGATTTATGTTCTATCTTTATTCTCTCTGCTATGTAGATTGTACACTTGCTATTGGTATACTATCTTTATATAGTAATTGTCAGAAGATTATCTTGAAGTTGACTGATCCTTGTCCTGTCTTCAGTTTGCTTTTATAGCCTCTTCAAAGATACTTTCAATTGTAGAGTTTTCCTTTTATTCTTTTCTTCAGCTTACATTAGTTTTCTTAACTCTATTCATAATAACTGAGTTTACATTTGCAAAGAGATATTTAATGTACCAGTTCAAGCTCTTGTCTGCAAATTCTAATACTTTGAACATTTCAGGTCCAGTAACTACTGACTGCAGTTTCACTTGACTATAGATAATATTTCCCCATTTCTTTGTGAGTGTTCTAACTTATTGTTATGCTTTATGTCTAGATGACCCCCTTACCCCCAAAGCCTGGCGCAGCCATAGGTGATTTAGTGTGTGATGCTGGGATTAAGGGCGTGTGATTACTAAACCAGTACACTGATGGGTTTGGCTCTGCCCTAATACTCCTAGTCTGGATAAGATAAAAGGGAAAGAAAGATGCTGTTAAGGTTCCCTTGTTGCTTTTTCTGCCTTCTGCTGCCGTGAACTGTTGCCCCTCTGCCATGTGCCACCCTGCCTTGGAGCCAGCTGATGACGGGTTGAAACCCTGCAAACTCCGAGCTAAATAAACCTTGCTTCCTTTAACTTTAGGTGTTGAGTATTTTGTCTCAGCAATGAAAAAATTAAGACACTTACCGTTATATCCTACAAATTCTGGTTGAGACACTGTGGAGACATGGACTCTGTTTCCTTCTCACAGCGTTCGTTTTCATTCTGGTGGGCAGTCCACTGTCACAAGACTCCATCTGTCTCGCAGTGGGTAGAAGTGGAGGTCTCTATTCACTTTCCTCAGCCTGGGAAGTGTTGCTTTACTCTGTGAATAACGTTCAAGAGGAAACCAAGAAGTTGAGTGCTGTTCATATGCAAATTTAAGGGCTGCCTTGTTTCCTAGATTTCCTCCTTCATTTTCCAGACCTCACACAATATTGAGCTCCAACCTGACCTTTGAGTTGCTCGTGGTTTTGCAGTTGAGTTTTATTTACCCAGTTGCTTTCAGGTAAAAGAATGCCTGCAGGTATAAAGCTTAATATATGTGACTATATCCAGCATTATTCCTTTTTTTCAAGGTTCAACTTCTTTCCTGTTTTTTCTTTTGCTTGCTTTTCAGGCCTTTAAAAGTTCTTTTACCTCAGAGTTTTTTCCTCAAGTGTTTAAATGTTCTGTGGGAAGGTATATCTGATATAAGCTTTGCTGCCCCTCTACGAAGTAGAAGTTGAGTAAGTAGATATTTCTAGATTGCAAAATAAGTGCTGATAAATAGAAATACAAGGGGCTGGGGTTTTAGCTCAGTGGTTCTGCCACCCGGCTTGCAAGCGCAAGGACCCAAGTTTGATCCCCGGTACCGAAAAAACCCCCCAAAACAAGCCACACACATAATTAAAACTTTCTAGTTGCCACAATTTAAAAAAGTAAAAGAAACAGGGGAAATGATTTTAATAATATGTTTTATATAATTTGTCTTAAACATTACCACTTTCAACAAGCACTATAAAATTAAGATCTTTTCTATTATTTTTACATGAAATTTTTGAAATCAATGATGTACATATTATATACCTAGCTCAGCTACAAAATTTTCAATGGTTAAAGAGAAATACAGTACGACTGAAACCAGTTATGTTTAATAAGAAACTTATGTTGCTTCACTTTTTGCAGTCTACAAATGATCCAAGAATAAATTCAGTTCTTCAGTTCAATCCCACATTTCCGCTGTCCACAGCTGTATGTGGCTAAGCCCTACTGTATCAGACAGTCATGAGCTTAGATAATAGAAAAGGATTTCCGTACTTTTACTGAGAGAAGTAGGTTGGTTATGAGCCTTAAGTACAATTTTATAGGTAAAGGTAATTTGCACATAATCGCCTTTAAAATAAAAAGAAATAGACTCCTTTTAATATTTATGAAATTATGAAAAACATTTCCAAACTTTTTACAAAAGGATTTTGCCATCAGGAACGTTGAATTGGTTTATATAACCAGCATCACTTATGTGCAAAATTTGTAAACATTGTTATTTTTAATAAAATATCTCATTCATTGTTCTATGAATTTCTCCTTTTGGGCTTTGTATTTAATAATATCTTGCATATAAAAGCGCATGCCTTTGAAAGCATTTCTTTTTGTTGACTACTTACAATGATGATGTTGATTGTTTAAAAATTGGTCTTTCGGTATTGTGGTTATAATTGTATTGACTCCGAAGACAAAATAATGTCTTTATTGGCTTCTGAAAAATCCCAGCCCTGTGAAATATCACAATTCTCTTAAGTGATGATTGACTTGGCATAAAGTATATCCATAAATTCAGAGTTTCTTTACCACTATCTTTGGGGGTGGCAGTACCCTGAAAGCCTATGTTATGATTCTAATGACTCATCAAATTGCTTACAAAATTTACTATTGCATCTGATTGTTCCTATTTGTGTTGAATTCCACCAATGTCCAGACAAAATAAAGGATTTATTTAAGTCATAAAAATCAAAGTCCTAAAATTCCAAGATGTTAAGGCAGGAAAATTGCATATGACCAAGTGTGGCAATGTCAATTTACTATATATAAATGCCAGTTTACTTTATTCATCTATATAGGATATAGTGCCATGTACATACAGTAAATTAAATTACATAAGCCAAACATAGAAGGAACATAAGAATTGTGATAGTGTCTCAATCTGTTGGTCAAAAGATTGCTAGATTAATAAAGGAAGATGGTCATAATTTTTAGTCACGGAGAGCAACTCAGACTTTTGTGTATATAGCATTGTTTATTTGAAAGCTTTATGGTCAGTTAGTATGTACCACCAAAGAACTATGTTCTGAGATAATCATAATGCCTATACTCAAATATGTGTGAGTCCAGTGGTTGAGTTGTCAGGCAAAGTGCTGAGAGTTTTATATTCATTACAACAACAGAAACAATAGGGTGGCCATTTCTCAGAGAAGACATAGGAGACCTGGAAAATGTACATGGGAGGGCTTGGATTTACACTGAGGTTTGATGCCCTCCAGGTGTCATAGGTTTTTGTGGTTGATTGGTTGGTTGTTTTGTACTGGGCATTGAACTCTGGGCCTTTGGATTGAGCTTTGTTCCCAACCCTTGTTTTCTTAGCTTTGGAGACAGGATCTCCCTAAATCGCTCAGTTTTCCAGGCTGAGTTTGAATTTGTGATCCTCCTACCTCACCCTCCCAGGGTGCTGGGATTATAGGCATCCTCCACCTCCCCAGGGTTAGATGTCATAGTCTTAATCATTGTTCATAGTACACAGTTAGCGTCGTCTTCTGGTCCTGTATGAAAAACCTCCTGTGCACATCCTGAATATAACTCTTGAAATTTGAAGGCCTGATATTCTTATGCATGGACTCTGTTGCTTTAATGAAAAAATGATTATAGCTATCTGCTTATAAAACTTTATTTTCTGGGACTGAGGAAGTAGCTCAGTAGAACACTTGCATAGCGTGTAGGGTGTACAAAGCAGTGGGTTTTATCCCTAGTACTAAAAACAAAACAAAGAAAACCCCACTTTTACTATCTCTGAAATGGCAATTTATGTATTCTACATTCCCTGTATATTGTCCTGGGTCCTATGATGTGAGATGTCAGTAGCTTTTAGACTGGGAGGAGTGATTCAGTTTTCCAAGGAGTAGGTTATCTTTCTAAAATTTTAAGTAATAGAATCTTGGCGTGGACGGACTGGGAGATGACATTATCTTTCTAATCCCATTATATTTTCGAGTTGGATATCAGTCTCAGAGGTAAAAATTATTACAGATCTGGGTACCAGGAAGTATTATTTGTTACACCAGGATGTTGCCTCTCTCAACTTTTATGTGTGTGTTATTTCCTGTGCATCAGATACCTTTAGACTTTTAGAACCCCTCGCTCTCTACAAAGTTTGGACCAGACATGAGTCTAAATAGGAAAACGGGCTTGGCAGAATGTTAACAGCTTCCCATCTGTGACTCCGTAGATCTGGGGTGGCCCCACCGCCTCCTGTGTTCAGAGTTGGGGCTTTTGGAAGGTGATTAGATCCTGAGAGTGCTAACCTCTGATGAGTACCTTAGCTGAATATGCTGTTAGGAGGAGGGGCCTGATCAGAAAGGGATGTCACTGTGGCCATGACGGGGAAGAGTTTGTCTCTCCCCTGCACCTCCCTTTTCTCTCTGCTTTTTGGCCACTATGACATGAGCAGCTTTTCTCTCCCAGACCCTTGTGCTATCTCCTTCCTGCTTTAAAGCCAGCTCACTATGGACTGAATCCTCTAAGAACCAAGAGTCAAAAATAAATCTCTCCTTTTTAAAATTGTGGGTGTTACTTATTGTGCCTCAGTGATGGAAAGTGACTAAGGCACTGTCCAACCAGGATGCCAAAGTGTTGTGAACTTCCTCAGAGGTGTAGGGTGGCAGATGGGGAGTTAATAGAGGACAGCTCAGTTTAATTATCACTGGAGCATTCAGTGTGCTCAGAGGAAGGGATGTTTGCTTACTTTCTTTGCTACTTAGCCTTTCTCGTTAAGTATCATGCTTATACATTGCTGAATGAAAAACGAATACAGTGTTTCAGAATCAGAACTGCAGGATCATTTATCAGTCTTCCTCTCTTTTCTTAAAAAATAATGAAACCGGGGGCGGGGGATTTAGCTCATTGGTTTCGCCACCTGCTGTGCAAGCGCAAGGACCCGAGTTCGATCCCTGGTACCAAAAAAGAAAATAATGAAACCCCACTTCAATACCCCTACCAGTTAGGGTAATTTAGTATCTCTTGTCTTGCGTATGTATTTTGTTGTTTGTAGTTTATAACCACAGACAATTAACAGAGCGAGTTTTAGGACCAATCCTGTCCAAATCCTGTGGAGTCGTACACACATAAAATTTTGCTCGCACACCTCCAGTGTCAGGGAACCCACTGTTTCCCTCTAGTGGTGAGAAACTGGGAGCACTCCCGAACCTGGGTTTTTATGTGATGAGAAATCTCTTCCTTTAATGGAGCCAAACTTTGTTCCTATTGGGCTTGTGCAAATGAAGCCCACGTTATTCCCTTGTTAGACGTGGATACAAATGTGGTTCTTCTCACATATCATGATCCTTGAAGAATATTAAGAGAACTCCCCTAGCGTCTCTTTTTTCCCCTTAAGTTGTGTATTTCCATTTGCTTTCAAATGGTCTCTTCTGGGAGTTAATTTTTAGCCACCTTCCCTTCCAGTCCCTCTGTGAATTCATCTCACTTTAAATGAATCCTAAAGTTTTTCCCCACTTAGTCTGATACTGGTCCATGGTTTGTCATAAATGGCCTTTATCGTATTCAAGTGTGGTCCTTCTGTAGCTGTTTCTTCAGGGATTTTATTATGAAAGAATGTTGAATTTTGTCAAAAACCTTTTCTGCATCTATTGATATGATCATGTGGTTTTTGACCTTGCTCCTGTTTATGTGATGTATTAACATTTATAGTCTTACGTATGTTGAACCATCCTTGCATCTCTGGGATGAAGCCTACTTGATCACGGTATGTTCGCTTTTTGATAACATGCTGCATTTCAGCTGCTAATACCTTATTGAGGATTTTTGCATCTATGTTCATTACAGAGATTGGCCTGTAGTTCTCTATTTCAGTTGGGTCTTTATCTGGTTTGGGAATCACAGTAATACTGACTTCCATAAATGAATTTGGAAGCGCTGCATCCCTTTCAGTTTCTTCAAACAGCTTGAGGAGTCTTGGTGATAAAACATCCTGAAAATTTTTGTAGTATTCAACCACAAATCCATTTTTTTAGTTGGTAGACCTTTTATTACTGATGCAATTTTCTTGCTTGTGATTGTGTTAAGTGTAATTATGTCTTTAGGGGTTAGTTTTAGTAGTTTGTATGTGTCTAGAAATCTATTTCTTCAATATTTACTAATATGTTGGAATATAAATTTTCAAAATAGTTGCTCTCTTCTGAAGTTTGGCAGTGTTTTGATTTCAGCTTTGTCATTTTTCATTGCATTGATGTGAGTCTTTTCTCTCTTAGTGAGTCTGGCTAAGGGCTTGTCTCCTTTATTTATTCTTTTGAAGAACCAGTTCTTTGCTTGATTGATTTGTTTTACCATTTTTTAAAGTCTCAATTTCATTAATTTCTGTTCCCATCTTTATAATTTCCCTCCTTAGTTTCAGTTTGGGACTGTTATGTTGTTGTCTCTCAAGTATCTTAAGATTTCTCATAAGATTATTTATTTGAGTTTCCTGTTTTCCTAATGTGAGCATTGATTGCAATGAATTTTCCTCCTGGAACTGCTTTCGAAGTGTCACCAAGGTTTTATTGAGTCATACGGTCATTAACTTCCAGAAATTTTTAATTTCTTCTGTGGCCCATTGGTTGTTTGGGACTATGTTGTTAATTTTCCAGGAGCTTCTGCCTTTGCTGAATTTTCTTCTGTCATTGATTTCTATTTTCATTGCACAGTGGTTGGATAGTATGCATAGGGTAATTTCAGTTCTTTTGCATTTACTTAAGCAGGCTTTGTGGACTAGCATGCGATCTGTTTTGGAAAAAGTACCATGTACTGCTGAAAAGAATGTATACTCTGTTGCAGAGGGGTGGAATTTTCTGTACATATATATTAAGTCCATATGTTCAACGGTGTGGTTCAGCTCTGAAATTTCTTTATTGGCTTTTTGTTTAGTTCATCTGTCTGTGAAAGTGAGGTGTTAAAATCCTCTACTATGATTGTGTTAATGTTTATTTGTTTTTGTTTTATGAAAATAGGTGCTCTAGTGTTTGGCTCATATATGTTTATCAATCTTATCTCTTCTTCTTGGATTGTTCCTTTAACTAGTATGTACTGAGTGACCCTCTCTGTGTCTTCTAATCCATTTTAACTTGAAGTTAATCATGTCTGATGTCAGAATTGCTACCCCTACTTGTTTTTTGGATCCTGGTCCCTGAAAAAATGTTGTTTTCTATCTTTTAATTTTAAGTCTATGACTGTCTTTTTGGATTAAATGGGTTTCTTTTTTTTTTATAAATGGGTTTCTTGAATGCAACAGATTGTTGGATTCTGTTTTTTGGTCCAGTTTGCCAGTCTGTGTCTTTTAATTGGAAATTTGAGGCCATTAACATTGATAGATATTACTGAGATGTGTTGGTTATTTCTTATTATTGTCTTCTCTATCTGTTGATTTATAATTTGTTTTTACTTTTTCTGACTTTTTTGTTGTTGTATATCCACTGACCTCACTAGTTTCCCATGTTTTAGGTGTGTCTAATCCTGTGTTTCTGTTGAGACTATTCTTCAGTATTTTCTCTACAGCTGATTCAGCACGCATACCTTCTAGGCTGACTTTTTTCATGGAAACACCTTATTTCTCTATTCTCAAGCTTTACTGGGTAAATTAAAAACTGCTTTCAAAGTGTTATTTCCTCTTAGGGCTACAACCCTAAGAGATTATTTGGTCTTAGGGCTTGAAATACTTCATTCTGAGCTTTTCTGGCCTTCAGGGTTTGTGCTGAGAAGTCTGCTGTGATTTTGTTTTACCTTTATATGCAATTTTTTGTTTTTCTCTGGCTACCTTTAAAATTCTGGGGTTTTTTGCTGGGAATCTGCAAATTTAATGAGGATATGCTTTGATGAACTTTCGTTGCAATTGTTTGGTGTTCTATAAGCATCACTTACTTGTACTTTAAAATCTTTTCTTACATTTGGGAAATTTTCTTCAATAATTTCTGTAAGCATGTTGGTGAATCCATCTTTGTAGTTTCAAGCGTTTCTGTAACTTTGATTATCCTTAGATCAGTCTCCTTGTTGTCATCTAGTAGCTGCTGAATAGTCTTCTCTTGTTCTCTTATTTTCTTTTGGGCTTCTCTGAGCTCTTTGTCATAATCCACTATTTTGTCCTCGATATCAGACACTCTCTCTTCACACTGGTCATTTCTGCAATGTATGAATTCTATACTGCTTTTTATTTCAGGTATTGCTGTCTGACATCTTTTTGAGAATTCCATATCTTTGTGGAATCTGTCATTCAAGTTTTGAACTATCTTGGTTAGCTTGTCCAGTTTTTTACCTATTTCCCTGAAATTCACCATGGGCATATTGAGTGTTATTGCTGTAAACTTTTGCTTCATTTCCTCTTTCAACCCTATTTTCTTCATCCCTTCTAAGAGCTTTTTACAGATTTCTGCTATCTGGTATTTATTGTCTTCTCCCTTTATACCCCCTTGGTCTGCCTTGGGCAGTTGGGGATGGGGTTCAGAGCTCTTCTATTTCCTTGCTTCCCCATTCTCCTACTTGAAGCTGTGTTTGTTTATATTTATATATCTTCTTTTTTTCAATTATGAGTCTCCCTCTTTTTTCTCCTTCCTTTTTTTGAGAGGAGGTTACTGCCAGTTGAACTAGAGAACTGAGAAGAGAATATGGGTATATAAAGATTTTTAGTAGGATGTTGCCTCCTCATGAATAATGTTTAGCTTTGTATATCCAGTTCTAGCATTTGCTATTTCAGTTGTTTAAGCGCTTTTATCTTTGTCCCTATGTCTTGCCAGAACACTTCACTTTAAAACAGTATCCACACAGACACACAAAATAGTATCCACAGTTTCCATCTTATACCATTTTTATATGATAGTCCTCCCCCAAGCTTTGTCTGTTCTCTAGGTAAAGGAGAGAGCTTAGAAGTCTTAAATCTGAGCCAATGGGAGCACAGTCATACAAAAAGCAACCTAAAATACATGTGAGACAATAAAAGAAAATACTGAATAACTCAAACATGCACTTAACCCTAGCACTTGGTGCTATTTTCTCATCCTCTGTCAGCTCCCCCATGGTTCCTGTGAGTCCTCCACTTACTCCAGTTCCTCTCCAAGCTGTTGTTTTCCAGGCTCTAGAAGCGTAGCCCTCGAGAAGCTGAGTTGCTAGCACTCACCCCTTTTCTATTTTTGTTTCGAGAAAGGATCTCTCTAAGTTGCCAAGCTGTCCAAGCTGGGCTCAAACTTGTGATGCTCCTGCCTCAATTTTCCAGGATGCTGGGATTACAGGTTGTGGTGGTCAATTGATTAACTGTCAACTTGAGTGGGGAACACCCAGCTGAATTGAGTCAGCCTGGTTCTGGGTGTGGAAGCCCCACCTGAAGTAGGAGTGTTGTTGGAATGGTTTAAAAAGAGAATGGGAGGGATGAAGTTCAGCTGATTTTCCTTGGAAGAGCTTTGTTGTGGCTGATTTTCCTTGGAGGAGCCTTGCCCATTCTCTTTGAAGGAGCTCCAGTCTTCACCTTCACCTTGGGCATCATGTCGTGGCTTTCGGTGCAGATTGTTCAGTTTCCAGCACTGGCCTTTTGGCCTGCTGGTGCAGACTCTTTAGCTTCTAGCGCCGGCCCTTTGACCTCCCCGTGGAGACCTCTTAGTCTTGCGTCCTGGATCCTTCAGCCTCCTGATGCAGACTCCTAAGAACATTGTTGTGGGCTCCAGGCCTTCGGCTGGATCCTTCAGATCTCTAGTGCATGGACAGATCTTTTGCACGCTTCCACATTTAACTCTGTGGGTGGCCAGGGCAGGCCAGTCCTATAGATTTCTGTCCTGCATTAAATCAGATTCAGAGAACATGCGGTCTTTTGAGGAGCCCTGCCTCAGCCCTGCAGGCTCTTTTGAGCATGGACTAATGCACAGGTGTGTGCCACTGTTATGGTTCATGCTGGATGTTGCCCCAAAGCCTTAGGCACTCTTGGGTGGGGGCTTCTCAGTGGCGACTGGATGGTGGGCTTGTGATGGTCACCAGGGGATCAGTGCACTGATTAGTTTACAGCTGACTTGCTGCTAGGAGGTGGGGTGTGGTTGGAAGAGGGCGTCACTGGAGGTGTGGCTTGAAAGGGTTTGCCTCTTCTGTGCTCCTCCCTTCACTCTCTCTGCCTCCCTGTCAGCAAGCAGCAAGTGCTTTCCTCTGCTGTTCCCCATAGCCATATTTCTTCGCCATGCCATTCTGTGTTGGGATCATATAACTGTGGGCTGAAACTTCTACAAACTGTGAGCCACAGTAAACTTCTCCATTACTTTGTTAGTGATAGATACTGTGAGTAAGGGGAAAGAAAAGTGACTAAGATAAGCATCACGCCTGACTTTTATTTTGGCAGGGACAAGACTGATTAATTATATAATAATATAATGCAAACTGTCATTCCCACATTCTTTGTCTTGAGAGTGTTATGGTTTACATTGAAAATGCTGCTCATGTTGGGATCATGAAGGGTCTATATCATTGTGGAGTTCAGTAGTGCATGTGCTATGGGTAGGTGGGGCCTGGCTGGAGCTGGGTCACTGGGAATGTAACCTGCAGGAGTGTATTCTTCTCTCTAACTCCTCTTCTCACTCTGCTTCCTGGCTGTCATCAGTTGAGCACCTCTCCTCCACCAGGCTCCTCTGCCATGTCTGTTCTGCCTTTAAACCACCAACCATGGGCTGAGTCCTCTGAAACATAAGCCAATTTAAACCTCCTCTCGTTTAAGTTACAAGTGTGAGGTGTGGAAAAGCTGACTAAGACAGAGGGTTACATTAATTTCTGTCATTATACTTTGGTGAAATATTTATTTTGACCTAGCATCTGAGTTATACATAGGAGTTCTTTTTCTGGCTGCCATGTGGTCTTTCTTAATAGGATATTTTTTATGGTGTAGTCAGAAGAATTTATGTAAATGTTCTGCCACTTGCTGATTATGCCATTTGTAATACATTTGGAATCTGGGACATGACCACCAGTTGGTCTGTAGACAAGAGAAAAGCAAAAATATAAAACTGAGATGCACTCTACTTATTATTACCTAACCACTAACTCTAAACAGGTAAGCTATTGTGACTTCAGGTATCTGGATATCAGCATCAGTAAACTGGGACCATGTATCCAACAGCTCTAGAAAGAACTGAATAGTTTCTTGTCTTGTGTTTGTTATTCAAGAAAAACATTATAGGGATTTCTGGAGAAGGACTATTTGAAATGCCTCCTATATACACTTGCTACGGTATTGAATGGTGTTTTTCTTACAGAGACATGGCCTCTTCTTGAATCAATGTCTTCTGGCTCTGAGAAGACTCAGGTTTGGAAACTGATGGGGAATGTGATGTTTCCACTAGGATGCCAATTATGTTGCTATTAGGAACACTAGGTGTGTACCATTTCCATAGAGTCCTACGGTCAGACTAGAGATTCACTCCTTTAAAAAAAAAAAATCTCAGTAAGGAATTTTATTTATTTATTTTTAATATTTTATGCATGGTTGGAGTTTACAATCTTCTTTGGGAGTGGTTATATGTACAGAATGAGGTAAAGAACAAAGACCATAATAAAGGATGGATAGAAGGGGATGAGGAGATAAATCTCTTGTGATAGGGAAATGATCCAAAGGAAAATGTGCCAGGGGTAAGGAGGACGGGAAGGGGAAATAAATAAAGATATGCCATTGTTAGGAACCTAATAACCTCAGTAATATTATATGCTATAACATGAGCTAAGATTCATATCAATGACATTCACTCTTGAAGCTTCCAGTCTTCTCTTGCTGCTGCTGTTGCTGGTAATCCTGCCTACTCTATCTGCTTCCAGTGTTTGAGTGCTGCTGCCTGGCTACAGCTCCTTGATCACTCATCATCTCCACTGCTACGAGAAAACCCAGTTATGCAACAACATTTCCTACTCAGTGTTCACTGGAGAGACCACCCCGATGAGCTCTGGGTGATGCTAGTAAGCCAGCATCTGTGTATTTCTTAATTTGTAGATGAAAGCAACATCCTCTCTTCCCACCTGAGGAACATAATTTGCAGTGGTTTTTTTCAGTTTAGGTAGTGGAAACTTTCTAGCATAACTGCTTTTCAGAATCTTTTGATTCTATTGTCCACAGCCTGCCGGAGCAATTCTGATACCTTTGCTGCATTTAATGCTATTTTTCCAAACTTCTGAGCATTAATTCAGCCACATAGTAGGACATTTCAAGGACTTAAATTTTGTCTAAGAATAATGACTCCTACCAACAAGTCCTCCCCTATCTAACTTTAAAGTCTACCCCTACACCTGGTCCAGGAGTAGGAATCACTCACCAGATATTCTGTAGGTTCCCATCAGGATGTGTAGACTGTGCCGGCCACTCCGTTGGGTCAGCATTCCTCTTCTCTTGTAGCACACCCATAGCTTGTCCAGTTCAGACTGGATGTGACTTTAGGTGATTGGTCTGTCGCCCAGGAAGGACACCAGCATAGATCAGAACGGGGCCAGCGTTGTCCTACAAGTTTCTCACCTCATTTAGGGTTATTTTAGAGTTACCAAGCAAGGAGAAAAGTAGCACTTCTGTAAACCCAGATTTAAGGTTATGTTGGTGTTCTTGAGGTACAAGGTGTTCAAAAACAGACATGCAGCCAGCCCTATCCTAAGCTGGAGGCATCTTTTCTTACCAGGGCTCTAACTTTGGCATGATAGGCCTGTCTATATTAGGAATTCTAAATTTCTACTACTTTATAAATAATCCCTGTGCCAAATTTTCAGCTCTGCCTATCATTTTGAGTGCTGAGCCATAGTTTATGTATCATACAAGGTCTTCAGTTTATTTCTTACTGTTTATAACATGCATATAATTTAGGGATTTACTTTTCAGTAAATTTACCAAGTTGCACATTTACATCAGTGTATGTCAGTTTTAGAACATAGCTGTCACCCCAGTAAGAACATACCTGTCACCCCACTGAGGTTCCATGTGTCCATTAGCTGTTAACCAGAAACAGGATGCTTTGAAACTGTGATGAGCCTGCCATGCCCTACTGTTTTGTGCATTTGGAGAGCAAATCTCTTCTCTACTTGAGATGATTCCAGACCCAATACAGTGTGTGTGTGTTGGATGGCAGAGAGCTCTCTGGTTATGACCAGTCTTAGGATACCTCCTCGACCAAAATACCAGCTGATGAGGAATGTAGGAATAATGCAGGTCATTGCTCTCATTGAACCAGTGGTGATCAGAGGGCCACAAAGATAAATTTGCTCAACTAGGGGCCCCTAAACCTGGGGGGTGGGGAACATTGTAATCACTTGGGAAATGCATCTTGAATTTTCTCAGACCCTGATTATCAGAGATTCTAATTCACCAGGTTCAGGTATAGAGACACATTTTCTTTAAAACGTATCCCTTGTTGATCCTCATAATCCACAAGGAAACCCAGTTATTTTGAGTTTTTTGTGAGTTTGTTTTCTGTATGAATTTTTGTAGGAAGCCCTGGATCAAAAGGGTTAGAAATAATTTTTTATGTGTGATTTTTGGATGCAAAACAAAATACAACACATTGGTTATTTTATACTCTGGTGTATATCTGCTTTCTGAAGCAGCAAAGTATTGACTTTGCCCTCCAGGAGCTACGCCTGTAACACTGCAGTTTGTTGAACAAATGGTCACAAATAAAAGACAGGTAAGAATGCGCAGTGAAGATGATGCTACCCAGAGGTTCACGGCATAGATTAGAATTCACTGGGGTTTCCAGGAAATGAGTGATCATCATAAAATATTGACTAATGAGTCCAGGTCATATTTTTATAGTTCTTTCTAGCTTCCTTATCTGACAAAGTTGATTAAGGAATGAGACTACTTACAGTGGAGGGAATCCTAACATTGGTTAAATATTAACCTCACACTAGCCAATTGAGAATGAGTGAAGGGTCATTAAGATACCCTTTTAAACTCTTCCCACCCCAGATCAGACCTCTCAACATCTGACATTTCTATCTTGAAAGTGTGTCTGGAATTTGGGATGGAAAAGATTTTCCATCTTTTCTCTGGCAATCATTTTGGTCAGTGTTCCATCATACCCTTCCCAAATGATTGATCCTAGTCACTTTCTAATTCAGCTGCCCCTAGCCTGGATCCCCCTGAGAACACACACACACACACACACACACAAACACACACACATATTGTGTTTTGGGACACACAATAGGGACTGGATCAAGACAAGATTCCAAGATGACATCTGAATGGAGAACCTGAAGGGAAAAGCAAATCAGCTATGTTGCAGAAAAAGGGTGAAATAGGCAGAAATGTCAAGAACAGAATTTCTTGTGGCAAAATAGGCTAATTGTGGTGAAGGGTTAAGAAAAAATGACACACTGACTGTAGCATTGCAGTAAAGAGAAGGTTAATGAAAGATGTGGGAAAGTTGGGCATGGGCTTGATCACTTGGTCATAATCATACTGAAGATCTTGTATAACGGTTTAAAGGGGAGTGAACTGCTACGTTTTACATCTTTTGAAGTACATGATGGTTAATGACTAGAGTCCATAATTTAGAGGACTGAAAACATTCAAGAGAAAGAGACTATAGAAAAGAAAACCAAGAGAAGAAGGTGGCTTGGATAAAGGAGGTAATTCTGAGCTAGATCACATCACATATCTGTAGATCCACATCGACCACTGGTTCAAGAAATAGATCTTATGATCTGTTTGACTGGATTCATATAACCTCCTTGTGATATGACAAAGGTAAAATGGCTAGTCGATTAGGTTAATTCCATCAACATGGGACATGTCACTGTACATCAAGGTCAAAGGTAGCTTTTTCATGGATTACCATTCTAAAAGATATCATTTAAAAATGCACAGGGAAAGGGATTCTACTGCCACATAAGTATGGGGAAAGACTCAATGGATGCCCATTTAGAGACTCTCAGTACACAGTAGCATATTGATAGTCTTGAGAAGACCATCAGTAAAGAAAGCCATTTAAGTTTGTCTTATCCAGAACTTTCTAAAACAATTTGACCAAGAAACCCTGTTTTTGAACAAATGGATACGATGGAAAGAAAACTGTTATACTCTGTCACCACTGCCTGCGTTTTGTGCAGTATTGGACACAGCACTTTCCCCGTTAGAACTTGTGTACTCATTAGTAAAATAAGAGGTTAGAATAATTGGTTATTGATTCTCTTTCTTTATCACATTTGTTTATGTGAAGCTGTGTTTCTATATATCCTCAAAGTGTTAGTTGTTTGGGATGAAGTTGCTACCTCACTTTTGAGTGATAGCGTTGTAGTACAGTTTCAATCGACCTTTTATCTCCCTCAGCTGATCTTGACTTGCTCTTTCATACTCTGAGAACATTTTTTAACATTTTCACTTGCAAAGAAGACAATTAATAACTAGAGCAGACTTACAGCTGACCCTGGGTCTGGCTCTCCCAGGAGAGTTGTAACACTGTGATGGTGGGTGATTTGATTTGGAGTAGAGCTGATATACTCACTTAGATGTTACTAGGCAACTGTCCAGAGTGGGGTGGAAGAAATATTGACACCCAATCCAGCCTTGCAAGCTTATTTGCTTTAAATCTCAGGGGTTACGTTTCTTGGCAAAAGGGATGGAGTATTGAGAAAGTACTCTTGTTCAAAAGAAACTGAAAACAATGAAAACAGGAGCCATGATTCTGCGTCAGAGGCTGCATTAAGTTTATTTCCCCAAAGATCCTTCTTCCTTCTTTCCTTTCTCCTTTCTTTGATTTTCATTCTGCAAACAGACCATTAATCTCTCTTTCTCCGGGCCCTGAGCATTTCCAAGCTGTACCTTTGGGAATTGTTGGCAAGCCTAAGAAATGGACAGAACAAAGGAAAAACAGCAGGGACCTTGGAGAGAGAATGAGGGTTAAAGAGTTGTGGAAGAATGAAGGTGGGATAAGGGATAAGAATGAAAAAAGGACAAGAGAAATATTGATGGAGAAATATAATCAACTTACAAAGAGAATACATTGTCAGTTGATAACTTATCCTTTGAGGAGACATAAGGGGTCCTGAGCAAGTCCACTGAGGTCTCTTTTGTTATCTAGTATGTTAACAATAGAAGAAATGACATAAAAAGTGAATCTACTTATAAGAGACTTTTGCTCCTAGTAGCTCGGTGACTAAGCTTTCCCTCAGATATCCGTTATCCGCTTTAGGGAAGGAAGTAGATAAAGATTAGAAGGAGGAGAGGATAAAGCTGAATTGGAGAAGAAGACCCCCACCAGGGACAACAGAAAACCAGTACTCTGGGAATGCCTGGGGGCAAAGAAATGGAGGTGAGGGAGCTTAATTCTGACAAGAGATTTAGTGAGGTTGAGAATGAATGAGGGAGAAAGAGGCTTTGGAGCAGACGTGGCTTATGAGAAAAGTTGTGAATTTAAAGTCAGGGGAAAGATAAATTCTAAGGGATGTTTCCATGGACTGTGAATCAGTCGTCCTTGTATGATAGTACTGAGGCACCTGTAACGATTGTGTCCGCTTATATTTGCTTTTGATTGTTGTTTGCTGAATATGACACAGCAAAGCCCTAGTTTCTCTGAAGATTACACAAAGGATTTAAAGCAGTGGGAGAGTCAAGAGGGGTAAATGAGAACATGTATAGAGAAGTAAGACTAAAGGAAGCATGAAACATTTATTGTTTTAGCAAAGACAATCTGAGAATGAAATTAGATCTAAACATGGTTTCCGGTTGTAGAGGTTGTACTGTGAATGTTTTTAGTATTCAGCTGGCTTGACAATCCTGACGTTTTTAAGACAATATCGATATGGTTTCCTTCTGGCCTTCTGTAAGAACAGCTTTTCTTAAGAGAAGAAAAATTTGAGCAGATTTCCCGGTCTTACTATTTGTGATTCAACGATTCTATACCTTTGAATCAAATTTTAAGAATAGTCAATACTGATTCTCCAGCCTCATCCAGTACAACTTTCACTGGCTTTGTTCTTCTGTGGTTTATTTTCCATCAATATTCTTGACATTGTACTGTCTTATTTCCTAACCTACTTTCAAAGAAGGTGGGCAAAGTGAAATCATCATTCTGTTTCTATTTATGTTAATGCCAGCCATGGCTTTACAACGCCAGCGATAACACCTCAGAGCCCTGTAACTACTTAGTATACCAGTTATAGTGACCAGTTACTATTTTAAACAAAGTATTAGTAGGAAAAGGTATCAGTTCTAAAGTATCAGTGTACATAATTTTTCACAAGTGTGTGCTGTGTGACCCCGAGCCTGTGAGACCCCAGCTGGCAGATGGGTTCATTGGCCAACAGTTTGCTGCATGTTGTGAGCAATGCTAGTATATGACCCAAGGCACTGGGCTAAGAGTAGAGGGATTTAATTTCTGGTATTACACATGCATTTAACATTCTCTGTTACCTTGGTGATCCATTAAAATGCTCTGAGAATATAAAAGAGGTGACAGTATTTGTCCTCTCTACATGACAAGGCTGTCATTTATAGTTTATTTGTAGTCTGTAGAGTCCATATATTGAATTCCTGGCTCTATACTCAGAGAGCCTTATAGGAATTCCTTTTCTACCACTTAAAGCTACGTAACTTTGTCAAATTATTTAACTCATCCACATTTTGGTTTATTCGTAGGCATACTAATATTATATCTAGCTTGAAGGTTGTTAGGCTTAGATTGGATTTTTATATAAAATAGTTGTCATAGTAGTCATTCTGTAGTTATTAGGCCATTCGTCATTAAGAGCAATAGTTTTATCAACAGAAAGAATGATTATAGTAATATTACTTTACATGATTATAGTAATATTACACTGGTAATAGTAGTAACACCAGCAACAGCTATTTATTGAGCACTAATTTTCCAGACATGATTTTAAGAGATTTGCTTTCACTATTTTACTTAATTCTCATTCCTAGTAAGTGAGAGCCTCTTGTCACCACTTTATCTGGAAGGGTGTTGTAGCTCACAGAGCTGGGGCTTGCTCAGGCTCTCAGCAGTAGGTGCCCGTTGGAGTCTGGATGGTACGTGTCCCCTAAAGGCCCACGTGTTAAAGGTTGGGCCAGGTGGTGCTGCACAGAGATGCTGTGGACTGTGAAGGTCAGGTCGTCGGAGGCCTGCCCTTGAAGGCATTTGTGGAACCCATCTCACGCTCTGCCCTCTTTTAGAGGCCTCCTTGGAGCTCAGCATTTGGTCTGACACTTGCTCTTGTCTGATGCCCCCTCTCATCTCAGAGACCCAGAGCAGCAGGGCTGCCAGATCATGAGCTTCCAAACTGTGAGCTAAATGAACCTTTTCTCTTACAAGTTGTTTGCCTCGGGTAATTTGCTGTAGTCACACAAAGCTGACTGATGACACAGTAGTAGAGCTAACATGTGCTCTCCCTTGATTTTAGTGTCACATTTTTATATCCTAACTTCTCCTCCTGACCTAAGGGAATCCTCTTCACCTGTCTCTTGCAAGTGTTCATCTCTGTCCTCTAGCTGCGTTAGGCCTTTAGGAATAGAAAACTGTAGTTCTCTTTAGAATTAACCAGTGAGTCATTAAAAAGGGAGATTAGAGAATTGTAGACAGGGTAAGAAGTACTAGAAATACTTAACTTTCCCTGCTGATTTTTTTCCACAGTAGGAAATTTCATTCGAATGTTTATTGTAATTATAGTAGTGTTACACTCCTGACTATGGAGGAAATTTGTGTAAATATTGGTTAATGATTTTAAAAAGATTGGGTGTATGGTATCGCGTTTTCAGAGCAATTATTGCATTGTGAAGCCCACAGAGCCAGGCACTGAGGCCCTGTGTGTTGGTCACGTAGTTGAGGTACTGGAAATGTTGGAAAGATTTGAAGTCTCAGATCTTAGAAAAAATGAGAAATGTTGCCATCTAGTGGTATTTGAATCAACTTCAACACTCTAAAATGGGTAATTGATTTAAACACAGGCCAGAGAAATCTAAAGCAGGTGAGAACAATAGTCCATTTGAATTCTGAGTTTGCAAACATCACAGTGAGAAGCAAGGAATATCTTGGAAGTTTAAATGCATAGGATGGTAGCAATAAGGAGAATATTAGATTTAAATCTTCAACATCTAATTTTTTGCAGCCCAGGAAAGTATAGCAATGCCTTTATAGGGTAATGTAAATGTGAAGACTGATATCTATGTCCAGTCTATGTCCACACTCCATGCTCAAGATTCTCTGTCATGTAGGAAGGCAGGGCGCTGTCTCTCATAACACACACACACACACACACACACACACACACACACTCACTGAATCCCTTCCAAATTGTATAATTTCCGAAATTTAGCCACTGAAATTGATAGTTAGAAAAGAGATAGATGTCATAAGCAATACATTTTTTCAAATTTCCACTGAAACATCTCTGAGACTACAATTACACTCAATGAAAACCCCACATACTCATGGCATTTGACACGCCAGTATCTTACTCAGGGCTCAGAAGCATCTGTGGATCTGCTGCTTAGGGCTTGGTGAAATACACACCTCTAAAAGGAATGTTATGGGGGCCTGTTGTGATTTTATTGACCTTTATTCTTCTCCTATTCAGCAATTACCTTCTGCCTTTTGTCTCTATGTTTCCCATAAATGGAAGTTAATGTAGATGTCAGGTTAGACGTCTAAGGAGGCAGGAATAGTGCGACCTCTATTCTGAAGCATGAAGTTTGTTTCTTTCCTTTTGAATTTCTAGAACAGAGATGGAGATGTGGTGCTCCTCGCCCCAAGGGCCTTGGGAAGCCTAAGGAACCTGAACCACAGCGAGAGGCTGTGGGGGAAAACCTCTTTCCTCCTCAATCCTCTCTCTCACTTCTCTCCTTCCCTGTCTCTGTGGGAAGAAAGCTTTTGTTTTTTAAAATTCAGTTTTTCTTGCCTTTTATCCTTAAATTTCAAACCAGCAGAAAGGTTGAAAGAATAGATCACTGCATACCCAAATTCTTCCTCCTAGATTATCGGATTGTTAATGTTTGAAAATCATATACATCATAACCCCTGGTATTAAACACTTCTGCATGCATCCTTTAAAATTAAGGGCTTTTCCCTAGTTAATGATAATATTCTGAATACCACTAAGAATTAATGATAATTCTGTAATGTTTTCTAATTCCATGTATATTCATTTTTTAAAATCATGGATAATTTCACAGTATTTTTATTTTTATTGATTTTTAATTTTTTAAAAATGAATTTTATTGGTACATTTTAGGTATTCAATATAATGACATTCATCATTGGAAATTTGCACCTTTACATAATTTCTCTTGTTTCTTATGTTTTCCCCATTCCCCCATCCTCCCTTCAACCCCTCCATCCTTCCCTAAACATTACTATTTTTAAACTCACGATCCGACTAAGGTTAGTGTATTATGTTTCATTGTTAGGCATCTTTGGGTTTTTATAATCTAGACTGTTACTCCTAAAACCAAAAGTTTTTTATGATGTTGACTTTTTGAAGAGTCAGCACATTGTCTTGTAGAATATACTATATTCTGAATTTGTCTGTGTTTTTGGTCATGATTAGATTCAAGTCAAATATTTTTGATTAATATACTAAAGAGACAATGTCATGTACTTCTTACTACATTGTACAGGAAGGCCTACATTATTATAGTTAGTAAGGATGTGTAGTTTATCACTGATTAGCACATGATGACTGCTAGGTCTCTTGATCACAAATACGTATTTCCTAATTATACTTGCTGAGTAACTTGTGAGTGATATTTTGAGACTATGAACGCTTTATTTCCAAAGTACTGCATACTGTATTCAGACCAAATAGCGATCCACATACATCAATGTGTAAGTTGGCTGAATGGGTTGTTACTGTAGTGGTTAAAAAGAGGTAATTTGGGTTTTTTCTGCATTGATTAACCGGCAGCCTTATAAAAAGAACTGTTTAAAATCTACTTTGTCTTGGCTTTCACTATGGAGCTCCCCATTTTACCCAAAGCAATTTCCTCTGTTCCATCCCTGCCCTTTTGCTGCTCCTGATGCCGCCCCCAGTGCAGTCCAGGGGGCCCTGTCAGCTGGACCCTCTGCTCACACATGTTCAAGCGAGTGCTCCCTTGCTCTCTGGAGCAAGCTGTGCTGGATTCATCTTGCACTTGTCCAACCCCAGCTGGAATTAGCACCAGAAGAAATGCAGAATTGTATTTACAAACTGAGAGCTTAATACTGGATGAAGCACTGTCCAAATGTTTTGAAACTCTGGTATTAATGTAAAATGAAATATAGAGAAAAACCTAGGCAACTTTGTATCTTTCACCAAAATGACCAGTCCGTCTGGGAAACCATCATTCAACTCAGTTTAACTGTTACTTCCTCAGAAAATACTAGAAAACCTCATACATGCCCATGAGACCTTGAATTTCTTCTCTGTACTCATCACATTTCTAACTGTTCAGAGTCTGCTCATTGGAAAGTTCAGTGTGGGAAGAGTCTGCTTCCAAGCTCCTATTGTTGACTGCTCTCAGTTCTGTGGACTGCCAGGCAGAGGCCTCCATTCTCACTGGCTGTTGGCCCCAGGCTTCCCCAGTTCCATGCCATATGCCATTCTGCACAGGGCCTTTTCTAACATGGCAGCTTGCTTCTTCAAGGCCACAAAGGGACAGAGCTCTAGCAAAAGGAGCATTGCATTCTTTTAGGAGCAAGTCGTAGGTCCAGCCCACATTCAAGGGTTGGGGGGCGGGGATTACGCAAGGATGTGAATATGAGAAAGGGGAGTTATGGCAGCATCCTTACGGAATTACTCAGCAAACTCATGGAATTGACGTTCTAGTGTGGGGAGTCAGATGATGCACATACTGTATAAGACACGGTATCGGATGTAAGAAGTCTAAGAAAACAGTAAAAGGAGTGATATGATTGAGGGCCTGTGGAAAGGACACTTGGGTGGTGGATAAGGTGAGATCATTGTGGGAAGGTAAAATAGGCCGAGACCTAAATACTGGAGAAGAGCTAATTACCTGAACACCTGCAATGTGCAGAAGGAGAGTGAGTCAGGGACTGTATTTGGGCAATGGTTGAAGGCCAGTAAGCCGGCGGAGACTCTGTGAGCTTGGAGAGGTAGATGGTGACCACTTTGGATTTACAATATGATGAAGACTTTTGACTTTATTGTAATTACGACTTGAAGTCCATGGAGGGGGGTTGATATGGGCAGTGATACGGTCTAATTCCTGCTGTAATGGGATTCATTATCACGTCTGTTGTGTCAGTGGGCTGCAGGGGCAGAGTGGAGGAAAGGTGACCAGTCTGGAGGGTGCCGTGACAACCCCGTGGGGAGATGAGAGTGGGTGGGCCAGGGTGCTAGCCTCGGATGGGGTGCAAAGCAGTCAGTCAGATTCAGAGTATGCGTCAGGGCCAGGGGGATTTCCTAATGGGTGGAATACGACTGACAGCATCAAGAAGTGTGAGATCCATTGGTCCTGAGTGGGTAGGGGTGGATACCAAGGATTGAGATCCTGGAGCCCTTTCAAATAGACTTTATTTTCAGAGGAGTTTTAGGTTCCTAGAGGAACTGAGTAGAAAGTCCAGAGTTCTCACCTACCCCTTCTCCCTCTCTCCTTCCTCCTAGCTGCATGGCCTCCTCTGCTGTCGTCATCCTGTCACAGAGGTAGCTTGATTGTACTTGATGAGACTGCACTGCTGTATTCTTCACAGTCCCCAGTTCTCTAGGTTGGCCCACGGTGGTTGTACACACTGAGTTTTGGTAAGCGGATCCACCGTTACCATGCCACACAGTAATTTCACTGCTGTAGGGACCCTCTGCGCGCCATCTGCTCATCTTTGCTTCTCCCCTAACTCGTGGTGACCACTGCCCTTTCAAGGGTCTTCGAGTTCCTTCTTTTTCCAGAACATCATGTCTTGGAATCATTCAGCATGTAGCCTTTTAAAGTTCAGTTCTCTTTGTAATATGCATTTCCCCCATGTCTTTTTAAAAAATTGACTCAGAGTAATTGTATATATTCATGAGTTAAGATAGGATAATTTGATACATATATACTGCAATGAAGGATGATCAAGTCAGGGTAATTAGCATTTCCCTCTCCTTGAACATTTATCACTGCTTTGTTTTGGGAAGCTTCAAACTCCTCTCTTGTAGTTCTCTTTAACATGCATAAATTGTGAACTAAAGTTGCCCTACTGTGCTGTAGACCATTAGAACAGATTCATTCTATGTGATTGTATTTAGGTATCTCCATCCACCCTCCCTCTATCTTTCTCTATCCCTACTTCCTACGCTCCAGGAAGCTCTGCTCTCTCTGCTTGTATGAAATCAACTTTTTTAGCATCCACATATGCAGTAATTGTCTTTCTGTGTCTGGCTTATTTTGTTGAGCCAAATGTCCTCCAGCTCCATCTGTGTTGCTACAAATGACAGGAATTTTTAAATAGTGGAATAATAGTCCTCTGTGTAGATGTACCATCTTTTCTTTATCCGTTCATCAGTTTGTGAACGTTTAGGTTATTTCCATTTCTTGGCTATTGTAAAATAGTGCTGGGACATGGGAGTGCAGACACCTCTTTGACAGGCTGATTTTCTTTCCTTTGGATATATACCCAGGAGTGGGATTGCTGGATCATGTGGTAATTCTATTTTTCATTCGTTTGAGGAACGTTCATAGAGTTTCTGTAATTTACCTTCCCACAAACAGTGGCAAAGTGTTCTACTTTCTGTGCATCCTCGCCAGCACTTGTTATCTTTAGTCTTCTTTGGTAGTAGCCAGTCTTACTGGGATGAGATGATATCTCATTGTGGTTTTGGTTTGTATTTTCCTGATGATTATTGATTATTAGTAATGAGATTTTTGCATTTTTACACCTATTAGCCACATTTATATCTTCTTTTAAGAAAAGTCTTTTGCACAGTTTAAAAAATTTTGCTATTGAGTTTTTGGAGTTCTTTATATGTTCTGGATTAATCTCTCACCACATATATTATTTGGAAATATTTTCTCTTAATGTATGTGATGTTTCTTCATGCTGTTCATCATTTCCCTTTCTGTGCAGAAGCTTTTTAATTGGATGTAATCCCATTTGTCTGTCTTCACTTTTGTGTATTTGGAGTCTTTCTCATAAACATCCTTTCCCACTGTACTGTGGTGAAGTGTTTCTTGATTTCTTATAGTAGTTTCATAGTTTCATGCCTTATTACACTTAATTTTTTAAGGATTTCTTTTTATCGTGAAGGGATATTGAATTTTATCAAATTCCTTTTCTGTATCTATTGAGATGATCATATGATTTTTATTTTTCATTTTGTTATTGTGTATTATGTCTTTTGGGTTACATAAGCATATGTTGAACCAGCTTTACATTTCTGGGATAAATCCCACTTGATTACGGTATATAATATTTTGATCTGCTAATGGAGTTGTTATTTTTGCATCTATAATTGTTAGGAATATTGGTCTGTAGTTTTCTTAATGTGCCCTTGTTTGGTTTGGTATTAGGGTAATGCTGAACTCACAGATGAGTTGTGGTTCCCTTCCTTTCAGTTTTTCTTTGAACAGAGAATAATTCCTATTACAGTACTGCTTTTTAAGCAGTCTTGTGGAATTCAGTAGTGAAGTCATCTAGTCCTGGGGTTTTCTTTCTATTGATTCAGTCTCATCATTTGGCATTGTTCTGTTGAGATTTCCTATGTCTTCATAGTTTAATTTTGATGAGTTACATGTGTCCAGAAATTTATCCATTTTTTTAGGTTTCCCGATTTCTTGGGATATGGTTATTCATAGTATTCTGTAATGATCCTTTGTTTGTCTGTAGTATTAATTGCAATGTCTCCTTTTTTATTTCTATATTTATTTGTGCCTTTCATATTTTAGTCTAGCTAAAGGTTTGCTGATTTTGGTTTTTAATTTTCAAAAAATGAAAACCAAATCTTTGTTTCATTGACATTTAAGAAAGTATTTGATATGTTTCATGCTTTAATCTTTTTCTCTTTCTATTATTTTTTGAGTTTGGTTCTTGCTTTTTCCAAGTCCTTAAGTAGCAGTGAGGTTGTTTATTTGGTTTTTCTTTTATGTAGGTGATGATTGCTATAAACTTCCCTCTTAGTGCTTCTTTTGCTATATCCTGTAGGTTTTGGGATATTGTTTTTTCATTTTTACTTGTTTCAAGAAGATTAGTAGTCCCTGTTTTGATCTCTTTGTTTGTGTACTGACTGTTTAAGATTGCATTGTTTAATTTATATGTATTTTGACAATTTCTAAAGTTCTTCTTGTAGTTGACTTAGTTTTAGTCCACTGCTATCGGAGCACATACATCACATGATTTTAATTTTGACTAATTTGGTGAGACTTATTTGTGGTCTATAACATGATTTATGCTGTTTAATTTTCTGTGTCCTGATGAAAGAATGTGTATTATGCATCTGTTGAATGAAATATTCTGTATGTACCTATTAGGATTACTGAATCTCCTATACAGAGCACGATGATGTTTCTTTATTATTTTGTCTTTATGCAGAATGAAGTTGGGTTTTGAATCCTCAACTTTTATTGTTTTCAGATCTTGTCTCCCTTTAGATCTAATAGTGTTTGCTTTATATAACTGGATGCACCAGCATTTAGTGAATTATTATTTACAGCTGTGAATAGTACTCTGGTTGATTGAACTCTTTTTCATTGTATAATGATCTTGTCTCTTTTTACAGTTTTGACCTAGTCTATTTCATCTCAGTTGAGTATAACTATTCTTGATCACTTTCACTTTCTATTTTAATGAAATCTATTTTTCCATCCCTTTAATATTTGTTTCACTGGTAACTAAGTTTCACTGGTAAAAATGCCAGTAGCACATCAGCAGCATATCATTGGATCAGCAACATGCCACTGGATCTTGTTTGTCAAACCATTCAGGCAGTCTAACTCTTAATTGAATAATTTAATGTATGTATAGTGTTACTATTAATGAGCAAAAACCTACTCCTGTCATTGTGTTGACTATTTCTTTTTTGTTTTGCATATTTTTGCTCTTCTCTTGTTTTTCATGTTTCTGGTTTGCTGTTTTGCTGAACTGACATGGTAAGATTCTTTTCTTTGTATCTGCTAGTAAGTTTCTGCATGTTTTGGTGATAGTAATTATTATCTTTTCACTCTAGTTATAGGACTCCCTTAAACATTTCTTAGAAAGCTGGCTTGCTGTTGATGAATCCCTTGAATTTTCTCTTCTCTTGGAAAGACTATATCTCTTTAATTTCTGAAGGATAGCTTTGCTGGGTATAGTATTCTTGGTTGACAGATTTTTTTTTTTTTTACCTTTAGGAATTTTAATTTATCATCTCATTCTTTATAAGGTTTCTGCTGATGAATCTGCAGTTAGTCTACTGGAGATTCTGTGGTATGTGACTTGACACTTTTCTCCTACTATTTGTTATGGCTCTTGCTGTAAGCCATATGTGAGCATGGTGGGATTATTTTGGAGGCAGCCAAACTGAGAGCATGTGATTGATTGATCCTGGGGCTAGACCCAAGGGCACTAGGATTAAGGGTGTGAGTAGTCTGAATAAGTAGTCTGAATAAGATTAAGGGGCAGAAAGAGGCTCTTAAACCTGCTTTTGCTACCTTGTGGCCTCCCTGAACTGTATCTCCTCTGTGGCACCCCTCTGCCTTATGCCTCCCTGCCTTGGAGCCAGCTGATTACGGACTGAAACCTCTGAGCTAAATAAGCCCTTTCCTCTTTAACTTCAGGTGTCCAGTAATTTGACTAGCAATGAGAGAAAGGTAACTAAGATGCTATTTTTAGAATTTTCTCTTTGACTTGCAGTTTTGACAGTTTACTATGCTAGGCCTAGGGGAGGATCTTTTTTTGGTCAAATTTATTTTTGGTCTGTTAAGCTTACTCAACTTGAATGTTGTATCTTTTCCGTGATTTGGAATGTTTTCAGCTATATACTTTATTGAATAGTTTTTCTATGCCTCCTTTCTTTTCTTCTTCTAGAATATTAATAATGTAAATATTTTTCACACAGTTTCATTCCATAAATCTCAAAGGCTTTATTCATTCTTTATGTTACTTTTATATTTCTTTTTTGTTTGAGTGTGCATTTTTTTTTTAGCTCTTTCCAAGTAATAAATATTCTTTCATTTGCTTGATCTGGTCTACTGTTGAGGCTCTAAACACTTATTTTTTATTTTCTTTATTGAATTTTTCAGCTCCAAGTTTCATGTTTGGTTGTTTAATGGTATCAATTTCTTTGATGAATTTCTTTTTTGTATCATTATTTTTTTTCATAATATCATGTAATTGTAATCATGTATTCTCTCATCTCAAGTTTCTTTAAAATCATTATTTTGCATTATTTTTCAGTTTATTTACTTACTCATTTTAAAGTCTTGCTAGATATTGTGTTCTTTGAAGGCATGTTACTTTGGTTTTCCATGCCTCTTATGTCCATATCTTGGTATTTTTTCATCTGGCAGATCGGTTGCTACTACCAATTTGATACAATAACTTTCATAATAGACTTCCTCCTGGAGATGTGGCCTAGGATGTCGGTTTTATAGACTACCTTGAGTCCAGTTCTAGGTGGTCATAGTGTATTCTCCATTTAGCTTCTTTACCTGTAATCAGTTCTGTTGATTCCTATAGGTATCTCAGCAGCCTAGTCTATGGGGTTTGTGGGATTGTCCTTCCAGTTGTGATGGATATAACTTAGGTGTGACAAGTTTGCTAGTGGTTCTGAGTTTCATGCTTCTGGCTACAGATCCAAGCCACTCATCAGTTTCTGAAAGTCACCTAGTGGTGGAACCATCCCTCTGAGCCTGAATGGACACAGTACAGCATGCCTGGTCCATCAACAAGGTGCCTGTCAGTGTCTGAGGTGTGTTTGGGGATTGGACTGCACTGGTGGGTTTGGCAGGGGTACATATTTATATCCAAATGCTGTCTGGTGGCCTTCACGGTGCTTATGGGGAGACAAGAAACACAGAACTGGCTTTTTTCTAGTGCTACAAGAAGGGAAGAGGGATACCTGTCATTTTTCTGGTACTACAGGAAGGTAGGCAGGGTGACCTTGATGATCTCTAGAAGCTTCAGTGGACCAAGCTGCTCATAGTAATTGACCAGCTACTTCTCAGTGGATCGAGCTGCCTTGCTGCTTTAGGGGTCCATAGGAGGGGGTGGCAGGTTAATGTGGGTTGATCGAACTGCCGGGAACAGCTTCCCAGGTGGTTCACAAGATCCTGCATGTAGAATTTCAAGATGACCCTGCATCAAGAGCTTAGATGGCAGAGGGCACAACATGGGTTGGGCACTTTCTCCAAGGCAACGCAGCCTCCTGAATTCCCTGGAAGCTCCCCAAACTGGGCTTGGGTCTATGAGGGCTGCAGGCTTCTCTGCTGCCAAATGCTTCAGATGTCTGTGGCATTAGTGGCCACTGCTTGGGGTTGTCCACTTGTCCATTCCCATCCATACAAAGTCTCTCTTGGTTCAAAGTAGCTATGAGCTGGAGAGGCAGGATAGTTGTGTGCTTAGTTCCTTTCTTCATAAGGCCATAGTGTGTCTCTGTCACATCTTTGTCACATTTCTGCTATACTCTGGTGTTCTAACTCAAACATTCCAGGAGAATGGCAGAGTTTGGTTTTCTTTTCTGTTTTGGTCTTTTTTGTGTGTGGAAGAAAGCATACCAGGTACCTCTAGTGAGACATTTTGGTGGTGATCCCCTCCATGTCTTTTAATGGTTAGGGAAGTCATTTCTTTTTAGCTTTCATTGTATGGATGGATTATAGTTACTTTATCCACTCATTTACTGAAGGACATCTTGGTTTCTTCCAACTTTTGGCAGTTACGAATAATCCGGTGTGAACATTCATATATAGCTTTGGTGTAGACATACATTTTCAAATAATTTGAGTAAATGTCAAACTGAATGATTGCTGGATTATTTTGTAAGAGTTTATTTTTCTAAGAAATTGGGAACATTTTTATTGTGTTAAATTTTCTATATACTGTACGTCTATATAATCACCTTTATAGGAGGTGTAATCAATGTGGTGAATGTTTAAATTTTGAAAACTGTTACACTAAAAGACACATTGCCATTAATCCCCCTCAAAAGTTCCCCCTCACTTCCAACACTCTTTTGCTATCATTATTGCCACTTTCTGAAGCACTTCTGGAGTACTTTCTTGGGAGTGTTTTTAGTTGTACTGTCATGGCTGCCTGAATGTCCTAAATTGATTCAAAACATTTACCGTTTGTGGTCATGGTCATTTTGACTTTGAGGAAGAGGCAGAATTTGCACAGTTCCTATGTCTGTTAAATATGGTGGATGAGGACATACTATGATGCTTTATTTGACAGAAATTGCCAATAAACCGCATGTGATATAGAGGATTATATTGATGGAGGGTGAAATCGTTTGCCCATTTCTCGGGGGCATTTTCTTCACGTATTATTTCTTAAATATAATTCTTTATAATATTCAGAGTTCATCATAGTACTTCTTGATGCAAACAGCTGACACAATTCCATCAAGGTCAAAAGACATTGGACATTACCTTGATGGTGGATCTTGATTGACATACTTTGTTTCTCAGGAGAACTGGGGGATTTCCATTGAGAACTCTGAAACTTGGTGTCCGGATCATGACCAGAAACCCAGGCTTCATCCTGCATGAGAACATTTCTTAAAAGCTAGAATCTGAAGTGACCAATTGTTCAATTCCAATGAAAGGTGTTGTTCTTAAGCCATGATTTATGGCACTCTTTAAAACACTTTCTCTCAACTGTAGGTAACAGCTGACTGCACAGAACAAGTTGAAACTTGTCACCAAGTTAGTGAGGTTTGACACACCGCTTCTCATATTAATCATCCCTGGCTTCCCTTGGATGGCATTCGGCATAGCTTTCATCATATATATTTGATCGTACCATGTATATTTTATTTACTCCATCATAGCCGGTAGGTTGTGTGTTACTGCCGCTTCTCTATCAAGGCCTTACAATTGTTTTAACAAGCTTTTCCTAAAACTAGCATAGTGATGTGGACATCCTCTAGTGGAAGTAAGAAAAAAGTGTGTTTTCAGAGAGCAGCGCTTTTTGTGGCATTTCACACTCTAGGATGTTGTCTTCCTGCCCGAATCACTCCAGGGTCAGGTGCCAGGCAGTAGGGACAGCCCAGGGGCTCCAGAGTCCATGGAAATTATTGAAAGGGGCCAGTCCTAAAGACGTGCAGCCCTTCTCACCCACCTCACCCATTCCCTTCCTATGGAAACCACAGTAAAGGCACTTGCCTGAGCCATCCTCTCTCCTGCCTCTGGACCAGTGCTGGAGCTCCCCCATGCGGCCTCCTGTGATGTGGCGTGCTCCTCCTCTTGAGACCTGAGAATAACATACCATGTCGCAGTAGCAATGATCTCCTGACCTGCCTGCCTTGCCAGACCTGATCAGTAGTAAAGCCTGTGTTGTGGAACACATGAGCAGCTAATTCGCACTCTCTGCCTGGATTACCCTGGGGGGCACAATTCATACCAGGAAGGGAGGCCTAGCACATTGGTGCCTATAGATGCAGTTTGATTTTCTTTCTGCCTCTTTTTTTAGTCATAACCCTAAATTTAATTTGGAAACAACTAGGGAGAATATTGAATTCCTAAGCACAATATATTGTCATATTGAGAAAATAAGATGACAGCAACAACAAAATGCTTTCCAAAAAGTAAGTAAATAGCTCCTGTGTTCCCCTCTGCATTGCGATGTCTCCCACCCAACCCTGCCCGACAGACTTGTCTTCCCTCCCAGGATGCTCTGCCCCAAGAGCCTTATCAGAAGCTGGTCTCACTGCTCTTCTCTTGGACTTGCAGGGCTGTTACTATCTCTCCTACCTGGGGAAACAGATTCTGAGAATTGGCGGAGACCCATCCTGGTCACCCAGAGAGTATTAACTTTGCTCTCCCGGAATCAGAAGGAGTCTCAGAAGCAGAAAATTAAAGATGTTCACACGACTCCTCTGGCCTCACAGGGCACAGCTGGTAGAAAGCCAGTCCTGGAACTCTGTCCATCTACATCTTCTCTATAAGTTATTTATGCAGCTGCATCTAGGACTGACTGCATGTCCAGTCTCAGGTAAATGATTTCTTTGTAAATTACAGAAGATCAGAGAAATAATTAACATTGCAAGGATGGCCTGGCCATAAATAAATGGATAGATGGATAGAGAGAAAGAAATCCTTTTCTATCATGCTACATAAGAAAAACCTTTTTATCTCTCTGCTCAATTCATACATTACAGTCGAGGCCAAAACTTGGAGGCACATGCTGGAAAGGAGAAATGAACAAAACCTAGGCAGCAAGTTCACATCCTAACCCTGCATTTATTTGCCTCAGTGTTACCTTGTTTAAACCTCACAACAATCCCATCAGCCAGGTGTTATAATTTTTATCATTTTAATTTGAAGAAACTGAGAATTTCAATTTAAAAAAAAATAATTGTCTCCAAATCTCAAAGCAAGTAAGTGGAAAAGCCTGGCTTCTAATCCAGATATGGGATTTTAGAACCTGTTGCTTTTTGATTTCTTCCAGCACTGGGATGAATAGGTTTAGAAACCTGAATGACGGATGTTGATCTGTCGTTCGTGTGTCTGGGGCAAAGCTCATCTTTTCCCTTGTATCAGTGTCCTTGTCTGCTCATGGGTTATATGAAACTGTGTAATAATCTCTGAGGAATCTCTCAGATAAAAATGAGTTGCTTATATTTAGAATTTTCAGGGTTTGGTTCTGATCGTTGATTACCACTAGAATATCCGAAGTTACAGAATCCCCTTACTTTAGAATTTATATTGACATGTAGAGATAATGTAACGTCTTCTGTTATTCACACCTCTTTGCTATTTTCACTGCCTGCCTATAAGTTACATATTAAGATGGTCCTATGCGGATGACTCTGTTGCTACCTGGGCCGAGGTTGGGAAAAATCTATTCCAGGTGGAAAAAGCACAGGAAAGTGGGCATAGTGACCAGGAAGCATGAAGGAGAGGTACATGATCAGTGACTGATTTCCATCTTTCCATTTGTATCTGTCAAGTCCTCTTGGTCTAATTTATAAAGCACTTGGAGATACCTGAAGCTGGATTGATTTGCACAAAGTTCTCTTGAACTTAGCCCAAAAATGTATTCTCACCACTTTTCACCTCATTCAGAGCAGTACCATCATTTTTCAGATGACTGCAATGGTTTCCTCACAGGTCTTGCTAAGAGAAGAGCCTTCCTCCAATCCACTTTTCACACTTTGAGCCACGTAATCCTCAGCTGCAGTCACATTATGTAGTTTTTCTTCTGCTCAAACTCCTCCAGTGGTACCTCAGTGCCCTTGGAATGAGTTACCAGAAATCCCATTTCTATATTTTGGTGGTACTAGAGGTGGAACTCGGGAGGCACTGATTGACATCTTCAGCCCTTTTCTATTACTTTGTTTTGAGAAAGTCTCCCTAATTTTCCCAGGCTGGCTTTGAACTTGTGATCCTCCTGCCTCATTCTCCTGAGTAGCTAGGATTCCATGTCTGTGGCGCCATGCCCGACTAGACACCTTTATAACATGCTTTGGAGGTATTTATCTCCAGCCCACTGCTTCCTGTCTGATCCCTACCTAGACTCTTTCAACTATTTCCCTTTGCACGCTCTCTGCAACATGGCCTTGCACGAACTCTTCCTCAGCTCCACCCTTCCCGACCTGTACAGCAGTCACTAGGGTTCGGCCCCAACGTCACTGTCACTGAAATGTGCCCCTCGCTTTCCTCCTGCCAGTGGGTAACCCTTCTGCCTCTGTCACCATGAAATTCTGTAGGACACAAATCGTAGTGCCCACCACAATATGATGCGGTGACCATTACTGCCCACTGGATAAAACCATGTGCCTGGCCTGTTCACACTTGAATTTCCAATTCTATTAAAACAAAAAGTAACACTTAAATATCTATATTTATAGAAGGCTAGGATTAAAAAGGGCCTCAAGATCACCAGCCTAATTCCTATTTAGAGTCTGCCTGCTTTATGTACCCTGTAGAAATGCATCTAACATCGGCCATACTTAGATAAGATCAACCCCAGAGCTATAAAAGATTCCAAATCTTTGCTTTGTGGAGCTCTCTGTCTCAGAGAGTCCTCATCCTATCACTGAGGACATCACCTGGACACGTGAGCCCCCCTTCTGACCACCCTGCCTCTGGGAGTTTCCTGCTCTCTCTTTCCCTCTTCAAGGTGGCTTGAAGGTGGAAAGTCTCATGCTGTGAGGAGCTCATCCCCTCTCCCTTGCCCTGTCAACAAACCTGTTGAAGAAGCTGCACAAACCAACCTTGTTGACCATGGTTAGTTTTCCTCGATTAGCCACAGAGTGTCTTGAATTCCTCATGGCCTTTATAGTGAGGTTAGGTTTTATCTTAAGAATAATGAGAAGTGCTGTAATTGAGGGGTTGTAATCAGAGGAATGACATTATCTTACAGGTACTCAAGAAGATCCCCAGGTAGAGAGGACCAAGAGAAACTATTTAGGAAGCTGCTGTTGTAATCTAGCTAAGAAAAGTTGGGGCTCAGATGAGGGCAGTGTGAAGATGGAAGAGAATGGAGGAAAGAAGAAAATTGGGTGGTAGAGTCGATAGGACTTCTCAGTGAGGTGGAGATGGGAAAATGAAGAGCCACTGAGCCATACCAATATCTGAGCATGTTCATGTTAGGCTTATTTGCAAAGATGTACATGATAAAGCGGAACAGGTTTTCAGGTTGCAGTGAGAGTGAATTAAACATTCAGTTTTGATGTGTTTTTATTTTAATGTAGTACAAATAGATATTAATAAAGAAAATATAAAAACATGTATTTCCATGAAAAAATAAAACCATATGAGAATATATATCAAAGTAGAAGATAGATAATAAATAGGGAAAGATTCAAATAACTCCCCAAATTATCTATTCTGTTGTTTCAACAATATTTTAAAATAAATACTAACCTATTTCATTCATACTATTAATTTTTTATTCATTAAAAAGAAGATTTTGTCTTTTTGTTTGTTTCTTCTTCATATGAGAGAATCTAATTTGTACTCTGAGTATTATTTTGGCCATTCTTTTAAGATCATGATGCACAGAACATTAGCCATTGTAATTCTTTAATGTTTTTGTATAAATTTAGTTTTACTTTTTTCAGTTTTGATGTATTAAAGTTGAAAACCTAGTAGTGACTTCCCTCTTCATCCCTGGAAGCGGTATCCTAAAATTCTGTTACACATGGGAACCTTGGAATGAGTCTGTTTTCATTGCTTGTTCTGAGGATTTCATGGACTTTTCTGCAGCTCCATGCCCACTGAGTATAGGATATTTAAAAATAATTTTAGTGATTTCCTTCTCTAAATTAATTTTTCTTTCTTTAATTGCCATTTTAGTTTTTAATACTCGAACTGATTTATATTTTAAAAATATTTTCCCATTTTCTATTTTGTTTTCTTTTAGTTTTTCTGTGTTTTGTTTTGTGATCCTTTTACAAGACTTAAGCTGCTGTTCATATTTTTTATATGTATGATTTTCAGAAAAGTACCCCTCTTGGCATCATTTACTTACATGAAAAAAAAGCTGTTTTAAATTTGAAGGTATTTGAAAATATCAGTGGGATTTTTTTGAAGCTTCTTAGTACTACCTCGTCTTAAAATGCTCTGTCAGTTGCATTTTAAATTTGTGGCTTGATCTTTCTAAACAGATTTTCTCTGATGTGTAGGTTCCTTGGTTGTTTTTTATTGGAGAGAGGAACCCTTGAAATCTAGTGCAAGTTCTAAGACAGAGTCTGAGGCCAGTCAGGACTGGACTTTACTTAGGTTGATCTGGGTGTTTACTGGGCATTTTCTTGGATGGGGTCCCCCCTAAAGGTTGATGTCTTTAGGTCTTTTCTCTTATACCCAACCGAGAAGATTCTTCTAATGTCCTTCCAGAAGGGCTTGCTACTGGTTTCCTGAAATCCAAGATGGAACCAAGGTTTTAGGACTCAATAATCCACAGTCACTATTGATAGTGTAGAAAATAAGAAATGCCAGAAAAGGAAAGAAAGAAAAAGAACCCGATACCCCTTCATTCATAGCCAGAAGTCAGGCTGCCCACAACACCATCTGTGTCATGGGAAAGAAAAGTCAACTTGCGGTGAAGATGGAAGTGTTAATGAATGCATTGCACTGGAAACTGATTATTACTAACTTGAGACTGAGTCTCAAAGACTGCCTAGCAAAAAGTAATAAGACAAGTCCTGGAGAGCATAGAAGTTTCATTCAGGAACAGAGAAAATGCAACATCCTTTAGGCAGAATGGAAGAGACAAATAGGAAACAGAAGTAAAGAATATGAAACAGAAGTAGATATATATAGCACCATGGTATACATGAGTAAAAGTCCAGAGTTAATCGATATAAACTCTAATATGCCATAGCTGTATGTTTCTCACAGTTTCTGCTACTTGTCAGGCATAGTGTTTTTTTATTTTATGGAAAAATGAAATGAAATGTCATAACAAAATACTAAGAGAATAAGAATCGTTAATACATACACTGTGTATCATTATCTTCAAAGCAGTTATTCAGAGTGCAAATCAGAACAAAAAGATTATCACTTACAAAGAAGAAACAGATACTAGCACAAAACTTTCTTTTCAATGAACTAAGAGAAACTACTAGTATAAATGAAACAAATTAGCATATATATTAAAATATTTTTGGAATAAAAGAACAAGTAATTTGGGGGGGTTATTTTAACTTCTCCTTATTTCTTCTATCTACCTATCTATCCAGTTTCTCATATAAGAGAAACCATGTGATATTTAAGCAGTGTGTCTGACTTATTTCACTTAACATGTTCTCAAGTTGCCTCCATTTAGCTATGAATGCCTCAAGTTTATCTTTATGGCAGAGTAGTACTCCATAGTGTACAAGTACATTTTCCTTATCCATTTATCTGTTGATAGACACATATACACTGTTTTAAAGATCTAGCTATTATAAATTATGCTGCTATAAACATAGGTATGTATGTATCCCTGTAACATGATAATTTTAACTTTTTGGGAACATACCCAGAAGGGTAAAGTGGAATTTCTATTTTTTAGCTTTTGGGGGAATCTGTACACTGATCTCCATAGTGGTTATAGTGGTTTACATTCCCGCTAAGAATGTAGAAGCATTCCTTTTTACTCACATTCTTGTCAGCATTTGTTATTATTAGATTTTTTGATGATAGCCATTCTCCCTGTGGTAAGACAATATCTCATTGTACTTTTAACTTGCATTTCTCAAATGGCTAGTGATGTTGAACATTTTTTCATGTATATATTGGCCATTTATACTTCTTCCGAGAAGTATCTGTTCTTTTTGCCCATTTTGGGGGGTTCAAAATTATATTTTATGAAGTCTAAAGGTTTTTAGTTCTTTGTTCAGTATATTCTTGATGTTAGTCCTCTGTCTGAGGAACAGCTGCCAAAAATATTTTTCCCATTTTGTAGATCATCTCTTCACTCTGTTGCTCATTTCATTTGCTCTGGAGAAGCTTTTCAATTGAATATAATCTATCTCAACTGCACATGCAAGTGATAGCAGACTAAACTGTAATGCTTGAGGGAGTTGTGTATGGAGACATTCAGAGCCAGGAGGAGCAAAAGGCTCCCTTTGCTTGTTAGCAGACCCTATGCCAGTGTGGTCCCCCTTGGAGGTTGCTGGGTCCGTGCAGAGTCCACGTTCAGGCCAGTCCTTTACCTGAGTCTCGAGGGTTCCCTTCACCTTCCTCAGTCAGTGTGTGCCCCGAGGGCAGCCCTAATGAAGGGATTCAACACTCCCTTCATGCTGTGGTTTCAGCTCATTGCTGCTGTTTGTATGTCCTTGTTTCCTTGGGTATTTAGCAATGTACTAATAAACATGTTTGTTACAATTTATCCAGGCCTTATTAAAGAATCCTGCCCATCATATTGCTAGAAGCAAAGTCTGTAGTTGAGATTTTGATTTCCATTGTGACATAAAGACTGCTAGGAGGAAGGTTTACATTTCTCGGTTTTGCTCTACTAGACTCCGAGTTGCTGTTATAATCGCTGTTGCTGTTTCCCACTTGGGTTTTGCCTTTATTATGTATCTCTAGTTGGGTTGTGGAGATCACCATTTGTCAGAATTTCCTCTACTTTATACCTTTGTTTTTTAAAAAATGTTTTTCTGGGTGCTATATTTATTTTTATTTTTGGTTTATTTTAGTACCGGGGATTGAACGCAAGACCTTGCGCTTGTGAGGCAGGCGGCAGGACCACTGAGCTAAATCCCCGGCCTTTATATTTATTTTGAAATAAATACTACATTGGTGTTTAAAAAGCAGTCGTTCTCTTTGTAGTATATTTAGTGTATTTTTAAGGTTTCCTTCATCATAATTTATATTTGCTAATTTCAGAGGTTAGGTTTTATGAAAGATAAGTTAGCTTTTGTGCTCTTTTTGTATCTTTTCTGTGTTCATATTACTTTGTGGGTGTCAGCATTATATCACTTGGTACCAAAAGATTGATTGGTGGCAATTGTATCTGTGTTGTAGATTTTAAAGTTTATCATTAAGATAAAGAGATCCTTTCATCAATACTTGTATGATATAAATAACATGTTGACTATTATCAAATTTTGTTATATTCTAGGTTATTCTTTTTATTTCAGATTTACTTCATTTTATTAAATTTTATATTTTGCAATCCTTGTTTTTCTCAATTTCCATCATGTATTTTCCAATTTTAAATAATATATACTTTATTTTTACAAATTTTGGAATTTTATAGAAATGGAATGATGTTCATTCACTGAACACACGTAAATCAAGTAATATTTTCTGCCAGGTATGTGAAAGAGAGAGTATGTCAGTGGATTATGGGCAGATGTATATAAAATAGAAACTTTACCCACCACCTGCAGTGCCCTATCCAGCAAAGGAATCTGCTTGGGTTCTGTGAATAGCCAGGAAGCCAGTGTCCCTAAGTGGACTTGGAGGAATTCAGAATGTTACCTCGGACCTCAGTCCAGGAAGCCAAACATTAATTGCACTGCAATGAGTTGAAAGTTTAGGGAGAAGTCCAGAGCAAATACATAAATGCGTGTTTTCCATTTCTTGGGTGCAGTTTGTTTTTTGATGGAACCCAGAACCTTACACCTGCTGGACAAGTCAGCGAACTATTTCGCCACCCTTGGGTGCAGGGTTTCATCACCACATAGGCTTTTCCAGATGAAATAGGTGTAGTTATGTTTACTGTGTATCCAAACGGAGAAGTCAGGGACAAATATATTTTTCTCTTTTGTTTCAGTAATCATTTCTTCTATACCTTATGATTGTAAGATGCTTTTGATGCTGGAGTATAGCAAATTAGCCAGAATGTGACAATCTTTATTAAACTATGCCTGAAAATACCTTTTGGGCTTTCCGATAGTCTCTTACTTTAATTTCTGAATGATTCTCTTTCAACACACATTTGAATATTTTTTCTGTTGTAGTATTTTTGTGTTCTTCCAGATGAGTAATTATAATAGTCTTCTGCTGTCTGTTCCTTTCTGCCTATTTTTGTTCTGTCTATTGACCTTTATTTTTGTCTTTTTGAAATTTCTGCATTATATGCGATATTTTTCAAATCTACCCTCTATGATGGTGACTTACTATTTATTTTTCACGAATGTCAGTTCTGCTCTGTGTAACTCCTCATCCTTCTGTAGGGCTTGTGTTATGCCAGTACTTTTTACTGTTAGTTTCCTTTCCACTATGTGTTGTAGTTTATTTCCTTTGTGGGTGCATTCATATTTTCTGTAATTTCCTTGACAGGGGAAAGAGTGGTAGTGTGTGATGTTCTGTGCTATCTCTTGTATTCCATGTCTGTTCCTCTTTCTGGGGTTTTGTGCCAGGTTATTTTCTTTGTTTACTCATCATTCAGAATGGGCTTTTTGTTTGCTAGAAAACTGTCCGCTTGGTTTATTGAGAGAACTGGCTTGGATAGCTTTAAACAGGAAACAGCTATTGCCTTTTCATCATCCCCCTCCCTCTATACTATGACAAACCTCCTTTCTGAATTCCTGACGGTACCGCACCTGTGTCCCATTGCTTTTGATGTCCTTTTAGTAGCAATAAACAATATCACTTTCCAGAAATGAAGCACATCCATCCATCGAAATGCCAACGCTTGCGTATTACTGAAAGTGTTAGGTTTTACCCTTCCTAGGGTTTGCGCCTGATTCAGGTCAGATGTAGCGGGGCCTTGGACTCCCCCTTTCACAGCATTGCTTCTTCAGGTAGGACAGTGAGGAAAGAGAAAGATGTTGAGCTCTTACAGGACAGGAGGGCTGTGACCCCATACTGATTCCCTCCAGCTAGGTTGGCGGTCTCCATGGGGGTGCTGTGTAATCACCACTTCCTCAGAGGCGTCCTGGGTTGGAAGACACAGCCTGTGACCATGTGCTGCTGCTGCTGCTCAGCTTCTGCATCCCACTCTCTGGGGTGCTTAGAAAAAGGCTTCACATTACCTGTGTCAGTCATTAGTACTCCTCTTAGATGTGGTGCTCTTGTCATTACTTTCAGCTTCTTTTATTTTGTTTCACTTTATTTGTGAGAGAGATGACGTTGAAGTGAGAGGTCACGATTCACAACTTGGCACTGGAAATTTGGGGTTAATTTTATGTATTTTTTGTAGATAGCAGTCCACAGGAGAGGAAACAATTTAGAAGTCAAGTTTTTTCCCATTGTTAAAAAAAAATTAGGTATAAGCAGGGTGTGGTTGTCAGGAGCAATGCTACATAATTTTAGGGAAAAATCATTTGGTTAGCCTAGCTCTCCTGCCTACAGCCCAGCTATGGAATTCCGAAACATAATTGCATTTTGACCTCCGGTCACAACTGAGACCTCAATGATCCGGTGATGATTCTGTGATTCTCCAGGACAAGATTACACCAGTTGAAGACATCCTGGGAGGAACGAACATCTACTCAGTTCCTCCTTGTTCTTGGACTGTTACATCTTATTTACGCAGGATGTACCGAACTCTCTGCGAGTCATTTGTTACATCTGCTTCTCCAGATGTACTGAGCACTGAATAAAACGTGCAGTAAGCTGGGGGCTTTCGTCTTTGCCGCCCAGAGCAGCAGTGATCAGACCCAAAGCTCAGCTTCTTCTCAGTCTCATTTGTCTACCTTTCCTGTAATTCGCCGTGTGCTGCCGTGGCTCACAGGAGACTAGGACTTACTGCAGCGGTTCTGGTAACGTCCCCTTCCCCTGCTCCCTACATGTGGTGCTGCACACCTGTAATCTCAGCATTTGGGAGACTGAGGCAGAAGAATTGCTTCCAGTTCAAGGCCAGCCTGAACTCTGTAGAAAAACCTCATGTAAAAAAAAATTAGGTAAATGAAGCCCTCTAAGAGAGAAAGAGACTTGTATATTCTCCCAGAGCACACAGTCAGGGTGGAACGCAGTACTTCAATGTCGGGCTCTGCGTGTTGTCCTTGGTATGCGTGACTTTTTCTTCCTAGGCAGGTGCACCATAATTTTGTTATTTCCTGAGTTTTGAAAGGCTTCTTCTCATCTAATCCCAACTGATATCTTGGTGGGTAACTCCCTTCTGACTTATGCTGAAATAGATAATGTACCTTTTCCCAAGAACCGTTTCTCCTTCACAGAACTTGTGAACCTTTCAAGAAAGTAACCACCAGATGTCGCTCTAGACTAGCTTATACAAAATGAGACTGCTGGGTCTGTTCCGGATTTGCTTGGGGGAGGGGATGGAAGTAGTAACATGCATCCTATTGCTTCAACTGTTCAGAAATTTATAGGACTGTCTCAAAACAGGTGCCTGTGAGGACAAAACACAATAGGAAACTATAGGTCCTGCCTTCCTGGTAGTTATAGATAGTGGGGTAGGTGGGGTTGTACAAGGGAGACGTAAGGTCTTGGTCCCCTTTGTTTTCAAGTTAAAGAGACTAGGGAAGGAGAAATCAGAGTGGTCCCTGGAAGGAAAATATAATAACATCATCGGGATGAAAAATGGATAAGTGGGTAGATAGCTTAGATTCAAGTCAGTGTAGGCCTTGGGAGAGGCCATGTGATTGGCTAGGAAGTAGTGGCAGGGAGGGGCAGGGTTGTCGGCACTGAAGCGAATGGACTCCACCTGTTTCAGGGACAGTGGCGAAAGCATGAACCACTTCCGGTAGGTCAGAGGAGGTGGGAGTGTGATGAACAGGAAGAACACAAGTTCCGTCCCCAGCGGCTGGCTCTGCCTCCGAGGTCTGGTGCACACTTGTGGTTGGAGCATTCTCTGGGGCATGTTTCTCATCTGTGGAAGGCTTCAGTTTCCTCACTTTATTCTCATAAAGTGAGCAGATCTAAGTCGCGTACTTTAAATACACTACTCCACTAAATACATTACTCCACTTTGTGGAGTGGGTTATTATTGTTTTCATTTTATAGATTAAGGAAGTGAAACTCAGAGCAATCAGTTTGTTGAAGATTATAACAGCGGTAATGGCAAAGGTGAGATGCTGAGCCCGAGCCTCCTGGTTTCATCACTACTCACATTCCTGAGGGTGTTGAAGCAAACCATGAAATCATGTTATTTTACAGCCACCAGGGACGTTTGTAAGGCAGTGATGTGTCGCTTAACAGGGATATGATCTGAGAGATGCATCATTAGATGATTTCATCTTCGTGCAAACAGTGTGGAATGTCCTACTTACTCTGAGATGGCCCCAGTATCAGCAGGTAAAGTGCTATGAGCCTCCCAGCTGATGAGCTGATCTTCCCTGGCCAAAACAGTCATGCAGTGCCTGGCTCTGCTTTAGTTTGACCTACTCTTCCATTTATATAGATAAATAAATTGGAAATCACAGCTATGAAGAGATTTGTTGAAGGTCATTGGTTGAGGAGTGGGAGTATAAGAACCTATAGTTTTCATTCCCGGTTCAATTATGATAAAGTTTTGGAAGTTACCAGGATCTACCTATTCTGGTATTTTATTATTATTATTATTATTGTTATTATTATTAAAAGAGTGTGTTAACCTGTGTTATATAAAGTGTTTCCTTCGTAGTGCACGAGGGAGATACTGTGTTCTCTTTTTATAATAGATAGGTCTTACAGCAATTTAAAGTATTAGGTCTGTTATGGATATTGACTAAGGGACTCCTGTAATTATTCCTCTTTTCTGGTTTCCCTCAACACAATGTGCTGTTCCTTGTTTTTAGAATTTCTCTTTCTAGTATAATCTATTTCATCACCTGTCTCCCTGTGAGAAGGCCTGTTTTTAACAAAAGAACTGAATAGGGGTTCAGAGGATATCACTTTTCCACAATTTTTCTCAACTACACCAACTTTTGCCCTTAAAGAAATTATGTAAGCTAACACTGGCTTTCTTATGCCGACTAGAATTCAAAATAAATCGCTTGACTGCCTGTAGTCCCCATTCACCTAGTCATCACTTCAAGTGCCCCGGTATAGAGATTGCGTAGTTACCTTTGATAGCCCTTGGCGGCAGGTGACAGTACGCTTTGGTTTGTCTGTGTTCTCTACCAAAGTATCCATCCTATCTCTGACACTCAATTTTCTCAACAAGAAGCAATCTGATGTGGAATAAAGGGAGAAAAATGTTTTCCCAGAGCTGCTGGTGCTTGTTTTTGTTTGTTGTTGACATTTTTATCTAGGGGCTGCACTTGTGTGAATAGAAGTCCTTGATGTTTAGGCCCTTTCTGTAAGATGAAAAGCCTAAGGGGTAATACGGAAACATTTACCTACGTGCAATTTAGGTGGTGAACCTCAGACCCGGTGAAACCCACTCCTGGTGCCCAGAGAATTCTGTGATGGGGTGGGTCTGGGGCCTATAGTCATTCTTAGGAATCCATGTCCATCTCTGGGGCATGTGATTTGAATTTAGTAGGTTGCTTATCTGAGCTAGTAATACTCGTTCAGGTGACCTTTCTGCGATTGCCCTTGGAATATCGTCCATGACACCAGATTGAGAATTAGTGTGTGGATTTTAAATATGAAAGGTGGACTTGATTAAATTTGTGCAAGATTAATGAAAAATGTATTTTGCAGAAAACCATCAGTAGTGTGCAAATGTTTCCAGCTTTGTTGCCTTCACTGCATGCTTAGGGGAATTCTTCCTGCTCTGCTCTTCTCGGGTTTCACTAGGAAAGTGGGGTAGTGGGTCAGAGCTAATGGAAGCGAGCAGAGATGGAATGGACAGATTTGGTTTAGAAAACGCAGAGGGTTCTCTTAAAGAGGAACAAAGGAAGGTGGGTGGGGTGAAAAAAGAGCCAGCTTGGGGTGGGTTGAAGAGAGTTTAGCAGTTTTGGATTGTGCCCAGATGCTCTTCCATGATGAAAAAGATTTAGCAGGAATAGGAAGGTGAGGAAAAAATTTTTAAAAATCAGTATGAGTGTTGAATGTACCTCCTGGGATTTTTATTCCAAGTAATCCCAATACAGATTCAAAAGACTTTAGATTTTGGAAGTTGGGCTGACAATTTAAAAAATGTAGCACCATACTATGTAATGTTATACCCCTAGAGTCCTACATAAATATCTTTGCTTGCAGACTGTCCTATTGTATAGGACTCAATTTCCCAAACTGTGTGGCTTGGATGACTTTGATAAGTTAACACCGAGTGTGTGTGTGTGAAGTGGAGTTTGAAGTGTATTACATAATCTGTTCTATTCTGAGTACCATGGAGCACACAAACATAGGAAAACCCCCGAGAAATAATTGCGTATTAAAAAAGTTTGAGTGGTCTTTTTCAAACTTAAGCAACATGTGAAACACCTATTACCTAACATTTTCTAAGAGAATTGTGTCATAGAGTGTTGTAGGAAACGTTAGCTTAGTTGACTCCCAAATACAACAATCACATTCTTCAAGACAGACCTGTGAGATGGACTGGAGTGACGCTGAACAGGGTGGCAAGCTGAAGGCAGCATGTGAGTCCGTGTACAACACTGACATGAGCCGATATCACCCTTTGTGGTACAATTGAATTCAATTAATTGTAAGTGAAATAGATAGAGCTTTAGGGCTCCCTAACTGGAAATCCTCTCTTTATTATATAACAAGCTCACTGGAATTTTTTCACCCATGGCACTCAGATTTTTATAGTGCTGTTTAATTTGCAAAGCACTTTCCCATACATTGTCTCAGTGAAGCATCCACACAGCTAGTGGATTACCCCGGGATACAGATGAAGAACTTGAAACTCGAAGAGTCAAGTGATAAGCCCAAGGATACACAACTGATACTGAGAAGAAGCAGAATTGGTACCAAAAAATTTAAGTTTATACAGCTTAGCTTTCCCTGGAATCGAATACTTTAATGTCTTTCCTTGAGTGGGGAAGTCGTAAGTTACTATCAATTCCATTCACTTATATTAGGTGAAAGAAAATAGAGTGAGAGAAATTTACCTGGAAAGATCAGTAAAAGTGTAATTGTTGACAGATAGAGCATTATTTATCAAAATAAGCCAACTAATTGCTCCAAATAGGTAGTGAGATAGCAATATAATTATTTATTTGGGAGTAATTATTAGAGCTTACACAAGTGGAGAAATGGAACTGCAGGCTTGGGTTAGTTGTAAACGGTCCAGGTCACAGAAGATAAGGAAGTAGCATGCAAACTACCATTTTCCATTACTGTGACCTTGGTGGATATCAATAATCAACCACAATACCCTTTCCCACCATCCAGATGGGGCTTCATAGTTTCAACTTGGTCTTCCTGTCAGGCACTACTAAATTCAGTATTCACAACTGGCCTGTGTGTCATCCTGCTTCAGCACAGACTTGCACAGAGGTTTGCCGTGGCTTTTGATCTAAAACCCTATTTGAAACCACATTTTGTTGTCTGGGTAATATTCAGTACTATTCTTAATGTCCTTTACTGTCTCTGAAGCCTACAGTCAAGATAGCTCATGTTATTGTAATTCATGCAAAATTATGTAAACATTCCAGAGAACATGAAATTTGTACAGAGCTGATAGACCCAGTATTTTGTTTGTTCTACATCTTTGAGGATATTATCATTTCTGCTTGTAAGAAGACAAAGTGGACCCCCAGAAGCCATTGGTGAATTTCTCTCTTCAGAAGCCTGATTTTTGTGTACTTCATGCAATCCTAAAAATTAATTTTATTCCAGGGACCCAGAGAAGTTAATTATTTTCTTAAAGGAGGAAAATCCTGCAGTGCATTGTTCAGCGGTACTAGCACAGAAAACAGCTATTTGTTTCATAAAGTGGAAGGTAGTGGTTTAAATCAGAGCCTTGTTTCTATACACTAAGTGAGCCCTTGGCATTGAGTGTAACAAAGAAGCATATGACTATATTTGTTTTAGAGCCATGGATGTACCAGTCACCTAGGGGCAGTTTCTCATGATAAATTTACTTACATTGTCTTCTCATCTCTGTTCCTTCTTACCTCCAACCCCTGCCTTTACTTTGTTCTTGTTGCCCTGGGGACAGGTGACTTGGATAAATGTATATTTTAAAAAGGTCTTCCAAAGTATTCCATTATGTAGGTCTCTCCATCCTTAACATGAGAACTGTAATGCAGTGGAAAGTGTTAAACTTCAAGTGAGAAGACACTGTTGGATTCGAGGGTTGGCCTGGCACATTTCCTAAGTAAACTACTGTGTTAGGTTGCAAGCGACAGAAATCCAAGTCAAGTTAGCTTTAGCCACGAAGGGGAATTTTAGGGTTTACATGTCCAGGAGTAGTTCTGGCTGGCTTCATGTATAGGTGGATCAGGAGCCCAAGCAATGTTGTAAGGGAACTTCTGTTTTTCCTTTTCTTTCCTTTCCTTTGCTTTGTATTGATGTTATTCTCAGATTCTACGTAGTGACTGCCTCCTAGCCCCCTCCTTCCTCCACACAGTTTAGGATTCCTCTTTCTCCTAGTTCAACAGACTTCCGAAGATGGAAAAACTTTCTTTTTCCAATAAGTTCCCTAAAAGTCTTATCTCTATTCATTGGCTTGACTTATCTATTCTTACAATCCCTGAACTAATCATTAGGGCAGTGGGAATGGAATAACCCACCTAATAGCCTTACTCCTGGGCAGGGAAGGGATCTCTTATACTTATCTCTATAGTTATTATGAGTATCTGGCTGTCATTTCTTTTATATTGATCCAGCTGTTCAATAGTTTGTGTATGCCCCTGTCCCTGGGTTACAGAGTCAACCTTAGAGTTTATTGTTTATTTAATTTATTTTTGCATATCATGGCTCACTTTTATTAAAAGCTTCATTACTACAGTTGGCAGCAATTTACATTTTATCTTACATGACAACAGTTTTCAAAGAAACCTTTAGAGTTTAGAATGAAGACAATCCCCTTCTGGACCTCATGATTTTGGGCTGAGAAAGTGATAGGATCCTCACAGGAAAATTACACCAGAAGAAAGGGAATTGAATATCCATTTTCTAGGAAATGATGTCATCACTCATGAGTCATGGTTTCTTCCTATGTTAAATAGAAAATATCAGTTATTTGCTCAGATGTTCTTAATTATCCATTCTAATTTTTTTTTATGAAAAGAAACAGTGCCCGGTAGACTTTTGTAGTACCTATTATGTGTTATTGTAAACAAATAGATGTTTGTGCACAAATAGTTGTGTGTATCTGTACACGCTGCTTAGTTTTCACATAAGGAAGCTGAGACACAGAGATGTCACCAAGGGTCACTGACAAACGGAGACAAGATCAGTTCTGTATCTATATTTTCTAGTGGAGAATTATCACCTCTACACACGCACACTCCTGTGTGCACACACACACACGCTAGATCATGTTCACATAGTCATGTCTTTTCTTTTTTCTTTTTTTTTTTTTTGGTACCGGAGATCGAATTTGGGACCTGGTGCTTGTCAGGCAGGCACCGGAACCACTGCGCTAAATCCCCGGGCCAACATAGTCATGTCTTAGACTTAGGGTGTTAATACTTTAAGAGTATTTTATAATTTATGAACATTTCTTTGGAAATAAAAGTATCAATTCAAGACTGAGCATATCAAATGCTGCATTTGGAGTACTATTACCATAAAGGGTCAGGTGTCTCAAAGCACTGAGGAGAAGAATCATAGAGCAAAGATAAAGTACATTGGAACCTGGGGTCTCATGTCTTTAGCTATGACTCTTATAATAAGTCAGTAAGAGTACAAATTTAGCTTTTACTGAAGCTTTCGATACTTTTCATATCTCACTAGCTCAAGTTCCTGTATATTTTGTATACATTTCATTTGTCATTATTATTTATTCGCCTAGGGCTGAAGGATTCCTACCCTTTTCCACTTCTGATAAAGGTTTCACCTAGAAGTCACTAGCTAAGAATGGGAACTACAACCAGCACAAGGTTCTCCATCTTATTCATGTGAAAATCATTTATTGAGTGCTTATTCTTTGTAAGTTTGGATGATATATAAAGATGAGCCACTTTCATATAGATAAGGCCTGGGTATAAATCATTGCAATACAAAGTTGATAGTAACATATGTCATGGGAAAGGAATAGAGAAACTGCTATAAGAAGTGAGAGGATAAAAAATGAATTTTAGAGGGATTAAAAGTGCTGTTCTTTGGCATCTTTTGAGTACAGGGCAATGACTGACTTTAAACATGGTTAGGCTAAAGGAAGTAGTATGCTTGCATTTAATTCTAGGAGCAAGGGAAGTTTTCTGAAGAAGGAATTTAAGCTAAACATCGAGACGTAAGATTTAGAATTAAGAGAACTTCAAGGAATCCTGTTCAGCGTTTGTTTCTCCTTGGGATAGGGAACCCTTTAGAATATTTACAGTCACACAGGGTGGTGCTCAATTTGGAAAGGACAACTTTGTGTGAGAGTTAGGAATAGGCACCCCAGTGTTGAGAGGAGAGAGAGGAGATCTAGATGAAGCTCACTGCCTGAGAGGTAGGTGATGCTGGGAGTTGGGGAAAGACGGGTGTGGCAGCCATCTCTCCTCTGCTTTCCAGGTAGGGTACACAGCTGCTCAAGACCAAGGGAGGTTTGTGCATTTAAAGAAATGCCCATTGTCAAATGGGGAGGGGGAGAGGCAATGGGAAAGGCAAAGATACTGGCAGGGTATACAGAAACTGGCTGTGGTCTTCTCTAGAAAATAGGTTAATGAAGAGGGCTGAGTGGGCTCGTATTTCTTACCATAGGTAAGCTCTGTTCTTGGTGTTGGGAATAGAACATGAAAAAGTGAACTTTTAGACTAGAATGGAAAGTCAGCCAACACCTATAGTGAGTATTATGAATCCTCCCAAATAAATCACCCCAACCACCAATTGTCTCTGTTAGTCTTAGTTTAAAATTTTACTTACTAGTAACTATTCTGTTTTCATTTACTTCTTTCATTCGTTCATTTTGTGTATCTGTGGATGAAATATTTGAGCACTTGCTATGTTCCAGATGCAGTGATAGACACCTGAGTACAACAGTGAATTAGACAGGCGGTAAACCCTGTCCTTTAAAATCTTATATTTTGGAACAGCACCATGCTGTAACCCGAGGCAGCCCCAGGCCCTGTTTTCCACTACACTGGTCATTGCTTCATTAATCTTTTTCCATAGAGTGACACCAACAGATCAGATCACAGCGTCCACTCATCATATTTAATCATCTGTCAACTCAGTGTGATTCCATATGAAAATATCACTACCTATTGTGAAACTAAAAGTTAAACTAGCAGAGATCTACAACTTACAAGAAGTTTTAAAAACCGAGCAACAGTTAAGAAGATTTTTATCATAGTAATTAATTACAAATGATTATTAATGAGATAAATTAATGATGTCCTCTTTTTACTTCTCTCCATCTCTCCATCTTTTCCTACATATATATGTCAGTAGAAGGAAGCTAGCCTATGGGATCAGGAAACACTTATTTCTTGAAAGCATTTGAGAGAAAACATGAGGGAGGGAAAGAACTGAATAGGAAATTGACTTAAAATAACTTGACTATCTTTGTAGCTGTCAATCTTCACTATGGAGTTTCTTCTCTAAATGTATAAGCATTTAAACTGTGGAGAGTCATGATTTATGTGGGGAGATACAAGTCATTATGCAGATGAAATGCCCATGGTTGGGAGTTTCTCAGCTGTCACTTTTGTCATCTTCATCAGTTTTAAAAATTGTCAAGAACTTGTACCTAGCATGTGGATCTCACTCCTTGTATACTTGTTTTAGTCTGTAGAATCATGGTACATTAGTTTGAGTACAAGGCCAAGGGCATCCCCTTTAAATGAAAAGGAGAAAAATGTAAAATTCCACCTGCTTTTTTCTGAAGAACCTTTCAGTGAAGCAGTAATATGCACTACAGATGTACTAATTATTGGTCTCTGATGACGAATGCTGCCTTGAATGACTGTTGAAAATTTTAATTTTGCCAAGTCCAGCACCAAACATGTACAATTATTCTATGTTGGTGGTTTGCTTCTTGTAATTCATTGTGATACTCGTGGGAAATTGTAGAATTTAGTTATCTAATTGTAAGAATATGGTCACAAGAAGTTTGTTAACTGAGAAAATTAAGAAGTCATTTCTGGGAATTTCCACTAGTCTGTTTGTTAAAAGAATTCCAGGAAACTTTAAGAGATGTTGTAAAAGTTTTACGGGAGAAAAACAGGTTTTCCTAGCTTTCTTAGTAACCATTGTCCGGGGTCAGAGGACTGCGACCCAATGACTCTACAGATGGTGAGAGAGATACGGTTCACTATGCACATCTGTGATGTTTGCAGTGGGCCGGTGGGCTTGACTTCTGCTGAGGTCACCCGCTTTCTTGGTACCATCTGATAAGAAGGCTGTGGTGTATTCTTAGATGTATGGATCGGTGAATGGAAACAAGGGACATGTAAATTCACCTGTAGCTTTTATGAGTCACTTAGAGTCACTTGTTATCACCAGAGGTTAAAACCAAAAAGACAATAGTCAGAATGACTAAGCTGAATTCTTATATGTATAAAACCCTTACCTCTTTCCTTTGTGATTGTCGAATAGTGTCAGGAGAATTAACTGCTGTTCGTCCCCCAGGCTGTCTCCTTTTCTTTCTTTAAAGGTCAATGCTTTCTGGGGTCTCTGGTCTCCCTCTAGAGAGACCACTGACAAGTGGCACCCGAACAGCGGAGGTAAGGTGAAAATAAGGGAGTGATCGGCATTCTGTGAGTCAGGGAAGACTCAGGAAATTCTGGGTAACAATGGGACAGGGGTCTTCACAGTTTGGTGAAGCCGTTTCAGACCTTAAACTTTTATTAAAAAAGTTTGGATTTCAGATCCATAAGGAGGATCTTAAACAATGTTTGCATATGGCAAACGGATTTTATAATTTGGCTGAGTTCAAGGAGGGCTGGTCCGAGGATAAATGGAGCGAAGTGCTTGCTTGTATTCGAAAGGCTTATAGAGAAGGAGTTAACGATTGATGTCAGGTTTTGGGGAACTGCTATTGCAATACAGCTTGTTCTTCCTGTGCTGAAGGTTTAACTGCACAAACAGAGTTATCAGATCAGGCTAAATTAGCTCTTAAAGAACAAGGTTTAATTGAGGAAGATGAGAAAAATGTGATAAATGATTTAATTCAAATTATACCTCAGGATAAGGATGATAAATCTGATGAAGGGTTTCCTTGTCCTTTGGCTCCTTTACCTCCCCCTCAAGTTATACCCTCAGGTCCTTCTATGTTAACTCCAGCTGAAGAAAAAATTAGAAACCTTTGTTCCTCAGCACAAGGAGCAAAAATGTCTAATAAAACTATAAACATATACATTTCATATACATTTATAGGCTCTTTGTATTAGCCTGGAAGTGTTCATGTAAAGAACAACGAGGGTGTCTCCAAAGGAGAAGACCTTGGCTAGGGATTTAGCTCAGCAGTTTTGCCACCTGCTGCACAAGCACAAGGACCTGAATTTGATCCCCCATCCCCCCCCCCCAAAAAAAAGGCCAAAGGAGAAGACCTTTCTCTCCCCTTCCCTGTGTGGAGACAGGATGATCTACAACTGTTTCTCAGGGATTCCATTTCCTGAAGCCACACTCATGGGTTCAGCAGTTGACATCTGGAAAAACCCCATTCTGAAGCTGCTGGATTTCAACCTGGAATGCTCTGCATGAACTTGCTGCTTCCCTTGCCCAAGAGGTTGTGGAGACCCTTTTTCTCTTTGTACAGGTGCCTGCTGCAGCAGTGAGCTCAGGGCACCTCCATTACTTTGCTGCTCTGATGAAAGATTGGGCTCCTGTTGCTCTAAATCACTTGGATTCTGGTATGGCAAACATTGGCCCTGGAATGGCAACTGGTAATTCTCTTGGTAATACTGAGTTGGTCACATCTGTTGCAGATGGTATCCCCGGTGGTTTGGCACCTGTCCTTGAAATATCGAATATTGATAAGGAGCACCATACTCCTCTTGCTGCTGGTTTCTTTCCCAACCACTGAATTTTTTTTTTTTTTTTTGGTACTGGGGATCGAACTTGTGACCTTGCACTTCCAAGGCAGGCGGTGGAACCACTGAGCTAAATTCCCGGCCCTTGACCACTGAAAACATAATGGGAAAGGAAGGTCAGAGCATTCTGGCTTTGGCCTGCCTCCTATCCGACATTTTCAAAACACTGCATAGTTGTATTAGGATAAGTAAATGAGTCTGGTGTGGAGTTGGAAAAAGGTCCATTTGCTGGGGCACCTTGACCCTCTAGGGGACATCGTGACTTCCTGTTAATGCCTGTGACCAAAGAGTCACCTGAGCCAATGTGTCCACTGAGAATCATCTGGGTTTCCATGGAAGGGTAGCCAGCTCTATGTAGTAGGGTCTCCTGGTCATGCAAAGAAGTCTGATTCATGGAAGCATTGTCAGATTGTGCCTGGTTATTTGGAGACACCATGGACTGAGACCTTTTGACATAGAACCTATTTAATTTCCAGATTGCAAAGATTCTCTTTCTCTCTGTAGGTGGTAGTCTGCATCTTCTACCTTTGAACCACTTCTTAATGACATGCAGATCACAGTGAAGTGGATAGGCAAGTTCTTCCTTGGTTGTGAAAGTAGAGTAAGGATTCTGTTCAAATGATTGTTCCAGAATCTAATTCGTCCTCTGTAAATCTGTGTGGAGGTCTTGTTTTCCGTCTTGCACATTTTCTTTTTTGTGCTTCGTTATGATCATCTTTTTTACCTGAAGATCCTTTGGAAGCCGTGTCAAATATCCAGCGCACCCTCTCCAAGTAACACTTCTCTCCAAGGTCGCTCTGAGAACTGCTGTCCCAGGTGAGGTGAGTGTGGAAGTTGACTTCAGGGTTTTGAAGGACAAGGCTCTTCATTTTGGTCAGCAGCAATTTGAACAAGTGAGGAAGGCCTGTGAGAGGAATAGCTTCCCATTTTGTTTTCATGCTCCTCTGTGACTTTTGTGTCTGTTGTAAAGGCGGCAAAATCCAGAAAATATTCATGTCTGTGTGTGTGCACAACATGTGCATATAAAGTGGTCTGTGGATGTGTGCAGAGGCTGAAAAACAGGGTAGTGAGTAGGAATAGAGTAGCACAAGACACTATGGGGCAAACAGCAGTGTGGAACAAACCTAAATCAGCTTGAAAAATGTGAAGACTGAAAAAAGATTTGCCAGAATAAGGCATCTCTAAGCTGAGATCTTAGAAGGTAAATAGACATTCTCCAACTAAAGGGAGTGTTATGAGAAAGAGTATAGTATTCCAAGTAAGGGCAATACTAAATGCAAAAGGCTTGAGCTGAAACAAGAGGGTGTTTGACACTTCACAGACCTAAAGTAAGATCACTGTTCTGTGATGCAGAATGGGAACTGTAGGTAATGGACAAAAAGATAGATCATGGCCCGTCTCAGCATGATCAAAAAGTGTGGTGAATGTTTAAATTTTTAAACATACTGCCATTAATCCCTGTCAAGTACTCCCCCTCACTTCAGACACACTCAACTCACCATTCTTGTTATTTTCTGAAGAAGTTGTGGAAGTCCTCTTTCATGAGTGTCTTGAATTTGCATTGTCTGGCTGCTTCCATGACTTGAATTCATTCAAAATGTTTACCTTTTATGATCATTTTGACTTTGGGAAAGAGCAGAAGTCTCATGGTGCCAGATCTTGTAAATAAGGAGGATGAGGACACCTTGTAATGTTTTTATTTGTCAGAAATTGCTGCACCAGAAGTAATGTGTAATAGAAAACATTGTCATGAGGGAGGATGAAGCCATTTGCCCATTTGTCAAGCTGTTTACTAAACATATAATCTCTTATGTGCTCTAATAATCCTTTTTAATATACAGAGTTCATTGTACAGTTTCTGAATACAAACTAAACTTGCACAATTCTAGAAAGATCATAAAACACAATCAACATCACCTTGGTGTTGGATCTTGATTGAAGAACTACCTCACAGGAGAAGACCGTAGATCCACGGTTGATCTTTCCTGATGACATTTCTTAAGCTGGAATCTGAAGTGGCATATTCTCGAAACTCGAATGAAATTGACAAATATTTTAATGCGGTGTTTGTGATCAGTGATTTATAGCACATGTCAAAGCCTACCTTCTTTCAACCATAGCTCAAAACTGACTGATGGTAAATAACACACATTGTCACTAGGGTTCAACGTGCCACTTCTTGTATGAAAGATCCTTGCTTTTCCATCAGTTGTCACTCAGCAGCAGAATTCATTCTAGTTGTGATCACACTTCATAATGAGGCAGATGAGAAAAATCAGTTATTGGATAGTTCTAAATAGATATCAGAGTCTATTGCCAAATATGACATATTTAATTCATAGGAGTGACTGGTCACTGTGTAAACACTTCAAAGCTTAGTGGCTCTAATCAGTGACACTTATTTTTCACAAATCTGTAGGTTAACGGGACTCAGCTGGCCCTGCCTCTTGTGGCATAGGCTAAGGCCATCTGAGTGGCTTTGGTCACCTCGGGTCTGGATTGAGGCTTCCAGTTCCAAGAAATCTCTCAGGTTCCTGGGCTTGTTTCTCCTCCTGATTTCCGATTACTTGGCCGTCTGCTCTGAGTTTCCTTACAACTCAGAAGCCAGCTTCCTAGAGTGAAAGAGGAGCAAGAACTGCATAGCATCACTTCTGGAGCAAGGTGTTGGTCACAGCAAGCAAGGAGGCTGACTCAGCCTGAAATACTGACTCCCACTGATGGCATGAATTGTTGGCAATCATGTTCACAGATAAATTACCTTACCTTTTTCTCAGAACTTAGAAAATAATGCGCAGCAATTCAGAATATGAAGGTAAAAGTAGAACTGAACAGTTACAGGGACTTTAATTAAATAATATGTCAGAGTGAGTTGTACGTGTGGGTGGCTGCATGGTAGTGAAGGATACGTAGATGTATAAAAGGCTCAAAATTTCTAGAAGTATTAGAATCTTATCAGGTACATAGTGTGAAGGCAAAAGCCCCATAGTTCCCAAGAGAATTAAAGTGCCATGACATCACATTGTAATTAACATGCATAAGTTAAGAAAGATCTAAGTTATCAAGAAAAAGGCTAATCTAATGAAATGTATTCTCTGTTTTAATAGATAGGAAAATAGTTAATGCATTACAGAAATTTTGCATAATAAAGACCATTTAATTTTTTTAAATTTTGAGATCAAAAGCATTTGTATCAGTCAGTGCTTACTAGAGAAGCAGATTCAGGGCATGATATACAAATATAGAAGAGTTTATAAGAATGCCTCATAGTGGTCACCCACAGAGGCAGGTGTGGAAGAGTGCAGAAGGTCTGCCTGCACACTGGGGATCTGTAGGATCTGGTCTAAGGCCTGGAGCTCAGTGTAGTGTCCTGTGAGAGTCCACATCAGGAGGCTGAAAAGTCTGCGATGGAAGCCAGGAGGCATCCAAGGTGAAGGTGAAGACTGGAGCTCTTCCAAAGAAACAGAAGTGAGCCTTCTCCTTCCTTTCCCTTTTATTCCATTCAGGCAACAAGCCTATTGGTTGCTGTCACTCATGCTCAGGGTGAGTCTTCCGTAAATCCTTTCAGTAAATCCCTTCAGCCACACCCGTAACTATGCTGATCCAATTTAGTTGGGTGCTTCTTATTCAGGTTGACATAATCAATTAGCTATCAAACTACTTGTATGAAATTCACATACTAATAATAATTTGTTTCCCAACCATGCATGTCACAGAAAATGAGTCTCCTTGGTAATTATTTTCACAGTTTATTATTTTCAAGCACAGTCCTGCACACTTACTAGGTTCTTGGGAAATGCTTGCTGATTAAAATCAGGTCATGAGTTAAAAGTGAGGGTGGATGTTATCTTCACATCCGAAGGAAAATTTTTTTTCACAAAAGTTCATCTTACGGCTACTAAAAATATGAACAATAGACTTTTCCTTTTCATAGCACTAATGACACTTGAGTGGATTAATTATGCTTTTGTTCATGTTAACCGATGGCATATATACAAGGCCCACAGCACAGATTCAAGGAATTATATTAGTCACGGTTTTGTTGCAGGTAATAGGAAAGAAAATGGGCCTAATGAGAGGGCGGGGGGGACAAGCACCTTAAACCGTGGTGGAGTATGCTACATAAAAAGGATTAGCTTCTGAGTAATAGACTAGGGAGGGGGCATGCACACTCTGAAAAATTGAGAGGTAATTGAGCAATTTTTTGAGACATGGACGGTAAAGTTAAAAAGCTTCTGCATAGGGAAATAGTCAACAAAATGAAAAGGCCACCTACAATATAGGAGCAAATGTTTACAAACATTTACCTGATAAAGGGTTAATATCCAAAACTTATCAGAAACTCAGATAGCTCAGTAGTAAAAAAAAAAAAAAAAAAAAAGCAAAAAAAAAAACAACAAAAACCCTCCAAATAACCCAATTAGGAAATGAGACAAAGAACTAAATGTTTCTGCAAAGAAGGTATACAAATGGCCAAGAAGTATATGCAAAGGTATCATTAAGAATCAGGAAATGAAAACAGTGAGATATCACATCATATCAATAACAACAAAAGATAGCAAGTGTTAAGGATGCAGAGAAAATTCTCTACATTGTTGAATGTAAATTGGTGCAGCCACTTTGAAAACCAGTGTGAAGTTTCCTTAAATACCAAAAACAGCATACCTGCCATAAGTGATTCAGCAACCCCATTTCTGGATATATAGTCAGAGGAGTTGAAATCAGAATCTTGAACAGATGATTTGTGCTCCTGTGTTCATTGTGGCATTACTCACAGCAATGAAGACATGGGAGCAACCTGAATTTCTGTTAAAAGATGAATGAATTAGGAAAATGCGGCGTACACACACAGTGGAATATTAGTCTTTAAAGAGAAGTAAGTCCTGTTATTTGAAACAACACTGATGAAGCTGGGGGATGTTATGCTAAGAGACATAAACCAGACTCTGGACAAATATTAAGTGATATCATTTATTTGAGGAATCATAAATAGCCATACATAAAACAACAGTAGAATGATAGTTGTAGGGGCTAGAGTTGTAAGGGGAACAAGACAGCATAAATCAAAGGATAAAAGTTCCAGTTTTGCAAGATTAGTACATTTTAAACATTTACCTTATATCATTTGCTAATAGCAATACTATGCTGTGTAACATAAAATCTTGCTAAGAGGATACATCTTATGGGGCACATTCTTATCAAGCACAAAAATAATAGGACACTAATTGCAATCTTATCTTCTATATCTGAAATTCTGTTCTCACATTGGCTCATTCTGCTTCATAGACTTTC
>NW_004624733.1:36443593-36461846 GCF_000247695.1 Heterocephalus glaber | reverse complement strand
ATACCTCAAAGAACTAGGACTGGAAGTCCCATTTGACCCAGCTATTCCCCTGCTGGGGATCTTCCCCAAAGAATTAAAAGAATCATACCATAGTGATATATGTGTACCCATGTTTATAGCAGCACAGTTTGTAATAGCTGAAACTTGGAAATAGCCCAATTGCCCATCAACTGGAGACTAGATAAATAAAATGTGTTTTTTTCTAAAATGGAGTACTACTCAGCCATAAAAAATGAGAAATCAGAGACATTTATAGCTAAGTGGATGCATATTGAGGCAATGCTCTTAAGTGAAATAAATAGAACACACATGTGTAAATACCAAATAATTTTTCTAGTGTGAGAAACTGAAAGTGTAAATAAGGACTAAAAGGTATAATAGATAATGTGAAATAGGAAGAAAAGGGGCAAAGGGGAAGGGGTAGAGGAAAGGAAAGAAGGGAATGGAATTAATATGAGAAAATGAAAAAAAGGAAACAAAGTCTCTGTAAATAGGGAGGACTGGACGGGTTGAAGGGAGGGCAGCGGAAGGGGGAAAAATAAGAACCAAGAGAGAGTATGTAAAGGTGCCAATTTCCAACCATGAATATCATTATATTGTATACCTAAAATGTACCAAGAAAAAAAATAATACAACATTAGGAAACTTCTGGAGACAATGGCTAAGTTAATGCCATCGATTATGGTGAGGGTTTCACAGGACATGCTTAGCCAGAACTCACAGAGCTGTGAGCCTTAAATAGGCAATGGACATACAGCTCTGTGTGTGTCCGTCATACTTCAGTAAAGTGGTTTAAAAAAGAAAAAAATGATAAATTCTCATGACACTTTTCATGTTGGAGAATGTGACTCAGCCTCCGGCAGCCACATGGCTCAGCCATGAAGGAACCCCTCAGATTCAGCTGGCATTAAACCACTCTTCCATGAGTATCGCATATGAATTCTCTTAAGCCTCCAAAATCTCCCTAATAGGACCCCCACCTCATACAAAAATTTTACACTCAACCTTCATCATGCTTGATTCTCTATACTTTGCTCGGACATGTACAGTAATAGGGAGCTCATTGACATTATAGGATTTTGGTTAGTGAAAAATGCAGGTTCTTAAATTAAAAACTTACCTGAAAGTATGATTTATAATTGATAAAGTGCTTTCCCTTGAGTAAATGACATCCTCTCTAAACTTTACCCTGCAAAATAGCAGAATGGAAGAGAGAGAGGAGGGATAGTATTTATATCACAAGGCTGATAAAGGATTAAATAAGTTAATGCAAGTATAGCACTTATTAGAGTGCCTGGCCTATCTTCGTTTCTCTGTAGAAGTTATTATTAATTTTTAGTTCAATCCTACAATTGCTCAACATTATCTTTCCAGTGAAATAGCATACTTGAAGTATTTTGTGTCCTTATCTCCTTGGATACTTGCAATTGTTCTGTGTAGGCGTCATCTTTGTTCTTACTCTTCTGATGAGAAGACAAAGACCCGAGCTCTCTGCTGGTTGCTGTGTACCTTCTCTTGCAGGCAAGAAATGAAATTTTATTCTGTCAACAAGACTCGCTAGACAAAGCTGGTGCGTGTCAGTTTTTCTCAGGTCCCCTGACCCTTATTCAGGGCACCTCCTCTCCTCATTATTGAGGAATTACATATTTCCCAGCATGTCCACTTGCTAAACTGAAGACTCTCAGATCAGCCAACTGTGCCTTTGGAGGATGGCCTTTGCTTTCCTTCTGTTGGATATTTTAGACTTTAAATATGACTCTGAAAGTGTTAGGAGTTTTTCCATGAAAATGAATTCCAGGCATCAAGGAGAGAGGATGAGTGGAATTTAGGATCATTAAAGGCCATGATATACAAGTGACTATTATTTTCTGCCTACACAGAATGGCATCTCTTTTCCTAGGTATCTGGAGGCAGGAGGATAATTCAGGTCACTTAGCAGTTACAGTGTTATTGGGGCAGGGTCCTGGATATTTAGATAAGAATGGACTTTCATGAAAAGTGGGTAGGTCCTAGATCCAAGGGGTATGAGGGCTAAGAAGCAATCACTGCAGTCTAATCTTATTCTCCTTTAAGGGATAAAGTGGGAGTTTACCCTAAGGATTAGAGGGAGATTGGACCTTGAGTCAGCAAGAATGAATGTCAGAATTTATGGTAGAATCCAGGGATTCTAACTCAGAACCTAAGGATTCCAAATCTGCAATAAAATGACACTGATGAAATTTCCATCTTCTCTTTGGAATGAGTAACCTCACTGAGCCTGTGGGCAATGTGCTTGACTCTTCTTTTAAAACATGTTTCTCGAAAGATTTAGTCACATTCCCCTCAAAGGTGGTCCTACATGCACACAAGTCCTTTGTTTTTGTCTGAGAGTTAGAGTCTTCTTTTTTTGGGGGGGGGTCCCCAGGAATCGAACTCAGAATACTGTGCAGCTGAGCTACACTCCCAGCTCTGAGAACTAGAGAGTCCCTAACCCTGCTCAGCAGGGAGAGGCTGCCGAGGGTTGGATTCCGGCCAAGGATGTGCCTCTCTGTGTTTCCATGTATTTTAGGCGTAATCCTGTTTTTAGTACAAAAGCAAAATGCAGCAGAAATGTGGCTGTATTTGGAGATACATTTCACATAATCGAACCAAGGCTGGAGTGAACAACCTCAATTTAATTACTGTTCTGACAGCTGGGAGGCAATTAATCCCTCTCTCACTCCTCCTTCCTCTGCCCCCGCTTTAAAGTGTCACTTCTTTCTTTCCCTCCCTCTTGTATTAATTAGAAACATGCTGTAGGGTGAAAGGTGACCAGTGTGAAGCTGGAACAGTGTCACCGGAGCCCCTTTGATAGCACACCAAGCTTGCAATGGGAGGACGCTGATCACCAACACAAGAGCATCTGCTGTTCAGGCAGGAAGCCCCAGGTGTGGAGCTGGCCCCGGGCCTGACCGTGGCTGCCACCCACCTGCGCCATGACTGGGGCAAATGGCTTCGTCTCTCTGTCATGTTTCCACAGCTGGGAATCAAGGACTGTCCATTTCTCTACTGTCTAGCCATATAAGGGGGTAAAAAAAAAGTTACTTTGCTTAAAGTACTAAAAGCATCTTTTTGGTGTAGAAGATAAAGACTCCCAAAATGACTCTTTTCCACAACAGCCATTAACTAGCTTGGAGATTGAAAAAGTTAGAGGAGGTCTTAAAAAGTTAGAGGACGTCTTAAAAAGACGTGTAAGTGTGGTGCTGGGTTGTTTCCTAGTCTCTTCTTCTTAACAAATTGTCCCCTTTGCTCCACTGCATGTCCTCCACAGAAAGCAGGGGCTTAGCACCGGCAGGGGCCGACTTCTGGAAAACAGTGAAGAGAAATAGGCTCTGGTACCCAAGAATAAGGACCAAGGGACCAGGGTGAATTCCTTCCCGGCTCTTTTGAATGTTACATGGAGCATTTTTTTTTTTTTTGTACCTAGGATCGAACTCAGGACCTTGTGCTTGTGAGGCAGGCGCTGGAACCACTGAGCTAAAGCCCCGGCCCCTACATGGAGCTTTTTGTTGTGTTTATCCTAGGTGACAGATATAGCTAGACATTTGTTTTCATCCTCACACACACAAAAAGGAATGATTTTGGAGTTCAAAGTAGAAAGGATTAATCAAGCTAGAAGAACTGTAGGGGAAGTGACTTTTCTAAGTCACTGCCTATTTAGTTTTGAAAATAGGGATAATAATGCAAAGTTTGCTAAATCCTAGTCGGAATTTTAGATTGTTAATTCAGTTCCTCTATAATTCCTTTCTCCTATTTGAAGATGGTTATGGCCCCAAATCTCATTATGTTAACTGAGTAACTCTTTCCATGTGTAAACTACTTGTAGGAGAGCTAATAAAATATACACTAATGCAGTTTGAGGACATCTATCTTTTCTCCAAGTGCCTTTGATCCATCTAGGGTAACTTCTTATTCACATCTGCATGCTCAGGTTTTGTTGTTCTTGTTGTTTGTTTCTGAAATTGTCTCCTGTTTGCTTGAAAACTATAGAATTCAATCACAGATGAGACATTCTGTATCCTTTCGGTTGCGATTTTTCACAAATGTCAGAGCAAGATGTGTGAAGAGAAAACGATTCTATATGAGGATGAATTAGTCATTACCTGTGCAGTCTCAGGGCTCTGTTCACCCTTGACTGATCCTGTGTCAGTTCTTTCTCTCTGTAAACTTTGCTTTCCTTCCTTCCAGTGTGGGGGTCTGACTAGATCAGAGTAGTAAGTGCAGAGTCCATAGCTGAACATTCCTATTCTACCTGCTTTGTTTGGCCTGCGTACAAAGAAAGTATATTTTGAAAAATGGGAAATGTTGCATAAATTCCAGAATTTTGGCTTTTGCTAGAAGCTCCATGGATTTGGCAAGAGCTCATGTATATTCTTGCATGCAAATAGTTGGCTGTTTTGGATTTGGGGATGTCATTTCCAGACAAGACCTTGCTTATTTCTTGGTTTATTACAATCCCTACCACCAAACCAGCTCACCTGTATGTATCATCTGCCTGGCTCATGATTGAGTGTGTCCCGGAATAAATGGTCCTGTCTCTCTTTCCTCCATTTCTCCCACAACTTGATGCCTTATCTCTCTAACACCATAAAGTCTCCTTTTTTTGTGGTCTAAGAAGCACCATCAGGCTAACTGAATCTGTGATGACTCTGATGCAGCCACTGGGGGTTTTGCATTTACTATGCATCTGATTCCATATAGAATCAAGACCATCAGGGCAGTGTCCAAATGATCTGGCTATTGCTTATTTTGAATCAAGTTCTCAGACTTTCTGTGCTACCATTTGTTGCCCGAGGACTATTGTGTGAGCAACTGTACTCTAAGTAGTAGTAATAGTACTAGTATTCACTTTGATGTTGATTAATAGTAACGAAATAATTATTGCCTATACGATTGCTAAGGATGAATTATATTTTTCCTTACTAACTACTAACATGCATTGACCCCAACTTTGAGTCTGTCACCGTAACTATAGCATGAGGGTTTGGAGGACCAGTGTCTGGTGTGCTGCTGTCACCTAGCTTAGTATAACATCTCAGCTTGTTCCCATAATGTGCTAAAGAAGGGGAAGAAATGTGGTGATTTGAAATGTGCCACACCTTCCAGAGGGACACAAAACTACAATGTGAAATGAAAGTCACAGTTCTGTTTGTTCTGCAACTGTGTGAAAATCACATTTTTCCTTCTAGATGAAAATGAAAAGCAGAGGTACAAGAAGCAGTGGTTTATGGAATAAGTCTCCATGGCCACTTCTGAAAGTCTGTCTGTCTTTGCCTACTTGAAACTCTCCTAAGGGTTGCTTGGCTGGGCACTCTGCATTTTGATCCTTCTAATCATACCGCAAATCCTCAAATTAGTTTTATATCAATTAGGAGGAGCACCTGAAGATTAACGCTAGCACAGGTCCTTGAGGTAGAATGTAGATCATCCTGAATTGCAGCCCAAAGTTCATCTCTGGTCCCCAACATTATCTTCTTCCTATTCCAAATGAAGGGGTTGATTTAGAGTCTTTGGGAGCCCTTGCAGCACAGCAGTCTGTGATTCAGCGTGGCAGAATGGCCTGCGGTAATGATACCATGTTTCTTTCACCTTATTTTTCTACACCTGTATGGAGAATTAAATATCAACCTGGTATTCTTTTTTGCAATCAGGAAATTTAGACCATTACCATCACTGTAAATATACCCTCAGCACTCACAGAACTAGCAACACTGTGAGAGCAAAGATTATATCCACTTTTCCCCTAGATGTCCCCATGCTAGGAAGAATTCTTCACACTTAGAAGGCACTCAGTAAATATTTGTTGAAGAAATTTTCCTATGATAAATAAATGAAAGTGGTACCATGAGAAATTGTGTCTAAAAGGAGGAGTGTGCATTTTGAGACTCTAACTTTGTCAAAGAAGCTTACTAGTGGAAGTGGCTGCAGTTGCCGGGTGAGCAGAGAAAACACACACACACACGCACACAATTTCACAAATCAACACCATCCATCATGCCTGTGGCCCTGTGTTGGTCCCTTTGGAGGAGTTCCTGTCTTGGACACGCTCCTGTGGCCTTTCTCTGACCGCCAGGGGGCAGTGCACGTTTGCTCAAGTTGGGAGCTGAATTTGTTGTGAACAATGCCTTTCTGATAGCCTTTGTGCAGCCTCACTCCTTGGAGATGTCTTCAGGTGCTTATGAGTGTGGAAAGAGATTGCTTTCTAACTCTCTGCGTGGCAAACAGATTGTGTTCTTGTTCTTGTTGAATATTTAAGCAGTGAGGGTAAGAATCAGGTTCAGTGCTTTCCTAGGGCTGACAGTGACATAACACCATGTGGTAGGAAGGCAGTTACGGACTTTCCTTACTTGTTTTACAAATTTCCTTTAAGTTTTACTAGGGTGAAAACCATCCGTGCATGAAAGGCAAGCTCAGTCTTTATTTCACGGCTAGCATACAAGCAGCCACCGATTTTAGGAGTTGTGATTTCCATTGCTTTTCAAATAGATAATAGAAGGCTAGAATCTTAGGAGTACGAAAAGACTCTTAGGTAGATCTTGCCCCTTGAATCTGTGACAGCTCTTCCTGGAGCGGATGTCAGAATGTTTGTCTGAGTTTCTATGCTCTGCCATGCCCCATTTTGTGGTCTTTAAGGGCATGCTAGGTGAGGACCCTTCCCCTTGTTGATGAAGGCTTAATTGTCTGTTATCTGCTTTAGAATTAATGTTTAGTCCCCATGTAATTATTTTCTTTCCTTCTGAAACAAAGAAAGAATAACTTCACCCATGTGGCTAAGGCACATTGGGATTTACTTTGACAATCTTTGTTTTGAAACAATGCTAAGTATTAGCTGTGCAATGAGATCATTAGGCCCAGTGGATCAAAATCTCAGAATTCATAGGACATTTGAGAAATTGCTGGCTATGGCTGCTTAGCCCATTCAGTTCGATTTCTTGTCCACCTCTCCACAGAGGTCTCTGTGCCTTGCTTAGTTTTCCTTTTTACTTTTATATTTGACCCATTCTCTGGCCTCCTGCAAACTCACTTGTGGGACTCAGTCAGGGCTGCTATCTTGTGCAATTCCAAGACACCTTTCTTAATGCTTTCGATGTGGATGCCGCCTCTAAGAACACAGTCCAGTAGGAGGGAATGGTTCAGAAGCGGTATGAGGGAGAGACACGGACGCAGAGGTTTTGACAGAGCTAGCCTGATTCATCTCAAGCTGAGGTTTAAAATATGTTCAATGTAACAAGCTTTGTAGATGATTGTGGTGCAGGGGATTGGTGGGTCACTATTTGGGAAATACTTTCTTTTCAAGCACATCTCTTTAACCCAGACAGGGGAATACACATAGGCATCAGAGTAAACCGAGTGCACTAGTGGTCTCAGACACTGAGTTGGCCAGGTATAGACTTGTTAATTTAACTTGATTGAATTTCATCTATTGTGGGCTGGAGGTGTTTGTCTCTGTTCAGTTTTTAAGAGAAGAACCAAAACCCCATTGAGTATAAATTGACTCTCCCATAAGACCTCTCCCAGAGGTCTCAAGGTTTAGGATGCCTGTAATCACTGTCAGGTAACAAACAGAGACTTGGCTGGCCGGAGATTCTGCCAGTGTCTAGAGAGTATATATACATCTGTGGGTTTCAATTTTGTTTCCATTTGTTGCTTGACTTTCTGGATTTTTCAAGTGAAGCCAAAAAATGCATTTTATATGGTATTTCTTGGTTGGTATAAAATATTGGTGACAAGTATAAATTTATGTAAAAAAAACACAGCACCGACTAGGCCCAAACTATGTATTGCTGATTTGTAATTGTGCTCAGGTCCTTCGTGGCTATTGTTGGTTTTGAGATAGAAAAGACCTTCAATCATGGTAGATTAAAAGAATGAATACAAAATATGTGAACATAAAGCTTGATTTTAGTCAGAGTTATACAGTACACCAGCTGTGAGATCATGCCCACTTGATCTCGCCTCTCTGAATATCAATGTTTAATCTAAGAACAAAAAAGGAGTTAATAGTGCCTTCGTCATAGGATGACTGCAAGGCGGAAATGAAGTACTATTTGTCCGGGTTTTCCACACTTCAGTAATTCACAAATAATCTTCACAACTTTTCTCACAGCCACGTAACACCTTTACTATTATTCACTTAACATTTTTCTTTATACTCTTTTTAGAATATGAAAAGTCTGCACTGTTCTTAAAGAATATCTGTAGAAAGATGATTTCACACTACCTCTTTGTTTTTCCCCATCATATGATAAATTAAATATAAAACAATTTCAGAATACTTTGGGCATATGCGAATTTGTCTGTCCCCGATTTTCAGTGGTTTCACGAGATTGTCAGACTTGTAAGATAAAATAAAGTAAGATAATAGATCAGTGCATATAATACCTTCAGTAGTGACTCTATAATAAGTGTTGACCATTACTTTTCATAAGATGAAAATAGATTATGTATTTATAAAGTGGTTATTTAAGTGCAGTGGTCTTAGTTTCACTTTTTAAAATCTTTAATTTTGAGTTTGAAATTCTTTTTCTACCTCCTGGAATAAAAGCAGCATAGGATTTGTAAAACCCAATAACCAAGGATGTTTTTACTGTCATAGTTTGCATTCAATATTGATTTGTAAATTAATAAACTAGCAGTTTCTTGGCATTTCATTTTAGCATTGTCAACGAATAGCAATATCTTAAAATAGATTTTTGTATTATAACGTTGGTGGGTCTTCAATATTCTGAGGCTGGAATTAGATGGTTTGAGGGATTAGCTACCACATTCCATTCCTAAAGTTGACTCTGGTTATTTATTCAACCAAAACAGTGAGCATATATACTGGGCTTTGGAAACACAGCAGAGAATAAAGCAAGGTGTTAGTCCTTATGGAGCTTTAGTCTGGTAGGAGGAAATAGGTAAATGAAAATACATGTACTGTTTCAGGTGGTGATAGATGCGATATGACAGAATCAGGTGGACAAAGACAAGTGATGGCGGGGATTGGTCACCTTTTCAGAGGTGCTAATCTGGGAGAGATTCTCACTAAGTCACTCTTTTCATTAGAACCTGAATGAGGTGGGAGAGTGAGCCACAATGTTGCCTAAAAGAAGAGCAGTCCAGCAGAAGAAAGATTAAGTACAAAGCCCATGGGGAAGGGCTGGAGGTGTTTGTGAAACTGCAAAGAAGCCAGGATAACCAGAGAAAATGGAAAAAGGAGCAGGCTGGCCCTGGGGATGGGGTCCCAACACATAGGTGTGAGCAGGAAGCCTATGTGGGATCTGAGGAAAGAAGCAACCCAGTCTAGTATGGTTTGGAACCATGTGGTTAATCGCAGTGGAAGACAGAATTCACAAGAATAAGTGTAAAAGGGAGCCCAGTTCAGAGCCATTGCTTGCTGCAGTGAGAGATAGAGCCCTGGATTAAGTGAGTGTCACAGGTGGACAGATGTGGGCAGATTCTGGACACATTTTAAAAGTAGAGGAAGTGGTATTTTCTGGTAGGTTGGATGTAGGGTAAGACAGAGTCAAGGATGATTTCAAGGTTTGCGTGGACAAGGGAGAGCATTAAGAATGGTTTTGATCACCTAAGATGTTCATCTTTTGTGCTTTTTCTCTGTGCAGAGCACCCTAATGTAAGTCACTTTCCTAGTTGGCCCAGGCCAGTTAAAATTCATGCCTCCTGTGCAAACTCACATGCTTTTTTGGCCAGTGACCACACTGGCAATAACTATCAAGTAAAGAGCTCAAAACAGGGGATAGCCTTGCTTTTTTTTTTTTCTTTCTGGTACTTGGAATTGAACTCAGAACCTCGCACTTGCCAGGCAGACTCGGTATCACTGGGCTACATCCCTGGCCCCTAGGCTTGCTTTTTGACACTTTTTTCCCTCCCTGCTGGTCCTAAGCCATAATGGTATACAACTTCCAAAAGGAGCCTTTCCCCAAAATATTTAATATCAGATAAAATAATTCAACTCAAATTGAGTTATTTCTCTCTTTCTTGTTTGTTTTTTATCCATTTAAAGTTAAACTTCCAATATTTCCTGGATCTCTGTAAAGAGTTTCTCTCCTGTTTTTATTCTTCTGAACATTATGCTTCCTTTACACTTTAAAGATTATGAATGAGCTTACTGATATGTTCCCATCAACCTTAAGTTAATTGTATTAGCTTCTTTCACAGTTGAGGATATGACGATTCAGAGACTTGACTTGAATTAATCGATTCAATTAATTAATCAATCCATTAAGCTCACAAACCTACGAAATGGTGATGCTGGGATCTGAAGTTGGGAGTGTGTGATTCCCAGTGCCAGTTCTTAAGCGCTGCCCTCTCCTGCTTCACTCTTCTGCTTTTGCTCTCTCACATTGTCAGTAATTGCTTTCCTCCTGTTCTGCTCTCCCATTTGCCTCCCCCTGGCTTCCACTGGGAAGTTATTGCAAAGGAAGTGCATTGTTTCTGGAGTGGGGGTCTTGCTTCCACTATGAGGCATTCCTTGAAATGTTTCACATTTCTTTCTCTGAGTCTGGTCTCTTCCTGAAATATTACATGTCTTAATTACTTTTCTTGTTGCTAGGACAAAATTCCTGACACTCTGAGTTAAAGAAGGAAAGGTTTATTTTAGTTCACAATTCATAGAGATTTCAGTCCATTGTCTCTGGCTCCATGGCAGGGCAACATTGGAGAGGGACATGACAGAGGAGAAACAGTCCATGGCAGGGGAGGCAGGATTTCTTCTTCACTCAGTCCATGAAATTAAATTGTTTTATTAAAGATGATGCCGTATCATATATCACAATAAAACTGGAGATAATCTGAATACATGGAGAATAATGTAATGTATTGGATGTGCTGATCTGATATGCTATGAATACTTCAAATTGTGTCCTTAATACATACTATCTATCTATCTATCTATATATCTATATCTATCTATCTATATATCTTAATACCAGTGAAAGAATTATAAAATTAACAAAAATCTTCTGTAATCCCTTAGTTTATAGAGGTTTTAGTCCATAGTCAGCTGCCTCCAAGGCAGGGCAGCATGGCAGAGGAGAAACAGTCTATGGCAGGGCAGGCAGGAAGCAGCAAGCCTACCTTTATATTCCATCCGGTCTGCAAACCGATTGATTGGTGCCACCCATACCCAGGGTGAGACTTCCACTATTCACACCCAGAACTATGGTAAACCCATTTAGTCATCACACACACTCAATTCCAGTATTACATACCTTAATCAAGCATCACCCATGATCCAGCCACCTCTGCAAAAGGCCCTTGAATGACTACATGAGGCTTTTGTGGGGATGTTAAGATACAAGCCATAACACTACAATACTCACATACTCTAACTAGGTCTAAGTATCTGTACAACATCACCTTCTTTCAAAAGTCTTCCATGACCATTCCTGTCACATTTTCTTCCTCCTCCTTCCTCTCATGGTACTTCAGCATTTGTGTTATACTTCTCAGAGCCAGGCTGTGGTATTTCTAGTACTGTAGCAGTATAGTTTGTCATTAGTATATACTCTCCTGTGAGGTTTAAGTTCCACATGACTGGGACTATCTCTTCATATTTTTCTTAGCCCAGTATTGATATTTAATACATTTTAATTCTTTGAGCATACATTCTTTGGGATGTTTTATCTAGTGCTATCCACCGCCAGCCATACAGCTGAATATGAATTGGGTATTGAATATATTTTGAATGAACAAAGGGTAAAGAGTTTCAATTTCTCACATTTCCTTTAAAGAAAAATAGATGGATGATCAGCTTCTCCAGCCTTTGTAACCTTGTGAGTTGCCCTGTATACAGAGGGTTTATATTTTGTCGAGTGAGTTTCTCTAGGATGTACACAAGGCTTGCTGTGGCTCAGCCTTCTCTTTCATGCTGCAAAGGCCAAGTCAGCAGGGACACTTCTGCCACCAACCCCCAGCCTACTCCAAACTTCATGCAATTTTTATTTGCCTTCTTTTGGCCAGCCAGCCCAGCATCGAGCTTACATAAAATTTCAACCCTCTGGCATCTGATGAATAACAAAGTCCTTGGCCAGAATTTGTTTGCACTGGAGGAGGGTTCAAAAGACATCCAGCTGTCTGTGTACTCAGATTTCCTCAGTGGGGCACCGTTCCATCTCAGTGCCCATCAGTAATTAGCCCTATGCCATTTGCTCACCTGGCAAGTCTGCAACAGTAGACAGCAGGGCAGGATAACAAAAATACCAGGCTTGGAATCAGAAGATTTGCTAGAATATTTAATAACATGCTGTCTTGCTTTTGCTTCTGCAAAATGGGAATAAAAATGACTTCAATAAATACCTGTCAGTTGTTCCTACAATCCAATGAGAAAGGGCATATGAAAGAATTTTCTAATTATGATTTTATTCACCACATAATCTGAAATTATTTTTCATTGCAAGATGGTAATTTGTAAAGTGGATATGAGGATTCAGGGAAAGACAAAGGATGCAATACATCCACAATCCCCACACGTGACAGACACTCAACAGAATTGAGGTAATTGTTCCTATTATTCTTATAGCTGTAATCTAGTTTCTTAACTCTATCACCACCATGTTGATGATGTCATTTATAAAGTTAGTTATTGTCATTTTTACATGTTTGCTGAATGTTAGAGACTACAATAAGTGCTCTGAGTAATTGTTAAAATTTAATCCTTTTGACAGATTTCCACCTTCCCCCTTCCTCATCATCTTTTTGTTTTAAAAGAATTTATTCTGAAAAGTTATAAGCAGCTGGGTTAAAGTAACATAGTTGATAAGTAGTAGACCTGAGATTTGAACCCAGATAGTCCAACTGTAGAGCCACGAAACTTCTAACTTCTTAGCCATGAAATATTGGCAGTGGATGCCAACAGGTACCATTGCCAAAAGAAAATATAATGGAGTTGTCTAACTGAAATAGTTCTGGAATTTCATATGAATAATCTGCTCTTTCATTAGTGAATTAGAGATTTTGTTATCTTCGTAAATGAGAAAACTGGGGCGAGAGGCCTAAAAATGACATGATAAAGAATTGTGGTATTCCTAGAATTGTAGAATTCTTGGAGCTTATTTTGTTCAGACCTGTCATTTGATACAGGATCTTTTTGAGGGAGAAGGCATCATTTATTCAATGTTACATGGTGAGCTAGTAATAGCATATTATCTTTGGCTGTATTCATGAACAAATTGACTAGACATGGAAGCATTTTTGATAGTTTCATGTCAGATAACAATAACTACATAAGCTGCACGATTTTGGACTGGTTAATCTACTTTAACGCTGAGACTGTCTGCAAATATGGTGTAGGTCAGTTACAGGAGTGAACTCATGCTGTCATTTTCTTTGTGGACATTACTTTAGGTTGGACTTAAAGAAAGATATCTGAGGAGTTATGAAGTACCTTATTAGCACCTTGAATGAGAAGTAAAATGCAAGTGGACCCTTTCACCAAGGATCCTTGAGAGAGATGATTTATAGAAGCTGGTGAGGAAACTGATTCCCTTTGGAAAGCCAGAGACGCTAGAGAGGGATAGAGTGCCACTGGCTTGTTTGGCTCTGAGGTTCTTGGGGGTGACTGGGAGGGTGGGAGCATGCCTTAGTGGCCTGACAAGGGATGTAAGAGTTCCTCTGTAGGAGTCTGTGGGTTCTAATATTATTTTTTCTCTGTTGAAGCACATAAGTCATCAGAAGAACATTTATTTTCAACAATATTCTCACAACAGTTCTTCCCTCCTCTGAAAATGTATCCCTTGCCAATGATGGCTTTTAGATCTGTTTTTTATCTTCTTTCTCTCTGCTGTGACACCCTAATAATGATGATAATAACTTGAAAAAGCAACAGTAATAATGACTCACAAAAAGCTTTCAGTCACTAGGCTAGAAAAAAAGATGCCAAGTTTGAGGCTCTCTTAAGAGCTAACAGAAACTATTTATTTGTCTTTGACTTTATTTGTTCCATCATGAGCTTGTTGTATAGCTTGGTGATGGCTCAGAAAGGGCTCATGTGTGTGAAGCATGGATGCCTCATTTAAAATGCTGGTGCGTCCCTTAGTAGAAGAGGAAAATATATATCAAGGATCATATCTACTGCTAGACAAAGGATGCATAATAATACTTCCAGGAAGGACTTGTACACAAGCTATTGTGGATGAATAAGTGGAGCTGTCCACGGAACTGGACAAAACCCAAGTATCTGTGCAGAGCCATCTGCAGTATTTAGGGCTTCACAATGGGGGCAATCAGACTTCTCTAGGAGGACTGATTGCTAGTCTTGTTAACAGGGAAAAGTTAGCCATCAGCGTGTTTAATCATAGCCTGACAACAACTTCTAGTAAATAAGGACTTAGGAAAGGAAAAACATTTTAGACACAAATCTGTATTTGAAAAGTTTTGTGGCTTACTTCCACTTCCGTAATTTCCCAATGCAGGCAGCCTTTCCCCCTCTATCCATTGCCTGATTTTCTTTGTTCATTGGAAAGTTCTATCTTACTGGGTTCCATTTTTAAATCCTGCCTTACTGGATGCTTGTATCAATAGCACACAGGGATATTGACTTCATGGAACTATGAATGGGAATCTGTCATAGTAGAGATAACTATGAGTAGTGCTTACATGTTGTCAAGAATAGGCACTTGCTAGGGCCGGGGATTTAGCTCAGTGGTTCCGGCGCCTGCCTTGCAAGTCCAAGGTCCTGAGTTTGATCCCCGGTACCAAAAAAAAAAAAAAAAAAAAAGAAAAAAAAGAATAGGCACTTGCTGATGCATAGTTCTTTAATTCAGTGAATAAAAGTACATTTCTAGTAGTGTTTTCTTTGAGGTTGATTTAGAAATATTCTGGACTCAGTCCTAAATTATGGTGGAGCTAAAGAGCTATAAGGTACAATCCCTGATGTTAGATTATGAAATAAACCAGATGTAGTGGGTCACGTAAGTTCCAGCTACTAGGGAGCCTGAAGCTGAAGCTAAAGGATCACTTGAGGGGAAGCCCCAGACCAGCCTGGCAACACTGTGATACTCCATCCCCAAGAAACAAAAAATAAACAGAAAAAAGATTACAATGTAACATAAGGTACAACAAGTGACCTTGTACATAATACATCTCACTGCAAGGTGAAATAAGCTCCTGTTTTTACCAGAACATACAGGTAAAACAAGAATGTAGGTAAGAAAGAAAGAGGGAGGGGGGCAGGAAGAGGGAGTGGGCTGTGTGTAGAATTCTTCACAGGGACTGTGGTAGGCAAACTGGTGGCTTCAGGGTTTCACAACTCCTGATGGTGTTTTATTTGATTTTTGTGGATTTACACATTTTTATAGATTTACCTGTACATTTTAATACATTTATAGACTTTTAAATTCTAACCAGATAGTGTTTTGCTTCATGACAAGATGAACAGTTGGTACACATTTTTTGTTTACCCAGCAAGCTTTGGGGTAGCTTTATTAACCCTTAGGTATTTAAATTTTTGACTTCATAGTAATGAATTTATCATATTTTCTTTTCTCCTGGAGAGAGGGCTAATGAGAGCAGAAAGGAGGAAACATTTTTGTGGAAAACAGTGAAAGGGTATTGAAAGAAAATGAGGGGTTACAGAAAGGAAGCCATGGGACCCATTTCTATAGAAGGCATTCATTGTTCTTTCTTAGATGAGGAAACTGAAGCCCAGGAATGTAATTAGAAGCACATGCTCAGCCAGTGTGTATACTTGGAGCACAATAAGTACACTTGTTCCCTCTCCCTCTCCCCTGATAGGAGCTGGCTTGAGAGACAAATGCTTTCTCAATTTAATCCTCACTTACAGCATATTCTTATAGAATTGATCTGTAGGGAAGTTTCATTTCAAAGGACAAAATGATATTGACACCAATGATGATAGTGACAACTTCAGCCAAGTGAGCCATAGGAAAATAAAACCTCAGTCAGTGAGAGAGAATATAGATTTAAAAAGAATTAACAAGGTCATCGTTCCCAGGTTGTTTAGTTGAGCCGGGCAATAGGCAATCTATTTCATTATTCGTTGTGATGATATTTCATGTTGAAACATATTACTCAGAAACAGATTTTTGCATATTACATTGTTCTAATGGAGAAAGAAAAGTATCCTCACTACTTCCCTATCATTTGCGCTCTGTCCTCAGATGAACGCTGTCTTTATTGCTTATCCTTTCAGCAGGAATTTGTAATGCTTTAAGAGCAGTTGGGTATAGGGGAGAATGTTGACATTAGATATAATTCATTGAGTAAACTGACACAAATTTATTGTGACTGCGGGTCAGTGTGCTGACATCAATTCTCTCAAGCAAATTGCTTTATCACAATACAAAGCAGTAAAGAAAAATTCCCTATCTATTTTTTCCCTCAAAGAAATCAGTCCTGGACCTTCTGATATAGATTGCTGAATATTTCTGAATGTAATTATTCCTCTAGGAGAATAAACTTTGAATAGTTTCATAAGTTGTGAAAAGAAAAATGCCAATGAAAAATATCTGATTTTTTGTCTACAAATAAGACCTTCTTTCTTTGGGAGACTGCAATAATCAGAATGGACAAAGGAAGGCATAATCATAGTGCTTGAGGACATTTGTGTAATATTTCATGTCAGTGGTTCTTGAACATTAGCATACGTCAAAATAATGATGAAAACTTGTTAAAGCATATTGCTACCCACCACCTCAGCATCTATAACTCAATAGGTCTTGGGTGGGACATGAGAATTTGCATTTTTAGTAAGTGCTTTGGTTGCACTAAGTGCTAAGCCAGGAACATACTTTGAAAGAATGTTTTACGCTATACTTTAAAAAAATTTCTTTCACATTAAAAATGAGGTTTATTTGTCAGATAAGCTTCATAAAGTAGGAAAGTCTGGAAAAGATTCTTATATGTTACACATGGTAAAAGAAAATGCTGAAGTTAAATAGCCAAAGTTCACATGATAAATCAGTGTTGAAGTACATGCTGAAATTCATCTTTTAGTGCTTAAATTTTGGCTTCAGTGGTGCAAAATCTCTTTTAAATAAGGTCCATTTGATAAGGCCAGGAAACAAGACATGAGGCAGTCTTTGCTGGCAAGGAGATAAGACATAAATTATGTGTAAATTTCTTTACCTGGCACTTGCAGCTTTCTGTGACCTGTTCCTGGCCTAGCGTTTTCCTCCTGTATACAAATTATCTCTATTCTAATCTCCAACAGTATTGGACCTTTTTCAAAAGTAGTGGATAATTTTATACCTTCAAACAGGAAGATGCTCAATATATTTTTTCCATTTTTCTCAGTAAAATTATGTTTCTCAATATTTGGTTTATATGTTACCTCATCTCAAGAACTTTCCATGTTCCTGAGCTTTACCTAGGTCAGAAATGATTGTTCCTTCTTTCATGTAGCAGGTGCTATAGAAATGTTTATTAAATAAGCAAATAAAAGCTCAAGACTGTAGAGGGTAGAGTGGGTAGGTTTTAACTTGTCCTGGGGGAGGTACACAGGTAGCGGCCAAAGCTAAGCATAGATTTTGTATTTGCTATCTATCCATTTGCTTGTCCTTTTACTCTTACAAAAAGGTTTGCTTTAATTTTTCAAGTTTTCTTCCATTTTTAGTTGGCAAATAATTACATAAATTTAGAGGGTACAATGTGAAGTTCTGATACTGACACATGTTGTAGAATTTGCATATGTTGAGCCAACCTTGAAGGAACAAATCCCACTTGATCATGATGAATGATCCTTTTAATGTACTAGTAAATACAGTTTACTGGTACTTTTGTTGAAGGTTTTTCTTTATTAGCACATGTTTGCAGTACATGCCGTTTACAGTCATTTTGGGGAGTGGGTACATGTACATAATACAGCTTGGTTCTTTTTTGTTGTTAATCCCCTTCTCCTTTCTTACCTTCCTCATTCCTCCTCTAAATACCCTTTCCCTATTTTCATTTTTTAAAATTTTATTTTATTGGTACATTTTATGTGTATGATAAAATGACATTCATCATTGGAAATTTGCAACTTTACGTAATCTCTCTTGGTTTTTATTTTTCCCCCTTCCCCTGCCTTCCCTTCAACCCCTCCATTCCTCCCTATTTAAAAAGACTTTGTTTCCATTTTTTCATTTTCTCATATTAATTCCATTCCCTTCTTTCCTTTCCCCCGCCCCTCCCACTTCCCCTTCCCCTTTGCCCTTTTTCTTCCTATTTCACATTATCTATTATACCTTTTAGTCCTTATTTACACTTTCAGTTTCTCACACTAGAGAAACTATTC
>NW_004624733.1:36334272-36438325 GCF_000247695.1 Heterocephalus glaber | reverse complement strand
TTTCTGATTTCATTTTTTCCAGATCCTCTTTTGTTGCCAGTTCAGGGAGTCCAGGTGGTTGAGTATCAGAGTGTTCCATCTCATTTCCCTTTGGGTTTGCTGTAGGTGATCTGCAAGTTTGGTTTTGAGGCTTGTTTACACGTCTTCTCATTTTGATGCGGGCAGGGGAGTGCTCACCTCCTCTGTGCTGGGAGTGGTGGTACATTGACCCAGAAGACTCCTCCTGTGCGCTGGGAGTGGTGGCACATTGAACCAGAAGCCTCCTCCTCTGTGCTGTAAGTGATGGATCGTTGACCCAGAAGACTCCTGCTCTGTGCTGGGAGTGGTGGTACATTGCCATAATTTCAATTTTGTTGATATTATTCATCTTATGTCATGTTTATGACATAAAATGTTTACATTTTTTGAGGCTATTAGGTTTTTGCACATGGCGTATCTTCTACTGATTTCCCCTTCCTCTTTCCCTCTCTTCTCATCTTTCTTTTTATTTATTTAATTTGCAAGAGTCTGAAAAAGATTGGTATTAGTTCTTTTAGTGTTCAGTATTTTATCCCTAGCTTTTCATTGGTGAGAGATTTTAATTACTGATTCATCTCCATACATATTATTTCTCTTCAAATTTCAAATCTCTCCATGATTCAATGTTACATGGTTAAGGAAATATATCTATTTCTTCTAGATTGTGCAATTTGTTGGCAAATAGTTTTTCATAATAGGCATGTGTGATGCTTTGTACTCATGTGTTATTTTTAATGTCATCTTTTTAAACTCTCATTTATTCAATTCTTCTCTCTTTTTTCTGTTTGTCTAGCTAAAGGTTTACCAGTTTTGTTTAATTCCCAAGAATGATCGCTTTGTTTTATTGATATTTTCTATTGTGTTTCTAGTCTCTTCTTCATCCCTTTCTGCTCAGTCCTCATTATTTTATCCTTCTGCCTCCATTGGGCTTAACTATTCTTCTTTTTCTAGCTCCTTGAAGAGTAATTTTAGATTGTTCACTTGAGAGTTTTCTTTTTGTTTGATGTGTTTATTGCTATAAACTTCTGTGTCCTTCCTGAAAAAAGAGAATAACTTGTCTCTTGAGTTGCTCTTTTGCATTATCACGATGTTTGCCAAGACCGGGGGACACTGTAGGTGGACAGGGACTACAGTATTTGGATGAGTGCTCTCTAAAAGAAAGTGAGAACTCTGTACCTGCTCATATCTATAAAGTCATTCTCCTGTACGTATGCAGATTCAGATATTCCTCAAAATGCCAATCATATCTATAATGGAGCAAAGCAAGCTAACGATGGCATTACTCAAGTAGAGTTAGTTATGTATTTATTTATTTTTTTGTCTTTTGTTGGTCACACGTTTTATTTTTTATTTTTTTATTTTTTTATTTATATATTAATTGGTACATTTTAGGTATAGAATACATTTACATTTACCAGTGGGTGTTTGTACCTGAACATGATGTATCTTAGTTCTTTTTTTTTTCCCATTACTTATGTGCCCTTCACATGTAGGGTAATTTATAAACCCCCTTTCCCTTTGGTAACTGGACACAGAAACATCACTATGGAGTGCCAACTTCCAGCTGCCTGCCACTGGACACTTGAAGTACCTTCTGGCAGTTTCTTTATCTGGACCACCACCACTGAGCTTCTGGCAATTCCCCTGTGTGCCACACTGATGCCAGTCCTCATGGGTCATTGTATAACCTACTGCTACTAAAAGCTATTGTTGGGGCCGGGGATTTAGCTCAGTGGTTCCGGCGCCTGCCTTGCAAGCACAAGGTCCCAAGTTCGATCCCTGGTACCAAAAAACCCCCCCCAAACCTATTGTTTCCTGTCAGTCTCAGGCCTACCTTTTCCTGCTCACCTCTTGGTGAACCTTAATTAACCTTAGCTCTCACATGCCCAATCCAGGTATTCTTTGGCCCCTGGGTAACCGGCTCCATTTCACTGGTACAGCTTGCTATAGATGAATGACTTTCCTTGGAGAACTATTTTTACTGCATCCCATGAATTTTGGTAGGTTGTGTTTCATTTTGAGGATGTCCTAAGATGTTTTTAAATTTCTCTTGTAATTTATTCTTTCACTCAGTAGTTGTTCAGCAGCATATGTTTAATTTCTACATATTTGTTAATTTTCCATGATTCAGCCTATTATTTATTTCTAATTTTCTACTTTTGTGGTTGTGTGGGTTTTTTTTTTTTTTTTTTTTTTGGTACTGGGGATCGAACTCAGGTCCTTGTGCTTGTGCAGCAGGTGGTGAAACCACTGAGCTAAATCCCCGGCCCTTTGAATTTTTTTTTCAATTTTTTTTGTTACCAGGGGATCGAACTAGGGTCCTTGCACTTGCGAGGCAGGCCATGGAACCGCTGAGCTAAATCCCAGCCTGGTGGTGTGGTTTTCATCATTGAGTTTGGAGTGTTTTTTGTGTACCTTGTATTCAGATTAATTTTTATAATTGTAATTTGCTGCTGTGTCCTTTCATTTTTTTCATTCTCCTTATAGTATCTTGTATAGAGTATAAGTTTTTATATTTTAATGAAGCGTACTTTTTCCATGTTGGATTTTATGAATCAAGCTTTTAGTCATGTAGTAAGTATCTAACAAAGCAGAATAGTGGATGCCTAGGAGTAAGGGCTGGGGAGAGAGTGAAAAGGACTGCAGACAAGTACAATATTTCTTTTCAGGGCAATAACAATGTCCTAAAATTAGATTATGGTGATAGTTTCACAATTCATTTCATATAATAGAAGCCACTGAATAGTATAATTTGGTTGAATTTTATTCTATGCAAATTATATCTCATAAATATATGTCTTATATCTTCATAAAGCTATTTAAATTCGTCACTGATTAACACATCACTAATCTTGTATGTTAAAAAGTTTATTCATTTGAATAAATAATACTGCTTTTAAAAGAATTATTTGCCTAACTCAGGGTCATGAAGATTTCCTTTTCTTCTGAAAGATACATAGTTTATTCATTTAGATTTATAATCGATTATGGGTTAATTTTTCTAAGTGATGTGAAAATTAATATCTTTCTTTTACCTTTTTGACATGGCTGCCCAGTTATTCTAGCACCATTTGTTGAAAAGACTATCTGTTCATTGATTTACCTCTGTACCTTTATCAAGAATCAAATAGCCATGTTTATGCTGGTGTATTTGTGGATCCTTTATTGGCCTATGCTGTGATGGTGAATCTTTTAGAGCTTTCAGTGATAACAGACAGCTGACTGCAGAATGTATGCCATAGGTTTGCCACCACTTTTTCCAAGTGATGTTGTCTTAATTACTATAGCTCCATACTAAGTTTATAATTTGGAATTGTGGTTTCTCCAAATTTTTCTTATTCAGATTTCTTTAGGCCATATTTTCCCTCTACCTTGTCCCATACACTAAAATAAACTTGTCTATATCTTTGGAAAATCCTGCTAGATTTTTGTTTTGAATTATGTTAAACCTATAGATCAAATAGAAGAATATGAACATCTTTATAGGATAAATTTTTCAGTCCATAAACATGCTGCATCCTACCATTTAGATTTTCTTTTATTTCATCAACATTTTATAGTTTTTATATACAGATACTGTGCAATTTTTATTATATTTATACTTGTGTTTCATTATTTTGGAATTTCTAAGTATTTTTAAAATTCTGTTTGTAATTGTTCATTGTTTTTGTGTAGAAATACAATTGAGTTTTGTTTGTTGACCTTGTATCCTGATGAAAACCAAGTTTAGGTGGATTCTTGAAATTTTCTCATTCATCTTTCTTATCAATCTAAATAACTTGTTTCTTGTTCTTAGCTGTTTCACTAGGTAAAACTTCTAGTATAACACTGAGTAAAATGGTGAGTGTATATCCTTGTCATATTCTTCAGATCAAGAATAGAGGAAGATCAAGAATAAGTTTTCCCCTTAGGGGCATACATTCTGTGTTTTACCATCAAATATGATGTTAGCTGTGGAATCATGAAAAACTTATCTTATATTAGGTTTAGGAAGTTGTTTTCTATTCATACATTAGAGTGTTATTATGAATGGATGTTAATTTTTAAAGTTCTTTTTCTATGCCAATTTATGTAATCCTGTAGGTTTCATTGTTTGGAATATTCATATGATAGATTCATTGATTTTGGATGATGAACAAAGAGTACCTTCTTGGGATAAGCCTCACTTAGTTGTAGAGTTAATTGTTGAAATGGGTTTGCTAACATTTGTTACAGGATATTTTTTGTCTTTGAGTAATATTGGTTATTAGTTGTCTTTCCTCGAATCATCATTTGTTGCATTACATATTAAGGCAATGCAGATCTTATACCATAAATACAGAATTATTGCTTTATCTTCACTTTTTCAGAAACATTCTTAGGATTAATATTGTTTGTTTTTATAATATTTGGTAAAATTCATGAGAAAAACCATTAGAGCTTGGAAATTTTTTTCTGTTGATTCTAATCAGAATTTAATTTCTTTAATAGTCATAGAACTCTTCATGTTATCTAATTTGTTTGATGGTTCATGATTTTTGAGGAACTCATTAATTTTATTCAAGTTATTGCATTCATATGCATAGAACTCTTTGCAATATACTTTTAATTATTTTAAAGTCTGCAAGTCTGTGCTGCTATAACCTCTTTCTTTCCTGATATAATAATTTGTGAACGAGCATTTAATGACACTGATTTTCTTTATCATTGTTATATTTTATATTTCATTAACTTCTACTCTTCATTCTTTTATTTCTTTCCTTATGACTGTTCTTACTCTTTTACTATTTTTTTAGTTCCTTAAAATGGAAGCTTATATTATTAATGAGATCATTCCCCAATACCCTTGTGGCTGGAATACAATATCTAACACTCTAACTTAAAGGAGGAGATGTTTTATTTTGGCTCACCTTTTCAGTCCATGGCAAGCTGGCTTCAAGGCAGAAATATGATGGAGGGGCCTTGCAGAAGAAAGTTGCTCATGGTTAGGAAGCAGAAAGATAAGAAAAGGGCAGGAAATAAGGTATGTCCTTCTAGGTTGTGCCCTCATTAAGCCGTGTCTAACCAGGTGACCTTACCAACAGGAGATCAGCTATGTCATTCCCATTATCTAATCACCTTGCAAAAGCCATACCTCTGAAAAACATGAGACTTTTGGACAACAGTCTAGTTCTAAATCTTAACATTCTATCTCTGATCTGCAAAAGGCTCATATCCATCCCATTGTGAAAAATGCATTTAGTCCAAAGTTTTTACAGTTCCTACATTGCTGAGAATTCCAACTTCAAAGCCTACCCTGAAACTCAAGGCAAACTATTAGCTATGAATCCCTGTAAAAATAAAAAAAAATTTTATACTACTGACCTAAAATGGTACCGTATGAACATTCCCATTACAAAAGGGAGATGATGGTGGGAATAAAGCAAGACAGAAACCTCACAGGGCAAAAATTAAATCCTGTATATCCATGTCTAGCATCCTGGACAAGTTGTAGTGATGTCAATTTCAATGAGCTTGGCTGGCGAGTAGCTCTGGCATTGTTAGTTGCATAGCCTCTCTCTTAGTATGGCTTTGCTCACTGCCTACAGCTTTTCTTAGCAGATGATCCAAGCTCCTAGCATCTCCAACCTCCTCTGTCTGTGCTGTTCTTTCAGCTTCACTCTCACAGATTCACACACTGCCTCTTGAGGGCACACTCCCTGGCCTCCTAGGCCTTCCTTTGAAATCTGGGTGGAAATCTCCATGACCTCAGAACTCTTGCATTTTGTATGGCTATAAAACTTGCACCATGTGAATGATGCCAAGGTTGGCTGCCAGCTCATGCAGTAGCTAGGTAACCTTGGATAATGGATACAGATGCCTTTTAATGCCTGGATAGCTAAGGACTGAGCATCAAATCCTGGGGAACCAATTCCTTAGGCAGCTCCTCTCATGCAGGGCATCCTTGGGCTTCATTCTCAGAAAGCAGAGTCTTTTAAAGAAGTTTACCTTTACTCATTTACACCTGTGAGCCAGTGAAGGGTCGGGTTCTTGCTGATTCCTGAGATGCCTTCAAGATACATTTCCTTTTGTCTGGATGCAAAGAACTTGATTTGTCTTTAAGTGCTAATCTCTTCAGCAACCAAGCTGTGCTTGGCCCCAACTTTACAGCACTTCATTTTGGGCCACATGCAGAATTCTTCAAGTTTTTCAGCTATGTTCTTTGGTCCTAATTCTTATGGTAGATATGGCTAAAAGCAGCCAACATTACCCTTGCTGAAGCTTGAATGTTGAGCTCCATTGAAATTTCATCCACCAGATGAATTAGTTTACCTCTCTTCATGTTAATCTCTTGCAAAGTCTCAGAACATGTTCAAAATGTAGACAAATTTCCTGCCAAAGCGTAAAATACATGGCCTCTTGCTCAACTGCCAATGGAATACTTGTTTCCAACTGAAACTTCCTGAGGTTGGCTTTTACTATCTCCATTTTTATCAGTATTCTGATCTTCTCAGCTCTGACTAGTATCATGCATCAAGCTCGGCTTACAGCATCCTAAGGCTTCTCTAGCTGGCATCTCCAAACCTTTTCAAAGTTCTCCTGCAAGCCAGTTACAAAGGCTTCTGAACCACACACACTGTCAGGTGTAGTCATTGAAATGACCCCCACTTCTCAAGTATCAAAGTCTATCTTGGGCCAGGGATATAGCTCAGCGGTGCTATGCCTGCCTGGCAAGCACTAAGGTCCTTAGTTCAATCCTGAGTACTGGGGGAAAATAAGAAAAAAAAACCCCTAAAATCTATTTTAGTCACTTTTCTCATCGCTGGAATACAATACCCAAACCCAAGGCTGATGACTTAGAAGAGGCAAGATTTATTTTGGCTCCTATTTTTAGTTCATGGCTGGCTCCAAGGCAGATACAGCATGGTGGAAAGGCCTGGTGGAGAAAAGCTTCTCACCTTGTGGCAGCTAAGAAGCCCAGAGAGCAGGGAGTGGCCAAGTTGGGAGATACTCCCTTCTGGATCACAACCAAGGGCCAGTCTTAACAGCACCTTCCAAAAGCCCCACCTCTGAACACAGGAGACTCATGGGGCTGCTCTAGATCTAAACTATGACATGTGGAAGCCCTTAATGTGATGCATTTAACCGTTGACACTTCCTTAACGAATTCTACAACTTTTGCCTTCTGTATCTCTTTTTTTTTTTTTTTAAACTTCACAATATTTTCTAATTTCCTTCAGGACATTTTGTTTGGTATATGGATTATCTCCAAGCACACTATTTGATTTCCAAGTGTTTGGATATTTTCATACTATCTTTCTTTAATTTCATTCTAATTTTCTTCCATTATGATCTTTGAAAATGCTTTGAGTGATTTAAATTATCTTAAATTTGTTAAAGCTTGTGTTTGTAACCTGAGATATGGTCTTTTGTGATGCGTGGTCTATGTGTACTTAAAAAGAACATCTTTTGCTGTTGTTGGATGAAGTATTCTAAAATTATTGATTGTTCTAACTGGTTAATAGTGTTGTTGAGTTCCAAATTGTAATGATTTATTGTTTATTAATGCCATAATGTCTCTTTTTACTGAGAGGTGAACATTGATGTCTCCAGCTATAATTGTGAATTTATTTCTCTGTTTTTCCATGTTTGTCAGTTTTTGCTTTGTATTTTTTTAAAGTTCTATTTCAACGAGTATATGTAATTAGGATCATTTCTTCTTGATGAGCTTACTCTGCCAACATTACTTAATGCCCCTCTTCTTCGTGAATTTTAAAAATGTCCCTAGTATTAATATAGTTGTCTTAGTAAGCTTTTTTAAAATGTTTTTATAGTATGCAGATGTACTTTGTTTTTACTGTGCTTCACATGATTGTGCTCTGCAGATGCTATATTTTGCAAATTGAAGTTTGTGGCCACTCTGCTTTGAGCAGGTGCATGGGAGCTGTTTTCCCAGGAGCATGTACTCACTTATGTCTCTATTGCTTTTGGTTAATTCTTACACTATTATAATCTTTTTTATTAGTAGTGCATTTTTTATGCTGACCTTTGGCCAGTGATCTTTGTTGTCAGTATTGTAATTGTTCTTGTATGCCACAAATTGTGGCCGTATATATGGAAAATATAATTCATAAATGCTGTGTGTGTGCTGATTACCAAGCAGCAATTTCTGCACTTCTCTCAATTTTGGGGTCTTTCTATTCCCTGAGATGCAAATATATTGAAATTAGGCCAATTAATATATTGCCCTATAATTTTGGTAGTGATTTTTCTAGAGAGGGCAATGTAAATATTTACCTTTTCTGTCATTTAGAATGAATATTTTACCACTCTAAGTACAGTGTTCAAACCTGTCGTTAAAATTTTTATTTATATTGTTTTAAAATATATTATTACATACATATCAATTGAAAAGAGCATTAAACAATGTTATAATTTTACATTCAATAGTGAAGTATGTTTTAAAAGTCAGTAGCTGAGAAATATCATATTTGTATCCAGATACCATTTCTCTTATCTTTATTCTTTCTTGATATTCTTAGATTTCTTAATGACTTTCCTTTTATTTCCCCTGAAGATCTTTACATTTTTTTCTGAGGCACAAATTTCTTAGTTGTCTTTCAGATGAGAATGTCTTTGCTTTATTTTTATTTCTAAATGAAAAAAAATTTTTTTTTAAGGTATCGGGGATCGAACTCGGGTCCATGAGCTTGCGCATCAGGCAGCGAAACCACTGAGCTAAATCCCCGGCCCCTCTAAATGAAATTTTTATGGATACAAAATTCTAGTTGCACAAATATTTTCTTTTAGTACTATAAAAATGCTATTCTATTTCCTTCCCAGCTGTGTGCATTCTGATGAGAAACAGAATGACACTTGAATTTTGCAAACATGTAAGTAATGTATCACTTTACTTAGGTTGATTTCTGTATTTGTCTTTGGGAATAGTTTTCAATAGTTTCATTGTGATGTGTTTTGACATGGATTTCATTGAGTTTATCCTGACTTGGATTTTCTGAGATCACTCAAACTGTAGAAGTATATTTTCTCTTAAATTGGGGAAGTTTGCTGACATTATTTCTCAAAATATTTTTCCATACATTGCACTTTTCCTTCTCTTTTTGCCACCTTTCATAAGGCAAATATTTGACATTTTGTATCATTCTACCAGAAGCTCTGTTTATATTTTTCCAGTGATTTTATTTTTCCGATTAATCATTTCTATTCAGCTGTCTTTACATTTGCTAAATGTTTCTTTGGTCATCTGCATTCTGCTATTGCCTGTGTTTGTAATGAGTTATTAAATATCTCTGTTACTTACATAAGTACCTCTTCCCCACAATAGATTTATTATATATCACAATCATATACTAATAAAAGAGAAAAATAAATTAATGAAGAAATACTTCTGTTTGTGTTTTGCAGTTTAAAATTTTCATTTAGTTTTTCCTTATGTCTTTTTATTCTGAGACTTAATTTCAAGAGTATTCACAATTACTTGGAACTTTATAATAGCTCCTTTAAAGTCTTTATTAGATAATTTCAATATCTGTGTCATCTTGGCATTGCTGTCTCATATATGACAAGATTTTCCCAGTTCTTCAAATACTGTACAATTTTGAATTGTTTTAGGCTTTTTTGAGTGTATTTTATAAGTCTCATTCTTGTTTGAATTTCACGGAGAATTTCAGTGTTTCTGTTTTAACTTGTGTTCAAGCTGGTTGGACTTCGGCCATGAGTTCTCAGTTTACATGAGTTGCCCCCCCGCCCCCCCATCGGTTCTGTTCACAAGGCCTTTGTGGAGCTGTTTGCATCCGTCCTTTATACATATGCACCTAGTGGGAGGCTTGCGCAAGGTCTGTCTCATAGTTCAGCTCTCTGTGTCTGTGGATCTGGTTTACAGTCAGATCCACACAGCATGGAGTCGAACTCCAGAGTTCATAAACAACTTTACAAGGTCTCTCCCTCATCTCTATCATCTTTAATTTCCCTGACATTTCCTGTTTTTGAGAGGCTTAGCTTCTTTTTCAATCATCTAGCCAAAAAATCTGATAGTTACCCTGCTTTGCCATGCATTTCCTAAAAACTTTCCAAAAATCCAAGGTGAAACAGCAAGAGAAAAAAGCAAAAGAAAAACAAAATCAGTCAATCCACCTCCAGTGTGTAGTTCTTCTGATCTTAGAGGAAGTCTTTTTCCTCAGAGCTTTGGATCCTGTGCCTCCTAGGACTCCCCCTGCCATGACAGTGCTTGGGGACAAAGGCGTAACATAACAGAAAAGACTGAGGGTGCAAAGAGAGAAAAGCAGCTGATTGTTCTATTGCTCTTTCTCACTCCTTGAGTTGTATCTAGAGGGCTCTTGGGTCCCCCTGTCCCTGTCTGTATGCACATCCACATTTTAGGCTGGGTGGAATTTAGGCATGGAGATGTTGCAGGGGAAGCATGAGCGTGTTAGTGCCACTGCCTTCTGAGTGGTCTTTGAAGTCTTCTCCGGTCTGCCTGCTGTTTATTTCAAAGTCTTCAACGGCTGCTGCATTTAGAAGAGAGACAGAATAGCATGTGATTACTTTCTCTGACTCACAACCCAAATCTCCCAGTCACAATATGACCTTTGCTTTCTTGAGGCATAAGCAATATGTTTTCAATGCTCATGACCATTTATGTATGAGTCAGTTTCATCACTGATTGAAAATCATTTGAGAGGATGATACAGTGCTTTTCCCAGCTTCATATGACCTGCAGTGCTTAGGAGAATGCTGTGTACGTCGTTTGTTGTTACTTATAAAATTGATTTCACCTCTGGACCATTCACCTTAAACAGCTTTGGGGAAAGCTAGATGTTTTAAATATAGTTAAGACTAAAATTAAACAATCATTATGTATTTATCTTTTTACCATGAAATCACAGAAAAGATCCATATCTAGTGAGTTCTGGTTCTAGTAGAGAGAGAAACTCCTTGTTAGATGGTTTTTAATGTCACTAAAAATAATGATCATAATTGATTTCCTTAGAAGAAACCGCTAAAATGCCCACATGGGGCACTTTTGTTCTGAGAGTTGAGTTGAATGATTCACTCTAAGGACTTAATCATGAACAATTCCTATTTCTGCTCAATATTCAATGAAGTAGGCTGTGAAACTTCAGAACTACTTTAGTAATTTAGTAATGTGATTTAAAATATTTGTCAAACTCCCACACTACGGAAAGCTCCCGAAAAGGGGTAAGGATGCTAAAGCGATTGAACCAGCTACTTTCCTTTAAGAGAGTCCACAAATGTTTTCTCCAAAGGGCTAAATATTGACTATCTGGCCTCCATTACAGCCACTCCACTTTGGTGTCATGGTATGAAAACACAAACAGTATGACTGCTAAGAGGCATGGCCACCTGCCAATAAATTTACTAAAAGAGGTGGTGGAATGAATGTGGTTTCTTAGCTATGGTTTTCCCATCCCTTCTCCAAAAGCTGGATTGTAGTGAAGCATAAAAGAACACAAAATACCAAATTGTAATACACTATCTAAGAACAGCGATGATCTTATTAGTGGCTACTGTGGGAATAGAGAAGATGAGTTGTCTCACCAGGTCTGGCAACAATGCTGCGTGAGAAAGTCTCCCCGGAGGAGGGGGTGCCAGAGCTCTGAAATGAGAGTGAAGCCGGGTGAAGGGTTATGACACAGGTGAGGCTGAAGCTAACATGGCATTTCCCGAAGAAGGTACACTGAGCAGAGCCGAGCCGAGGAGATATGCACAGAGAATTACAGATGAATGTGGATTTCTGCAGGTTAAAATGAGAGAGTTCTTCTCTAAGATAGTGTACTGCTCAAGTGAGAGCTGAGGTTGCAACAGTAGGTCAGTAAGGTCTTAGGCAGAGGATCTGTACATTCGGGGTTGTATTTTATATAAATAGCCTTTTCGGTTATGGAGAAGGAGTCGAAGAAGACAATACCAGGGGCCATGGCATCATTAGGAGGCTGTCCAGAAGCGTGACATCCAGAAACTGCTTGGCAGTGGAAGGCATCAAGGGTCAGATTTAAGAATCATTTAAAAGGCAAAATCTGTGGGACATAGTGGTTGATTACATGGATTGATGTGTTATACATAAAGTGAGGGAAAGTTAAAAAATCAAGCCTTACTCCGAGGTCTAGAGCTTTGTAGACTGGTCAAATGACATTGAAAATATCCATAGGAGAAAGCAATGTAGAGTAGAGGATATGAGTTTAGGCAAGTTGCATTTCCAGCAGCTCCGGAAGAGCGACATGCTGTTGCTCAGCCTACAGTTGTATCCAAAGTGTTGCAAAGAGAGCATGAACATACATAAGAGGAAGTGGTTTGGGGAACAAATTCCACACCGACACTTTCCACGACAGAAGGAATGAAGGTTATGCCTGATACATCTAGGGTAGGTCCATGGTTGGGCCCAGGAAAGAAAGTTGATGAAAATCATATTTAGTAGCCCGGAGTTCCTGATGAAAGGATATACAGGGCCATATGCAAAAAGGAGGTAAGGGTTGAAGACTGGACTGGAGAGACTTTAGTTTTCCTATTGAAATGAATTTTTCCAGTGTCACTTGGACACAGGAGCAGAGAGATTGAAGAATTGGGCCGAGATCATGAACTTCCTAAACAGATACGGAACTCAGGTGAGGCAAAATCAAGACAGAATGGGCCACAGTTCCTGAGCAGTTCATCCTTTTTTCTGTTGATTTCTAGATTTTTTCCCTTGATTGGATTTCCTGTCTGCAGTGATGAGGGATTTTTATCCTGCCAGTTAAGACAATGTCTCGATTGATCTCTCTCTCTCTCTCCTTCCCTCTTTCCCTCCTTCCCTCCCTCTGTCTTCTTTCCTTCCTTCCTTGCACGCTTTCTTGATTGCTTGCTTTGTCTTTTTGAGGCACAACACAGCTCTACTATCACCTGATAATATTTTTTCCAATTTAGGGTTCTTTATAACTTGTTTATATCATTCTTTATATCTTTATTGTCACATCTACCTGAAAATTACCTCGACATCTCAACAAATAAACGGAAATTATGAAAGTGAATGGGACCCTCTAGAACTGGGAAGCAGAAAATCTGTACAACAATAAGCAGGGTTTCTGGCAAAACAAATAATATTGTCTTCCCCCAGTAAACATGACACGCCGTAAGGGAAGACAGAAGTATGGTTCGGCCAGCTGTCTTGCTGCTTACTGACTGATAGCTCTTCCCACATGTGTAATTCTTTGTCCAGAAGACCAGTATATGTAGAATGCATGGATGGATTATTTTCTGTCCATTGTGCTTCACCTGAGTGTAAATCTTGGCTCCACATGTTTCAGCAAGTGCTTCTACATAGCTAATATATTTCATTCTGAAGAAACCATGTCTCCTCACACACTGTTACATTAACACATCAAACCTACCATTTTCTCCCACTAATTTATCTTCCCTATATGCTTTAGAGCTATAAATTCTCTTTGGCATTCAAGAAAAGCACGTGAATCAATGATTATTTGCCCAATGTGATTCTAAAACATATGAGGACTTAGAGGTGTTGGATCTGTTTTCAAATTCTAACATCCTACCCTTAAGTACCAAAATTTTAGTTCAGATGTTTAAACTCACCTTCTCTGTGTGTGAAAAATTCCACATAAAATAAAACTCAGGATTATTGTTAAGAGTAAAAGTAAATGATGTCAGTGTTTTTAGCTTTTTTGTGAAGTTAAATGTGCTGCATAATAATTGTCTGTAATAATAAGAGACATTCTTGCATGCAGAAAATTTCAGCGTCATTTTTCCTGGTGAAAAATTCTCTGTAAGGGAAAAATTCAAGAGTTGATTCATAGATAGTTGAAAATACTGTAATATTTAAGTTCTTGAAACAAGGTAACAGAATTGGAATGGGATGAGCTTGGCATATGCCTGCACTATAAACATTTTAAGTGGTGTGTGTGTGTGTCCTGTTCCCTTCTGATTCAGGAAATAAATACACATGCTAGTGTGAGTGTGTGTGTGTGTGTGTGTGTGTGTGTGCAAACACATTTGGCAGAGGTGGCTAATCAAGTCAGAAGCCAGGGGGCATCCTCAGGTTCTGGCCACTACCACTTCTGAATTCAGTTGCTCAGAACGGATTGAAATTCATCTGTCTTCTTCCGAACAAGTCTCAGAATAGACAGAGTGGCTGTGAGTCTGTGGCATCATCTGGCACCAAAGTGCTCTGTAATGAAAGGCCTAGAGCTGGAGACCTCATTTACTTTCTCCAGAGTCTTCACAGATGGAAGCTAGGCTTTCTATTTGACAAAGCAAAAGGGCCTCTGATGCAAACTACAGTCTCCGCTTCCCCACTCAGTAAAGCAAATTCAAAATCTAATGTCCCCTGCTGCTGACCCTGTTGTAGTAGCTGTGTTTCTTCCACCTGCTCCTGTGCCCTTTGTGGCTGTGTTCAACTTTGTGGCTGTGGACCCGATGCCTACATGGGAAGAGTGCTGAGTCCTGGGCAGGCTGAATGACGGGAGAGGAAAGGAGTCTGCAGAGGATGGTGGGTATTAACAGGAGGGTTTGCAGACGACTACTGGTCACAGTTCTGGAATCATCTTTATGTAGCCTATGGGAATGACCAGTAGGGATCTGTAGTTCTTTTTTTTTTTCTGTTATAAATGAGAGTCTGAGGCCCACAAGATTAGTTGTCTATACAGAAACCAGAGAAAATGAAATCAAAACCTACATCTCATCTTCAAAGCCTTTTTGTAGCCTTAGGTAGTGGTTTTTCTTTATACTCATATATAATCACTTATTTTATTACAAATCAGTACGTCTTTTGGATGAGAGATTTTCCAAGTATGACCCCTAAAGCACCTGCCTCAGACCGCGGGCATAGCATTGAAATGCAGGTTTCCCGGACTTTGCTCCAGGAATACCATTTCTGTGTCCACGGGATGGGAGAAAATTGCATTTTACCCCGCACTACAGGTGGTTCTGTGAAAACTAATGTGCATTTTACTGTTTTATTTTGAAATAATCTTAGGTTTACAAGGAGTTACAAAGATAATTCAGAGTCCCTGGGAACACCTCATAACTTCACTAAATGTTAAATAGCTAAGCCCCAAAACTCACATTGGTCCCTAGATTTTGCTGATCTGTGTAATAGTGCCCTGTCCCCCACAACGGTGCCTGCATCCTGTCTGTGAGGGCCGTCAAAGAGTGAATTTAGGAAACGGTGTAACTCTCCTTAACTCAGGTCACAATGCCAGAGCTGTTAAATGATGATGCAAAGACTGAATCAGCTAGAAGCGGAACTGGGGGAAGACATAAATGATCACTCAGCCTCAAGTTCTCATTTTGTTGATGGATATAGTATCACAGTCCAGAGAAGAAACATGAGCGAGTTGGTGGAAGGACTGGATTTGAGTCCATACCACTTGACTCGGCATTTCCTTGCAGTTTCTTTAACCATCTGCCTCTTGTTATATTTCTTTCCTTTATCCCAAAGCAAGGATCATGAAAGGCAAAAAAAATGCACCTGATGTAATTCCTTTCAACTTGTCAAGTGAAAGGAACGTGACATATTTTGTCTGTCCTAACTTCAGTGTCAGGAAACCCATTCAAAGAAGGAAACTGAGGCCCGTGGCCAGCAGACGATTGTGCTACACCCTCTACACTTCCACACCTGGACCCCCTCGTCAGTGCTATTTTGCAGAACACCACACGCCTCCAGCCCTGAATGTATGCACTCTGGGCTGAGATGGATATTTTGTGTATCAAATAGAACATTTGGAGGAGTGTATATTTATACACAAATTCAAATAGGGCACCCAAATGGGAAAATGCTGTGAACCTGGTAAATATAGCGATTATAAATGGGAGATGTGACGGTGGGGAGAGAACTGACGTGAATCAGTGTGAAACTGTGCTTGGCAGAAAGGACTAGAGAAGCCAAGGCTTACTTTTTCCCTTTTTTCTTTCCTTTCAGTGCCTCATTCCTTCTTTGCTTTGGGAATCAAAGGGCTTGCTCCTATGAATTTTGCCATTGCTAGTCTGTGTGTCTGGAAAACAAGACACAACATTATTCTTGGGAAAATAAGTATAATTTAAGGCAGCTACCAGCAAAGTTGTTGAGAGGAAAGACAGAATTTAAGTTCATATTTTAGCACTAAAACTTACGTGGCCATGAGCAAATTGCTTTCTCCCGAGGCTGTGGCTCAGTCACACCTAGTTGAAATGAGAGAACAGGTGATTTCGTGGCAAAGCCGTAGCTGGGTCTGTCATGGGGGTGATAGGGAGGGGCTAGGGCCTGAGCTACATCTGAGCTTTCGATTGTTGGGGGCATTCTTACAAACAGCTAGTCCCTCTCCCCACGCTCTGATCTCAAGGGCGCTTTAGTTTTTAGTTTGTTATTAGTACACATTTGTAGAACATGATGAGTACTTTCCTCGCCGGGTGTTGGCACATATAAAAACACATCTTAATTCTTTTCATCCTCCCTTTGCCCTCTCCTCCTCCCTCCATCTCTAAGTCCCCATTCTTTTTGTAAAAGATCTCTCTTTTTCCTATTTTCTGTCTTTTTATCTTGCTCTTTACTTTGAACTTCTCATGTAAGAGAAACCATGTGATATTAAAGCTTGTCTTATTTATTTCACTTAACATTATGGTCTCAAGGTGCATCCGTTTTCCTACAAATGACTCAGTTTATCTTTCTTTATGGCAGGGTAGTACTCCATTCTGTGTAAATATGCATGTTTTCTTTATCGATTCATCTGTTGACGGACATATATGCTACTTCCAGTATTTAGCTATGGTGAACTGTGCTGCTCTAAACATGGTATGCATGTGTCACTGTACTATGATTTTTTTCCCTTAAATTTTTTTATAGTTTTTAAATCTTTCAGGAAGCTACCTAGAAGGGAAATAGCTGGATCAAAGGGAATTTCTATTTTCAGTTTTTTTGAAGAATCTGCGTACTGATTTTAATAGTGTGATTGTATGAGTTTACATTCCTACCAACGATGCAGAAGGGTTCTTTTTCTCCTGCAGCCTCACCAGCATTTGTTATTATTTGATTTCTTGATGATAGCCATTATTTCTCAAGGTAGCATCTCAGTATTGTTTTAATTTGCATTTCTCTAATGGTTAGAGATATTGAACGTATTTTCATGTCTTTATTGTCCATTGGTACTTTTTTTTTTTTTTTTTTTGGTACTGGGGATCAAACTCAGGTCCTTGCGCTTGCGAGGCAGGCGATGGAACCACTGGGCTAAATCCCCGGCCCTGTCCATTGGTACTTTTTCTTCTGAGAAATATCTATTCATTTCACTTGCCAATTTTTTGATTGGGTCTTTTATTTTGGGGTGTCTGTCTATTTTGAGTTCTTTATATATTCTAGATATTAGTCTTCTATACAGGCATAGCTGGCAAGAAAATTTTCCCATTCTGTGGGGTGTCTTTTCATGGACTCTTAACAAAAGCTATGCTTGTGCCTGCTTGTATTTTTGCTTATATCTTTGAAGGCAAAACTAGTAATGTTTCTCTTGCTTCTCTTTCAGCTGTGTCTCTCACCTAGGGTCCTCTTCTCAAGTCCTACACTTCCTAAGTGTCTAGGAGGGCAGTGGTGCTCAGGAGATAGAAGGAGAGACTTTGTCCTCACTGAGGGCTCAGATGAGAGATTTGGCAGAGCCATCCGAAACACTCAGTTATTGCATGCTGAGGCTTGAGTGTGAGAGTCGGCCTTGACGCATTGCAGAGTAATGAGATAGAACCTGGCATCTTGGTATTTTCACGCCCCAGCCCTGTAGGTTAGCACCTGTATCTTCCCAGCAACTTACAATGAATCTAAACCTAAAGGGATGCCCACCCATGGGATTTGCCTTCCAACACAGAGAGGGAAAACTCAGGAACTCACAAGAATAAGTCTCAACTGGCAAAAGTCCTAAAGGGTGTCTAGGATTGCAAAATACATTGGTAGTTGACCTGGACATACACTAAATCCTTGCATAAGACTATGTTTCTTACTATCTTATTAAGTTTAGCTCCATAAGTTATTCTGGTAATCTTAGCTAAACTCGAAATACATGACAAATAAATGTGGCGATTCCTCTTCAGTTTCACCCTCCATCTTTTCAAAGCAGGATCCTAGTTACAGATAGCAGTAACTCTAGAATTTTTCAGTTGGAGCTTTTTACTTAGATGAGCTAGAAACTTTTTCTTGAAGTGGATACATTGTGTTAACTTATACACTTGGGCTGACTGCTGTGAAAAGATACCTTGGCCATATTGGGGAGAAATCATAGATAGCACTTTCTCTGATCTTTGTTTAAATCGATGAGGACACAGTTCCAACGTGGGACATAAATTGCACATCATAAATCAGTAGAAGGGCTGGGCTTGAAAACCAAGTTTCCTATTCTCTGGAAAGCAAACTTTTTCTTCTAGAGCCATTTAATTAAATTCAAAGCTGCAATCAGAGAAAATCTCTGCTTTCTTTGATGAGGATTCCTTTCCAAGGCCAGTTGACATGGATTTTGTAGAACACCTTTGTTTTGCAATTGTGCAGGGGATGGAAAGGTTTCCATTCCTTTGTTTTGAAGTGCCTAACTAATACTATTTTTTTCCCTTACATTCTTTTATTGGTACATTTTAGATATACAATACGTTTACATTTATTATTGGGTGCTTGTACCTGTACATGATGTATCTTGGTTCTTATTTTTTCCCCACTACCTGTGCTCCCTTCACCCCCTCCACCCTGCCCTATTTACAAAGACTTTGTTTCCATTTTTAAAGGAAAAAATGCTAACCAATACTATTTTGCAGGTGTTCTAAAGGAAAGCGTGCATTCTGTTTAGACTCGAGGAAAAAGACAAAGAAAAATCTACTCTAAAATTAAATAATTTTGTGATGTTATACGAATAGAAAGTTTAGTGACTTGGGAGATCAGTGAAGACTAGCAAGACAGTCAAGCCTCAGGTAGGAAAAGTGGATGAAAGTCAGCACATGAGGCCAATGCCAAGTTTAGTGAAAACTATCCTTGAAAACACCCCGGGCAGGTGACATAATGCCTCAGAAGCTCAACAGGGCCAGATTTTCCTCCAGCAACAGCAGAGAGCAGTTTCTTTGGATAAATACAGACAAGGCATTTTCAGGGAAGTTCTGGAGGAAAAAAAGCACAGTGTGTCTTTAAACGTAGATCACACCCAGGCTGGCAAGGGCTTCACTCTGTGACACCTGAGAAAGGAGAGCTTCAGAAGCGACAGTCCCCAGAGGGCTCCTGGGTCACACTCGCCCCAAGAGAGAGAGACACTGTGCTCAGTGAGGGAAGTGCGTCTGGGTCCCTATCAGTGTGCAAATCATCCTCACTCTCCTACTCTCTCTTCTCTGTCCTTTCTCCCAACACCCAGTCCCCACTGGGTCTAACCCAATTGGCCGAAAGGCGTGTGAGATTTGAAGTCGCAGAAAAACTTGAAGCTCAAGGCTTTGACTTTGGTTTCAGCCTGCCATTGCCCACCTCTGTCCCCCTTTCCCTCGCTCCTGTTTCTTCCACACTTGTTTAGTTTGCCCCTGCCGAAAACTACAAAAAATACTAGAGTGACTCAGAGTCCCCTCTGTGTAGACTTCATAGACTTAGAGGAGGAAAAAAGTCAAAACCATAAAATTCCTGATTTATTTATTACGGTGGGATAGAAGTAGAAGTCCAGAACACTGTGAGGCTGTGTAACAGGAGAAACTCATCATATCAAGTCAGCTTCCGAGGAGCGGCATTCAGGATGCTCATTAGCTCTGAGGAGGAAAATGTGTCACTTCAATGATGCAACTTTAATTCTTTCCAACAATTGTATTAGTGGGTTGTTTTGAGAATTCAACTAAATGAGTTTTGTGGGAGTACCTGGTAACTCATTATAGGAAATAAATATAAATTGCCTATGCTATTTATTGTTGATCATCCACCCGGCACCATACTTGTGCTGGCCTTTACTGGAAATAGAAAAGAAGCAGAAGATATAGACCTACTTTGTCTGCGCGGGAAATCAGATTAGACCAGGAGGATAGTAGAGACGAGGCATTGTGGCAGTGCATGCAAACAATACATGCAAAATGAGTTCACAGACACAGTGGATCCATCAGTCATGGTGGGCATACTAGGCATTCTTCAGAGAGTTGGCTGAATTTTGTGGGTTTACCCAGAGGAAAGAATGACTTACTTGGGGTGTTCCAGGAAGAGCCATGGACTGTGATGCATGCAGGCATAAGGGTGCCGTCTCCTGGACTGTCCTTTATGTGTGTAGGAGGAGTGATCTCAAAATCTGGGCAAACCACTCTGGGGCTAATATATCTGGGTTCCTCCTTGCTGATATTTTCCCTGGATATCTGAAACAACAAATGTTCATCTTCCGATTATTGGTCGTTACAAGCTGTCACAGTAGGGGCTGGGGATTTAGCTCAGTGACACCCACATCTGCCTCGAAAGCGCAAGGTCCTGAATTCAATCCTGAGTACCAAAAAAGCAAACAAACAAAAAAACAAAACTGTTACAGTACTCTAATGACCCTGTTAGTAAATGCGCGTGAGAATATTCTTGCTTTTGACATCCCACTATTACTTCAAAGCCATAAGAAAGAAACACCCAGGGTAGTTTGAGGACTGTTGTGCTCATGTTTGAGGATAGATTCTGTGTTTCTGTCCCCTCTCATACTTCAGATTTGTTTGCTAGCTTATGAGTTACCTTAGCTTTGCATAATTCTGCAGTTCTAAAAGTAGGTGGAAACAGTTTTTGAGGTTCTTTTATGAATTCTAGAGACAATGTAATTGTTCCTAAAGTGAAAATGTTCCTCTTTCCTGGCCACAAAATTTCTTCTCTGCCAGTCGAGGCACAAGTTTGGTGGTTAGTAAAAATGGAGGTTTATAATCATACATGTCTGTGAAGGTGTCAAAATCCATTCTTAAGTACTATCATTTCCTTATGTCTCTCATTTATATGTCTCTTTTTAAAAATATTGATGTCTCTTTTTTTTCCTGGAACATACAGTAGGGCATGTAATTTTGCACTGCCTTGTCCTGCATTCTATGAAATATTGTTTGCCTATTTATTAGGTTCAAAGATCTAACTCATATGTCCCTTTTCATGACTCAAATATCTGACAGAGAGCTAGACATACATTTTAAAAAATTTTTCATTGCTTGACATTTTGATGGACCATATGTTCAATTGTGGAATACCTGACAAACACTAAGTAACTATAAGTTGAAGGAATCATTGAGGTGGGTCAGGAATGGGGTTTAGAATGGCCCCGATTGTGGATGTTTTCACACCTGGCCAAGGGAAAATGGCGTCTGTCTTTGGGAAAGTGCCTTCTACCTGCTGTGAAAGAAGAGCATCTGGTTTAAAATCTTGCTTCTCCTGTGTAGCTGTGGTTTCTGATATGGACAATAAGGGTGACACCTCATGGAACTGTGGTAACTAAATGAATCAGTGTATATAATTTGCATAGTTTCAGAATACTAACATTCATTAGCTGCTAAGTCTCATATTAAGAATCTCATATGTAAAGTGGCTTTATTTTTTGTACCTAATTGGTGGAATTTTTCTTTTTCCTTTGCCGTTGTTGTCAGAAGAAATCAGCAATCCGAAACGGACCAATGCAAGCATCTTCTCCCCGAGGAGCACTGGAATGGAGGACACCACCTCCATGGCTGTGATTGTAATCTGGGGGGCCCACTGAGCTAAATGCAGGCATTGCTATGAAATTATAGCAGCTCTCAATGCCGGGCCTGATATCGACAACTCATGGGAAGTAGCCAGGAATTCCATGTCTTGGGCAGTTGAGGACGGAGTGTTCATTTTATTGCAGGATGATGAAAAGCTCACTGATTCTTTAATTTCTTTCTTTTTTTATTAAGTTTATTGGTACATTTTAGGTATAAAATACAGTTACATTTATCGTTGGGATCTTTTACATGATATATCTTGGTTCCTAGTTTTTCTCCATTCCCCTGATTCTTTAATTTCTACTTCTAATCAATTAATCTTTGGTGAAACAGGGAGCCTGTCCCCTGTGCCTGGGAATGCGGGGCTAAATTAGTTCCTTTCTTTTCAGTTGGGTTTCCACAGTGTGGAAGTGTCTGAGATCTACCACACCAAAGTCTGGAGTTATCAGCTTGGAAAAACATTGCCTTTTATCTTCTTTTTCAAGAACCAGAGGCGTCTGATTGAAATAGCTCTTGACTCAGCAGCTGGACAGGAAAAGAAGAGAAAATAATGTCTGTACTCAAGGGGTTCATTGAAGAGCAGTTTTATTTGGTGGGGAGCCGGTGGCTATTTGTCAATAAGGATTATTTCACCATCCAGCCCCGTAGACATCCTTGCAAGAACAGTGTGGGCCTGCAGGGTGTGGGCATTATACCACAGTACTCTCCTGAACCCACCCACTTCTGTCATCAGTCACCTCTTCTGGCTCATTCTCATCTCTGCGGCCAGGGTGATCCATGTAAAACACAGCAAAACAAGGATAATAATGGTTGTTCCATACATAGCATTAACTCTGTGCTAGGCTCTGTTTCTTTAACATTTCATTGAAATGCAGTTTACATATCATAAAATGGATTCTTTTAAAGTGTACAATTCAGTGGATTTTAATTTATTTACAGAGCTATGCAACCAGCACCACTATCTAATTTTAGAACACATTCATTCACTCATAAATCCTCAGTCATTAGCAGTTCCCTCTCCTACCCCTCAGTCCTTTTCTGTCTACAAATTTGCCTTGATTTTGCTGGATATAGAATTCTTGATTGATACTTTTTCTTTTTTAGCTGTTTGAAAATGTCACACCACTGCCTTTTGCCCTCCTTGATTTCTGATGAGATATACATTCTTAGTCTTACTGATGACTCTGTGCAGGGGAAAAGTGTTTTCTCTTTTCATCTCTCTAGTTTCTCTTTTTTTCTTTGACTTTCAGATAGTTAGATGACAGAGATAGATAGATGGATGGATGATAGATACTTACATACACCTAGATGTGCCTAGATGTAGAAATCTTTGAATTTATATATTTTCTTGGATGTGTAGATTGTTTTTCATCAAATCTGGGAAGTTTTTGATCATTTTCCCCTAAAATATTCTTCTTGCCTCTTTTTCCTTAGGTACATGCCAAAGAGAAATGAAAACACATATCCACACAGAAATGTTCATCCAAATATTTATTATATGTTATATTCATAACCAAAAAGGTAAATGACATGCATATCTCTAATCAACTGATAAATATGTAAATGAAATGATGCATATCCATATAGATTTTTGCTATAGGGAAGAATGAAGTGCTGATATACATTCTGTGAACTGAATAAATTTTGAGAACATTATGCTAGGTAAAAGAAACCAGACACAAAGGCTACACACATGATTCCATTTCAATAAACTAAAGTTTGGTATATTTTAAATCACCAGTCAGCAAGTATTCTTGTTTGAAAGATGCTCATCAGAGAAGGAAAGCCCTGTTATATACCTACTGTTACCACATGACTGACACCTCTCATGTTGTCAATTACAAACACATGAAAAGCATGGGTAGCAGTCTATTAATGAAGTTCATGGTGAGGGATTTACTAGTAAGGAAAATAATAAGAGTTAATTGTATAAGGGCTTGGAGTTGATCATAATTCAAATCTCGACTTGAGCTTTTACGAAACCAGTAAGCTCAGTTAGGTTTTAAACTCTGAAAAAAAATATGTATTTTTCATATTGAAAAGTTTTGGGATGTGTGTAATTACACAGTGTTGGAAAATGACCAGGGGAATTGAGGGAGATAACAGTCACGTGATTCGTGATAGATCCTCAGTGCAAGTTCACCTAGGAAATTTAGTGCTGAGAGGCAAGTTCAGAGTAGGCACTCTCGGAAATGGTTTGCTGAGGGGTTCTAAGAGCTATGTAATAATAATAATTATTACTATCATTGTTATTGTAGAGGTCAGTATATTAAAATATCCGATGCATGGGACAGGTGAAACGTGTCACTGTAAAGGCACTGTTGTTGTTGAAGGTTAGTGTGACACCAGAGTCGAGTGCTCTAGGTCTACCACTTACTGTGAACCCTCAACCAATCTCTTTTTCTGTCAGTTTATGTTTTTACACATCTGGGGAAAAGGAAATTAAGCTGGTCCTCTCTGGAGTGATAGAAATGGAAACATTTAAAAGCACCTAGGAAAATGCGTGATACCAGACAAATGTTAAGTGATGACAGGAATTTGGGGAAGGGGAGAATGTCATGTCTGAATAGCCAGAAAAGTGGTATGAAGATGGTAGAGCTTGGGTAATTCTTGAGCAATAGTGGAACATTTTGGTTATTCACAAACCCCTGTCATTTAATCTCTGTAGCTTTGTGATAACCCCCACCCTACCTGTTTCTTAACACTCCCATGGTAAGGATGATAAGATTGCACTAGCACTGATTGTTTTCCAGGCTGGGGGAGAGAAAGGTAAGGTGTGGAATTAAGTTACTGATCTGACTGGATCACAAGGGGATGGCTTGTGTACTAGCTGGCAACAATAGGGGTCAGTAGGGAGAAAAAATTGATCCTAAAATTACATGTATTTTAATTCATTTCCATTTTACAGTTTGGGGAGTATTTAAAATACATGTGTGGAATATGCATAAGCAAATAGAGGATGCAAGAACAAAATATTTTACTGACAGCAGTGCAAAATCAAGTTTTGGAATTGCTGGTCTAGATAGCAGGCTGATCACCCTCCTGCTAATTTGCATTCCTGCCCCCCAGTCCAGTGAAGGTAGTGGAGAAAGAAGTTCCTGATTCAGAAGGAAGAGACAGAAAATCAGCCTGGTCCTCTCTCCCTTTTACAGATAGGTAGCAGAGATTCTGAGATGAAGAAAGATCTGCTCGAGCTGATTAACGAAGGAATATAATTGGGAATTCTCTTTTGCTTGGGAGTGGAATGGAAGTGGATGTGTCTTGCTATGGTTACGGAGGGATCATAACTGATGACTCTTTTGGGCTTTTTCTACTCAAGGACCCTGGCAAACTCAGTTATACCAAGAGCTTCTAAAGACTGTTGGAGAAGATCCCATATCAAATCTGTCACTTCTCCCCAGAAAGGTTCTCTTTTATGACTCTTGATGTGTATTCATCTGTTGCTGTTTGAGAAGTGTAATTTTGTCGAATGACAAGTGTTCTTTGGAGTCGAGCAGGGGTTAGGTTCATGAGGCCCTGGATGCCTGAAGGGGGAATAGATTTTTTTCTCACTGTGGAATTACCTTGGGAATCACCGAAGCATCTGTGAAGCCATTCTTGCCAAGCAATGTTTCTTTTCCTGAAAGGGAGAGGGAAGCTGAAGGTTTGGCTGGGGGATCTGTCCCCAGTGAGAATTCTTTGCCTTTTAAATAAAGAGAATCCCAGGAGTCACACAATCTGGTAACTCGGGGCCAGAATCTATGGTTTAGATCAGCCTTTCACTGAAGATCATCTAAAATTTATGTTTAAAAGGTACACAGATAGTTAACAGCTTTGGGCAGCAGAAATTCATTTTTCTTTGATTTTTAAGGGAAAATTTTTTACATTTTTTCTTAAAAACAAAAGACCAAGACATGGTGTGTTTTACATTACTGAGATGAAGCATTGCCCCTACACACACACTGTGCTTATTTAATATGTAAACAAACTTCTACCACTATTGACTCTGGGTGCTCCCAAACTCCATTATGTGGAATCAGATGGGTTGTGAGATTGAGAAGCTCTTCAGCTCACAGTGGGCTTTTCTCTGTCCAAACACGGACAGCTGTCCTGCTTCAGAGTCTCCTCAGACTCTGTCCAAAGGGGGACTGTTGTGCACAGTGCATTCAGGGCTATCTCGGGAGATAGGCACATCCCCAGTCGAAGTGGTCTCTTCATAGCTAGGGAAAGTGTTCTGGACCTCTGTGTGCATGCACTTGAGGAGCAGGGAGTGGAAATGTCAACAATGAGCATGTTTTATTGAAGGCTCCGTAGTTAACAAGCCATGGGTGCTAGGGCCATGGCTTCAGAGAAACAGGGAGGAGATGTAGTCCTGGGTGTGATAGCAGAGGGAGGGAAAGGACAGGAAAGTGAATCAGAGAGAGCAGCCAACTGCAAATCTGAAAACTGAGAGCCAACAGCCATGTGCAAATTAGCTTTATCTTTCCTCCTTGGTCTCCTTGTCTGTAAGCTAGGAGGTTTGGATTAGTGGATCTCCAAGTCTTTCAGTTGAGCAGAAAAGCCCAGAGTTCCAATCTGGCTGTGTGTTTCTGGTGTTGTTCAATTTGTTGATTCTAGGTTTGCATATGCCTTGAATTTCCATGACATTTTCAGGGAAGAACTTTAGTGAATCTCACTACTTACAGTTATGATTTGTGGTATAAAAAATAGGTATATTTAAGGTAAGCAGCATAGTTATTACCTGAAACCTGGGGGTCTGGGAGTATAAACAGAGGTTCAAGGCAAGAGGCTGGGGAAGAAGCTTTGCCTTAGGAGAACATGATGAGTCAGATAATGTTTGGCTTCAACTCCTCTGATTTACAAAGTTTTGGTAGTCTGTCTGCCGTCTAGAACATAGCACATAACCAGGGTATCATTTTCGACCCCAAAACCCTGAATTCTGTATGGTGAAATGCATGTTTTGTTAGTTTGTGTGGAGAATTAAAGTCTAGATTCTTCTTGCTTTCATTGAAGCCATTATCCTACCCATTACTGTAGACAATGGAGTCCAGTAAGCTGATACGATCTGGAATAGGTTCCTGGCTTCTTGTGTGCAGTGAGCAAAGAACCGGATGTGGCACATGACTGTAAGGAAAAGTCAGCAAAGTTTATTAAGCTGATAGTACGCTCAGAAGGAGCAGACTCATGCTTATGAAAGGAAAAAGGCTGGGGCGTAATGTGTAGGGGTTATAAATGTTGTGCCTTCCTTTGGGGCCTTGTGGAGCATGACTGACAACATTATTGACAGGGTGCTGAGTCATGTCAGCTGCATCTGTTGCTCTTGTCCTTCCTTTCCCATGATTCACTGTGTTATAATTGGATGTATGAGATGCCGTCCCTATACGTGAACCTTCAGTGAACTTTCAGGTGAAGAAAGATTACCACAGGTCATGCAGGCAGATCTAGTGCATGTGTGTTGTGGTTTGGAATTTTGGAATTTTCCAGGACAGACTTGAAAGTCTCTGCTTTTCTCATCTCTCCCTCTATGTAGTAAAGACAAGGGTTGGGGCTTGGCCCAGTGGCTTTCGTCAGGTCGGTGGGTGGAGGGGAGCAACGTGAAGCCTCCATTTTACTATCTGTGCTGTACGCAGAGAGGCAGCAGGATATAGAGATCGAGTGTCCCTCAGTTTGAGCCTGGATTGTGTCACTCGCCTGCTCTTTAATCTTCAAACGGTTACTACATTTCTCTGGCCCTCAGTTTGTAAACTTCTAAAACAGGACGTACAATAATGATCATAAGTTTTCCTGAGGCTAAAGTGAAATAATACATTTAAATTGTCTCAGGATCCAATGCATAGTTAAGAACCTAGTAAAAAATAAAGATGTTATTCTTATATATTTCAGAGCCAATCTTAGGTGCCACCCTCTCAATTAAAGCAGTTTTTATTACTTTGACCCATAGTGATCTCTTCAGTCTCAGATGATAGCATTTAATATTTTATAGCCTAATTTAGCTCTTGCCCATACACTGTCTTGTAATAGTCCCCAGTGGCAAAACTTCCCAATCATGTAATAAGCTCCCTAGTGCAAAAGGAGAGGCTTGAGATAAATGAAGTGTCTTGGTCAAAGAGAAGCAGCTAATAAATGGTTCAGTTCTTAGTTTCTGGCTCCAAGGCTACTTTTACCCCCCATATTTCTCAGAACACTCCTCACCTCCCTCAGACAAATTGTGGTTCAGCTTCCTCATAGGGAATGATGGGAAGAGAATACTTTTCCAGGAGCTGGTAATCTAGGCTGAGGGCTTCATCACTAGATTGTTAGACTAGTTTGCTCTGGAATTATTGTGTGGCGAGTTCCCCTTCTGAGCCTCAATTTCCCTAGCTATAAAATAAGGTGGAAGTAGTGGCAAGTGACAAGCGTTTGAGTCCTAGGGCTAGACAGAACTGTCCCATCCTGGTGCTGTCACCGGGCATGTAACTCTGAGTAAGTTATTTAACTATAAAACAAAGCTCAGGTTCTTCAGGTAAGATGACAGGATTGATAGGTCCATGAACAATTATTAGGGTTAAATGAGATAATGTGTAAATCACTTAGCAGTAACGTGAGGATCATGGCTGCTTTTTTAAATTCTCCCTAATAACAATAATATCCATCACTACCATCTTTGTCACCAAAATAATCATCATTATCAATCTATTTAGGTTTTATAGCACAATGAGAAAAAATATAGGCTATGGCATCAGACTACCTGGATTTAACAACCAACCCCATTGCTTACTGGGTAAGGACAAGTTATCTGGTTCTTCTGAGCCTAACTTATTCATAGAATGAGAGTTGTACCAATGACCACTTTATAAAGCTGATATGATCAGGTATTATTACTAAGGAATTATTTCACATTGCCTAGCGTGTGAATATTATCTGATACAAGTATTTAATAATAAAATAACAACTACTCAGCTATAATTTCTATCATCCTCTAGTTATAAGTTGAAGCTTTGGACCAATTTAACTTTTTCTGTGGAACTTGTTAAAACCATCTGTGGGTAGGTATGGAGTGAATATCCTCAGATATGGCCCATTAGACATCTGGCTAGAGCTATGGAATGGGGAAGGCTTCTGGCCTCTTTCCTTAGGACCTGCATCTTGGCTCTGATGCTCTGATTTCCGCAGGCCTGCCGGTCTAATGAGGTCCAGCTGACCTCTTCCTTCCCACCCTGGTCCTCACAATAGCACATGGAGGGATTGGGCAGGAGGGTGTTCTGGAGCAGGTGTGACAAAGCCTGGGACCCAGTAGTCAATAAGCAAATGTACCATTGGTAGACATAGAGTGCATAGAGTGCATAGAGGAGAACAGGAAATGATGGGCAATAATGATGAATGTCTTTGCAAATGTGCTTCCCAGTAGCTAAAAGAGACCTCAGATTCGATGTGGGCCTGCTCACAGAGCACTGTCTCAGGAAGGAGAGTTTAGGGGGTCTGACTGGGGCAGAGAACTTGCACTTCAGTGGTGAGGCAGAGCTCCTCCCTTTCTACGCTGTGCAGTAGACTTTGACGTCAGACATATCTGAGTTCAAATCCTAGCTCTGCCACTAATTTATTAGCACATGAGGACAGTGATTTGCATTCTCCAGGGGTTACTTTGTTCATCTGTAAATGGGGATGCTACTGGTTGCTTCTATCTTCTTGTTGATGTGAAATTTAAATAAGATAAGGATATTTATCCATATGTAGGACGCTTGGGAATCACTCAGTAAATGTTAACTGGTGATAACAGTTAAGTTTGTAGGGATATCCCGTGTCTTTATGTCTTCAAGGATCAGAGAGACCTTTTATCTTTCCTGCTTCTCAGTACACAACAAGAAACCCAGACACAAATCCACAGTAGCCTCAATGGCTTCATGCAACAACCCAGAGGACAGGAAGGGAAGGACCCTTTTTTCAAAGTTTAGGGATCTGGAGTTTAGGGATTCTGAAGACATGCTGTCCTTCTTTGATGATACGTTAGTTTTTCTAAATATGTGTTTCACTCTACATACCTCTTTGGGAATGAGAAATTTAATAAACAGAAAAAGGGGTCTAAATAGGAAGTGCTTTTGTGATCCTATTGTCCCAAGCGGTCATGTGACTTGGGGACAGAGAGTATAAGATCTTACCCGTTCCTTTTCTCCATGAATAAAACAAGGGACTTTGATTGGATTAATTGAAAGATTCCTGGAAGGTTTGAATATAGGGTTATAAATTCAATTTCTTGCACTTATTCTGAATTTACCTGGATGGAGCTTTACAATGAATATGGGAAAAATTGCTTTTTAAGTATTATTGAGTTTCCTTGTGTTACAAAAAGTTACAAGCATTTACCAAATGCCACACTGTTCTAGGTCCTGGGAATATAATACTAAATAAAACAAGCAAAACCGCTTGCCCTCCTGGAGCTGACATCCTCATCAGATTGAATGTAAGCGATACATTCATCTTCTCTATAACACCCCTGATATCATCCATAGGAAAGGGAATGATGACTTTCTAGAAAGCATGGTGGTAAGCCAGGTGTTTCTTCACATTTTCTTGAGTAACACGAATTTTAATTTCTAGCACTGGTTGTTTATTCTTCCTTTGAAGTGGCCACCCCCTAATTCAATCCTGGGTTTCACGAACATTCATAACTACAGTATCAGTGTTTCATGTGAGCATTGCACTTAGAGCCAGCAAACTTGGATCAGAGTCATGACTTTGTTTAGTAGTGCATAACCCTGGTCAACTCACTTTAACTTCTTGCCGTTCTGGTTTTAGATCACTGACCCTTACTATGAGACTGATAAAACAGGTAGACGTGAAAATGCCTTCCATGCTGTTTTGTGAAAATTAAACACAGTCAGCCCTTTGTATCTGTCATGTCTGTCTCCATGGTTTTAACCAAGTATGGGATCAAAAATATTTGTAAAAAAGGGTATGATGTTGTTGTTGCTAATGTGAACTTGTATTTAGTGTGGCTGTGATTTTGTCTGTCTTGACTTTTTCTTGTCATTATTCTTTTAAAATGGAATAAGCAACTATTTGTGTAAAATTTACATTGTATTATGTATTATAATTAGTATAGAGAAGATTTAAAGTATATAGGATGATGTGCATAGTTTACAATGACTATGCCATTTTATATAAGGTTATTTAATACTGTGTAATTGATTGCTTTATAACTTAGTGTGGTAAAACGACCGTTTGTTATGCTCATAAATTCTGTGGATGAGGGATTCAGGCATGGCACTTCAGAAATTGTGTCTGCTCCCTTGATGTCTGGGCACTCAGATGGAGGACTTAAAGGCTGGAAGCTAAAAGTACTGAGTTGTTTGTTCACTCCATGTCCAGTGGTTGGTGCTGACTGTCAGTTGGAGTTGTTCTCTGTCTAGGTCTCTTTGTTTGAGCTAGTTTATGCTTCTTTGTGAATGGATGCTGCCTTCTCTAGAACATATATTCCAAATAGAGACAGCAGGAGGAAGATGTATTTAGCCTCAGAATCACAAAACATCACTGTTACTACCTAATATTTATTGTTCAGAAGAGTCAGGAGAGTCGAAGTTTTGGACCTTATAATTTGATAGGGAAAGATAAGGTTGCAGAAGTACATGTGGGACTTGAAATATGGCTATGACTGTTCTTGAAAAATGCAATCTGCCACAGTCAACCCTTTGGTCATAATGATTCACATCTCTCCAACATGAGGCAAAATATGCTAACCTTTCCATCAGCATTGTCCTACCAAAGTGGCACCCACCTACAGTATTGGGCTCAGTTTGAGGGTGAAGATCTTGTGTGAAGCAGATACAAGGGTACATGAGGCTCTTGGGGCATAGTTTCTCAATATTGCTTATTAAGTTCACTTTCTCTTGATGTGGAACTATAGGCTACAAAATATAATTATCTTCCCCACCTATACGCAACACACCATGATGGAACAAGGATAGAATAACTGTTAAAGACATTCTCATTTAAAAGATTACAGGACACAGGGTACACCGAGGAATTCTGAAATTCAAACATGTGTTGCCAGTTCTTTGATTGGTTCCCAAGACTGGTACCTGGGAATGATTCACTGTGGCCCTTAGCTTTGTCCTCCTAAGTTATCATTACATTTCCAAAAGAAATAGTGGGCAGTTTTTTCTTCTGTAAAAGAGAATATGTAACAGAATATGGCTATTCTCTTGTAAATGTTGCAGTCAGTCACGAGCTCTAACCAAAACTATAGTAGAGATAATTCCTTATGTACTTTAGATTGTTTGTAAGGCTACAAGGCAACAATGCTCTTGAGATCCTTAGAAATTTCATATGTAGCCAGAGAAGATGGATGCAACATACCCTTAGAATACTCACGTGGGTTTCTGTCCGCATGAGATACTGCTTTACTCATTTTTTGAGATCTTAACAGGGAGGTTTTATGGTCAGAGCCTTCATTTCATCCATAGGTCATGTTTTCCTGACAGTACTCAACATTTGCTGTCTGCACCAACTCCATCTGGAGAGGCTGGGCATGAAGAACAGTGTTGTTTTCCATCCCAGAAAGCCCTTGCTCGTTTTTATCTAGTAGCCCTTCCTTTAGCATTTTTCTATTTTCCTGCATTCACAGGGGACTACTCCAGCAGACTGTAGAACCCAGCAGCCTCTTCAGGACTCTGCCTGAAAATCTCCATGACTCCATTAACTGGACCACTCCATGTATTTTCTCATTTCCATTGTTCTCAAAGGTAGTGTTTCTAAATGTTCTGCTTTCTTTTTTTCAGTCTCTAGTAATGCTTTTTTCCCTTCTCTTTAAGCCCTTCCTTAAAATTGCCTTAAGAGCCATCACAGTTCCACTAAAGCTGCATAAATCCCTTTGGGTTTTCGCTATCACTTTCTTCCCCTTGTGCCTGGACCCTGCTCACCTTCAAGTCACAGATGTGTTCCTTCTGGTTTTAGGAAGTGTGGTTACAGCAGCACCCTACTCCCAGGTATGAAATCTTTTCTAGTTATTTAATATTGCATGGCCAGTTTCCCTCCAATTCAGGATGTAAAAACACTATTCATTGTGCTCCACGATTCTGAGTCAGGAATTGAGAGAGGGCATAAAGGGGGTGCTTGTCTCACCTCTATGAGGCCTGGGTCCTAGCTAGAGGACGAATTCTGAGGGCTGGAATCATCTGAAATCTTGTCTCTCTTCTACAATGGTGGATGGAGGCTGTTGGCTGGGACCTCAGTTGCTGTCCATGTGAGTCTCACCGTACAGTCCTTTCATGCTGGGTGTGTTAGCTCATCCTCGTGAGCTATATTGGCTCACTTTTCAGAAGTTTCAGTGTACCATCAGCTGGCTCCATTAGTTTTAGCCCTGTAGTGAGGAAGAAAATAAACATCATGGCAGGGGCAAGCTACTCATCTTGTGGTAAGTAGGAAGCAGAAAATAAAAGGAAAGAGCCCAAGAAAAGACTCACCCTGGAAGGCATGTCCCCGGAATGCTAATTCTTCCAACTGCACCCCACCTCCTCAGGGCCCTTTCAGCTATGAATTCATCAATGAATTAGTCCTCTGATGAGGTTAGTGCTCTCACTATCCAAATCTCTAGGCATTCTTAATCTAATCAAGTTGACAATCTATATTAACCATCACCGTGAGTCTCCTCAGGGCATGGTGGTTGGTGTCCCAGAACAAAGAAGTCACCTTCTTTTTAAAACCCATCCTCAGAATTCACACACTACCACTTCATTCTAGGTTCTTATTAGGGTTGAAAAGTCACACTCTTCCCAGGTACAAGGGACAAGGAAATGTACCACAATTATTGATGGGGACGTTCAGGGTTTGGTATATATAACGGAGCTGAAAAAAAAAGACATTGTGGCCATTTTTTGAAATAACAATCTGCTACTGTGCCTTCTATTAAAATTCTTTAAACCTTCTTGATTGTGAAAGAGTAAAGTGATTCATGCATATTGAAAAAATGAAAGTGAGACTAAAAGATTGTGTAGAAATTAAAGCCCTTCAGCTTATTTCTAATCATAAGTATTCACTACTCTTTATTAAATGGGGACTACATTTCACCATTATCCATTTTATTGTGTCATCTTTCAAAAATGTTCTATGCATTTATCAACACTGGCGTATAATGGTATCATATTCTACTGAGTCTCTATGTATTTAAGTTCTAAAAGCCTTTTTCATTTATCCGTACTGCTAAGGTTAGAAATCATAGGGTACTCAAACTTTATAGAGCTTTTTTCCTGAAAGGTTTATGGGTCTCTTTTCCCTCCACTCATTCATTCTAAGTGTGTTTAACTTAAGCCAAAATGTGTCTGTATTTCTACTTGCATACTGATGACCACAGGAGGCAAAGCAAAGCCTGACTTTGTGCTGAGATGGTAGAGTGGCCATGTAAGAGGAGAACTATTGGCCCTCGATGGCTCTGATGGCTAAGAGTAGGTTTTGTTTTATTTTCTCATATTTGATATCCTTGAGAATTTGGTAGGGCAGAGAAAAAAATTAACATTGGGATAGTTGCTTGGTAAAAAAAAAATAATCTGAGGAAACCCCAACATTTAATAACTAGAGGATGAAGGGGAGATGTGTTTTGAGTTTCTGATTTATGCTACATAGTAGGCAAGACCCCAAGTTAGGATGTTAGAGACTTTGTCTGGCCTGAGTCATCTTACTGGAAAGTTTCATGATTTTTGTGACCATGGGTGTGTCTCTTTCTTCCATTCTCCATTTATCCATTTATAATTCGAAGAGAGAGAATTTAAGTTTTTATTTTTTGCTTAAATTCTTTTATTGGTACATTTTAGGTGTACAGTACATTTACATTTATCATTGGGTGCTTGTACCTGTACACGATGTATCTTGGTTCTTATTTTTTCCCCATTCCCTCTGTGCCCTTCACCCCCTCCACCCTTCCCTATTTACAAAGACTTTGTTTCCATTTTTTTATTTTCTCATAATTTTTCCTTTCCTCTAAAGAGATTGAATTTAAACTTCGCTGCTGAAAATGTGGCTATCAAACAGCAGCACTGTCCACATCATGCCGAAGCTTGCTAGACTCTCAGGGTCCCTCCGTTCCTACTTGTCAGATGGCAGAGTATTAAATAAAGTTTAACAAAACCCTCAGTTGGTTCACATTGAAGTTTGAAGAGCCCTGGACTGAAGAATCTCAAAGCTCCCTTTCTAGAACAAAAATGTGTTAAAGGAGGAAAATAAGAAAGAAAACAAAACAGTAATAGTATTTTATTAATTTTCAGAAGTACAACTCATATTTGTGATATGGGTTGTAATGTTCTTTACTGATAAAGATTTTGTTTTTTACTTGTTGCAAATCAAGGTGGCAAAATACCATGGAAGATACAGTTGTCTATTGTACTTAGTGATTTTGCAGCCTTTAATGTAGTTCTCAGCCGTATTCTTTTCTGATTCCCTGACTCTTCTCATTAATTAACAGTTAATTAATTAATCTACAAGTTATTGTCAAGAAATTTTATTAGAAACAAGATACAAAAGTAAAATGACCTACCAAAGAGGATGAAATTGCTGAAAATCCCAATGATAATGGATGGCGTGTCAGTATTTACTAGAGAAACAGATTTAAGGCAACATATACAAATATATAAGAATTTACAAGATTGGCTTGTAACGGCCCACAGAGTCACTTGTGGAAAAAGGCAAAAGGTCCGTGTGCATACTGGAAATCTGGAGAAGGCAGTCAAAAGCCTGGACCTCCGTGTAGTGTCCCATGCAAGTCTGTATCAGGAGGCTGAAGGGTCTGTGACAGAGGCCAGGAGATAGTGCCCAAGGTGAAGGTCTTCCACAGTCACAACTACACTGAGCCAGTTTAGTTGGGCATTTTTTACTCAAACTGACACAATTAATTAAGTGTCACAGATGGCATCAGTACTACAGAAAATGCCCCCAATATAAAGGTTTAGGTAAATAAAGCCTAGTACAGTAAGTGCTGTTCCAAGTGATTTAGCACATGGTAATAAAGGAGAGTGAATTACTGCTATATTTCTCTTCTAAAACATTTCTTCCTCAGTAATTGGCTCTAATAGGGGTCTGTTAGTAGTCAATTTATTTTTTCTTTAATATTACCAATAAATTGTTATCTATTAGGTGTTAGGTAATATGCTGTGAAAAAAACCAGTAGCTTCATGTAATTCTTTTAATAGCTTTATTAAGGCATAACTTACTATGTAATTCATATGTCTAAATTTTGTGAATTCTGTACATTTTAGAAATTTTACCAATATCTGACCATTGTGAGAGTTCATTTTAGAACACGTTCATCACGTCAAAAAATTCCATACCATTCAGCTGTAACTCCTTACCTCCCTCTCCTTTTCCACCCCTAAGCAGCTGCTGATGTACTTTGGATCTATAAAGGCTGTTCTATTGTGCACATTTCAGATGAATGAAGTCGTATCTGTGGGCTTTTGTGATTAACTTATTTTACTTAGCATTATATTTTTAAAGTGGATGCATGATATAACATGTTTAATGTTTCATTCATTTTTATGGCCGAATAATACTTTTACATGGATTTATCACATTTTGCTTATCTGCTCATTTGGATTGTTTTCAATTTTGGGGTATCATAAGTAAGGTGGCTGTAAACATTCCTATGCACTTTTCTGTATGAACATGTATTTTCATTTCCCTTGGTTATATGGATAAGAGCGGCATTTCCAGCTCATGGTAATTTTATGTTTGATTATTGAAGAACTAGTAGGACTGTTTTCTGAAGTAGTTAAATGGAACTTTAGGAAATGAAGTCAAATTGCAGGGGGCAGTATGTGGGATATTTAATGTTATGTGGTTTCTCTTTCATCACTCCTTCATTTCATTCTTTCCACTTCCTTGTGTATATTTCTTAAAATATCTTTATTTTATTATTTCTCTTCCCACAACTCTACCATGGACACCCAGTGCCTGGTAGGGTCATGCCCTTGAAGATAGACTACTCATGTTCCTCCATATTATAACATAGGCAAAACCGAAAGGTTTTAAGATGGAATTTAAGTTTGAGTTTGATTTCAGGACTTTATTAGTTTTATGCCTTGGCAAAATAATTATCTCTGCCTCAATTTCCCTGCTTCTTAAATAGATTACTATACATATTTAAGTAAATAAAATAGCATATTTTTGTATATATTACAGATATTCAGTGGTAGTGATTGAATGACAGCTATATAAAAGAATAATTTGAATTTCTACATATTAGCTGGAAACACTTGAGAATTGAAGTTTAAATATACAATTTCCCATAACATAAAAATACCTAAAATATATCTAGGGATAAATTTAACAAAAGGATATATGAAGATTCTCTACTAAATGTTTTAATATTCCTAAGATACTCAAAGGAGATAGTTAATATCTTAACTGCAGTTTTGATATTGTTAGGTTAAACACAGTCACTAGCAAAATTTCAGATTTTTTCCCTTGAGGGAAACAGACAGCCTTTTTCTAAAATTTACACTAAGATCCAAGGAATACAGATGATTCAAAAGTAACTTGAAAAGAGCAGTCAGATGAATTATATTGCTTGATATCAAGACTTTGTTGGAGAACCATATTAATCAAGACAGTGTTGCATAAACAAGCGATATTGAAGTTGAGAGAAGGTAGAGTGTAGATACAGATTAAAATACATAGAGCCAGTTTCACTAATAAGGCTCATAGGCAACTCAGTGGAAAAAGGAGTTTTTAAATAAATTGTGGAAATATGAGTCTCAACCATGACTTCACATTGAATGGTATGGAAATTTTTTTCAAAAATCAACATTTACTTAAATAAATTATAGACCTAATAAAAAGTTAAAGCCTTAAAACACCTGAAGAAAACATACACTTTTTCATGATTACATGTTGGGCAAATATGTCATAGAGATGAAAGATAAAGCCCTAGCCACAAAAGTGATAAATTAGATTTCACCAAAAAGCAAAAAACAAAACCCCCAAAGCAACCAACATCTGCTGATCCAAAAATTTAAAAGTGAAATATTTGCCTACACTGTGGAAGAATATATTTGCTAAATATGTTTGGTGATGAATTGGATCCAGACAAATATAAAGAACAAATAATAAAAATATAACAAACTTTTTTTATAACTAGGCAAAAATAAGGGTCACTTAAGGAAGGTACATACACATAAATGGTGAATATGTGCAAGAAAAGTGATGATATCATTAGTCATCTGAGATATACAAATTAAAATAAAATGCAATACCACTTCATTGTAGCAGCATATGTTGGCCAGTATATGGAGTAACTGGAACTCACATATACTCAGGGAAATACACGGTGGAATAACCATGTTGGAAGACACTGCAGGGGTTTCTCATCACTAGATATACACCCACTTTGTGACACAGAAGTTCTATCCCTATTTACTCAAGAGAAATGAAAACATACATAGAATGATTTGAACAAGAATATTTATAGAGTAGCACTTTACTAAGAGTCAAAAGCTTACTAACGTTAGCCACATGATTATTAACAGGACATGGGGAAATAAATTGTAGCATATTCATATAATAGAAGACTCCTCAGCTACATGAAAGTAGCACATAACTGATCATATGGAATGATATAGATGAATCTCAAAAAATTATATTAATCAAACTGGCAATAAACAATAAGAAGACACTATATGATTTGTAGTGACAGCAGTCAGGGCTATAGAGTTGTCCTTGATGAGTGGATTGACGGAAAAGGAAAATGTGGAAAGTTTTGCAGTGATGGCAAGCCTTTTAGAGCTTTTAAGGATAACAAACAGCCTGCTGTGGCACTGTAGTGTGGTGGGTGTGTTCTATATCCTGACTGTAGTGCTGCTGATAGGGCTGCATATATTTGCCAGTCATATGATTGTAAGCGGAAGATCTATGAACTTAACTTCTAAATCTTACCTCAAAGAGACAAATTTAAATCTACCCTTGGAAATGTATTAGCTTGTGTACTTGGCCATATAAAGTCTCTCTGTGCCTCAGTGTTTTTATCTCTTTAATGATTGTTACAGGCTTTAAAGAAAGAAATGTACATTAAATGTTTGGTTCTTTCTGGCACATTCTAGGCACTAAGACAGTGTGTCATATCATTAATGAAACTAACTTTCCCACTCAGCAAATACTTGCTATATTCAAATAAGAATTGTAGCTAGTTTTGTACATTCTCTTACTACTTTAGGACATGCTTGAACCTATGAAGTTAATCCCTGATAACTCCCTGAGAGTCGATTATGCCTGCTGCCAAGTTCTGATAATATCTCACACCCCTTCCATTTCTTTCTGCTTTCGTTTCCTCATGTTGTTTCTCCTGCCTGTTTGTGTATTAGAGTCACCGGGTGAGATTTTGAAACCACACCGATGCTTGTGTTGTGCCTGAGAGATACTAATACCCTAGTAGGATGCCTAGATAGCAGTATTTTTAAAGAGCTCCCCAGGTATTTGAATACGGAGTTAGAGTTGCAAATCACTGAATCAGTTGATCCTTGAAGACCTTCCCAGCTCAAAAACAGTATACAAGAAGAATATATTCAGTTAAACCGTATTTTGTTACTGTTGTTGCATTGACGATAATGTTTAATTTCACTTTCATAGGCAACACACAGAATTTTCAACTGAATACCAACACTGGACTTCCTATTGCTTCATTCCTGGCTCTTTCATTTATTTCCCTCATCTGCCTGGGCCTTTAAGGAATTAAGTTTCTTGTGGTCTTTGGTTCTAAATGTGTTCAATACTGCAGCACATATAAAGACAAGCTTTTTTTCCCCCTCTTTCTCTCTTTTACCCATTGTGATTTTACTGTCTTCATCTGTAAATGGAAGCTATGATCTTAATCATCTGCAAAGACAAACAGAAATGTGAAACTGATTGTCAAATACAATCCTTTGTCCAGCTTTGCTTGGTTGTAGAGTTAGCTAGAAAATTATTCCATGTGGCTACTCTAGCTACTGTTGTATCACCAAAGCAAAGGAAGTCGGATATAAATCCTTCTGAAATGCAGAGACTTATTTATTGTTTAAATCTGGGAATGGCAGAAGAGATGAAAAAACAGTTTGATTCTTTTCTTTCCATGTATAATAAAGCATTCAACTGGGTGAGGGTACTAAGGTCAAACAGCGCTTATCAGGTAGGTTGATTCTTGTAGGGATAATGACTTAGAATTCATAAAAAGGAAGGGAGGGGACAGTAGGATTGCTCCGAAGCCTCTTTTAGCTGCAAGGGGCTGGGTAATGGTCCCTACCAATGAAGAGCAATTTGCTATTGTCCAGGCTTGTGAATGGCTGACAGTATAATGTATATCTTAGAAGTCTATAAGGATGGACTTTTTTTGATCCTACGTGGGTAGAAATAAAATGAGTCAATCCTATGATGATTGAAATGGATGCTGATGCTGTCTCATGCCACTGTGGCCCCGTTCAGTCATGTGGCATAGTCTGATCCTTAATGTTGAGCAGAAATTTTATGACTTGTTATAGAGAAAACCCAACTCCTTTTCCTAACTCAAATTAGGGCATTAGCAAATAATCCTACAAAATATTTTTATCAGTGCTTAATAAAGATGAAAAGATAAAAAATACATGGCTGAGTTGGTTAAATGTATGTTTTAACATGTTCCTGCTGCCTTGAACCGCCAGTGGTACATGCATAACTGGTACTTTCTATCCCTGGTGGTGCATCAGATCTAATCAATTTTATTGTTCTTTTTACTAATAAAATTTTTAAAAAGCCTCCTGATGGAAAAATCACGCATGCACCACTGGTAATTGAAGCCACCCGAGAGTGATACACATGAATCATGGCCCCACCATGAACTTGTTAAAGCCCCTTCCACCTAACATTAGGCATGCTGTGGAGAGATTGATCCAGTGTGCTTTGTCTTGAACAGCTCTGATATTAGCAGCATGGACAACTTCATAAGCATCGCTTTTCATTTTTGGACCAGTTTTAGAATTTTAAACTATCAGTTGTATTCTTGCCTTCTAAGCCACATAAAAAAGTTGAATCCTTTTTCAGTATGACAAACCCCTTAAGTATTTGGTAAAGCATGATAACTGTGTCTAAGATGTTTTTGCTGGAATAAATATTCTCAAAATTCTGACTGAATGTGCTTTGTTCACTTTCTCCAAAATTCTCTGGAAATATTTCATGGAGGTCAGGAATCTTTTTCAGTGTGCAGTCTGGTCGTCAAGAGTAGAGGTTTTTATCTACTTGTTTGTGGACACCATTCTTTAGTACTCCCTTAAATCCTTCTTGAAGCAGGACAGGGAATAAATACATGGCTTTGTTCTATTTATTAACAGAACCTTAGACTGCATTAGTGTTTCTTTTTTCTTTTCTTTCTTTCTTTCTTTTTTTTTTTAGCAGCTCCATTTTTCTCAATCAGTGAACTGAATCTCCATGGCTGGTTAATTCTGTCACTTGAGTGTGTGATTCAGATGAAGCCAGGCTGAATGCCAAGACATTCCATGGTCAGTCACCAGCCCACAGACCCTTGGTCATTGAGAGACTCAGGACTGTTTTGTTCATCCCATCCCCCAAGGGCAATTGGCGGTCCTATTAAAAATAAGTGTGTGTTAGCTTAGGATAATAGATAACAGCTCTGGATCTTCTGATAATGGCTGGGTGACCTTGGATAAGTTCTGTAACAGAGCTACTGGAAGTTCTTATGAAGGTTAAATTAACGCAGAGCCCCTACCCATACCAGTGTCCGACATTACACATCATTTTTTTAGGAAGGTGAGTACGTTATGACACGGTCAATCTGGTTAGAGCAGACAAAACTATTGAGCTTTGTTTAGGTGTTGGAATTTCAACTGCCCTGTTCTTATGTATTGAATTTTTCTGAGTATGGAAAATCACGTTACTGTCACAGAACTTTTGTAAATGCATTTAAATCCCCACTGTATTATAAGCACGAAGAGGAGCTTTATTGTTGATTGAATTATATTATTTTTAGTTGACTGAATTATGTTATTTTTAGTGGGGATAGGTGGACTGCAGAAATAAAGACTGCAGTTGAGAAATCATATTCTAACCTAGAAAATAGAAAATTATAAGATATCTAGCGGTTCTAGTGACTGAGGGTTGTGCCAAGAGTTACACGTGTCCCAAACCTGTAAAGACATTGCCATGCTGGTGACAATGGGAGTGCTTCGCTTCATGCCTGCCACATCTGGACAAGGTCACGTGGGTGGGTAGTGACTGTACATCCCCTAGAACCCAGGTTGGGACTGCAGTACACATTATGTAAGTTTCTACTCTCCTCCTTTACTGATGTCGTCCATTGATTATAGCCCTCCTTGTCCAGTCCAGATAAAGTAGAAAAGTATTTCTCCATAGTGTTCTAGAGAGAATCACTACCAGTCTACGTGTGACTTAAGAATGAAATCTCATTTTGGTATAATACTCTAGACCTAGACCACCTGAGTTCAAAGGGCAGCTATGTCACTTCCTCAGCATAAGATTTAGTTACACGGTGCCTCAATGTCATCTATAAAATAAGAGTAATAATACGACTACTCCAGGCATGTTACAACTATATGAGGTTATGTAAAGAAGTAGAAACATTTTCTATACACAATTAGTTCTTACTAAATGGTAGTTCTTAAGCCATCTCAATTTTCTTGCCATTATGCAATATTACCTTCAGATATGCAATAACAAGATTATGTAGTAATAACTCAGAATGGGGGTATGAGTCTTATGAATGATATACTTGGTAGTTATAGATGTTCCAATTGTGTCTTTGTATGTTTGTGTCTCATTTTATTTGTATGTGAATTTGGGAGGAATGGATTTAGAAAAGTTGTTATTTATATTTTTATATCTTTGGACTTCAGTTAGCATTTGAATAGGATCATTTGGTAAACACGTCACTAAAATATCCTTCCCAAATTGTCACCAATCTGGATAATGATAGTATTCACCCATTAACCTGAATTTCTTCCTTCCGTAGTTCTATTTTAAAAAGTTCTGGACAGAAAAATTGTCAGTTGCTTTAGGAAGCTGGAGCTGGTCATGCTGACCTTTCTGTTGGCATTTGGTTGGATCTTTCTGTCCTTCTGATTCATTCTCTCTTGGTCCTGCACTCTCTGTCCCTCTGTCTTCAGAGAATTTGTGTGCCCTGGTTTCAGACAGCTCGGCTGATCTGCTGCTGCTACTCTTGTGAGTGACAGGACAGGTACAGAGGGGAAAGAGTGTGTGTGTGTATGATGTGATTTGTGGGAGAAAACATTTGTGTGGGGGAACCTGAGTTACGCAGAATGTGTGGAGGGTGAGGAATTGTGTGTCCGTAGAGTCTCCAAGGGGGAGAAATGGATAACGCGCGTGTGTGTGTGTGTGTGTGTGTGTGTGTTTGCATCTATATTTATGTGTACGTGTGCCTAGAGCGTTTAAAGAATAGCTACTCAAGATGATGTTTTCCTTACATTTCAGCCTGCTAGAGGCAGTCCTAAGTTTTCTTTTTCCTTTTTTGCTTTGTTAGTCAGCTTTCTATTATAGATGAAATACTAGAGAAAAACAACCTAAAAAGCAGGGTTTATTTTGGTTCAGAGTTTCCGAGATTTCAGTCCATGGTTGGCTGACGCCACTGCTTTGGACCTATGGTGAGGCAGGACATCGTGGTGTGGAGCATGCGGCAGAGAAGGCTGCTCACTCATGACATCAGATACCCAAGACAAAGAGCAGGAGGAAGGAATCAGGGAGAAAATGTGCCCTGAAGGCCACGCCCAGGGACCTACTTCCTTCAGCTGGGCCCATATCTGCTAGTTTCCACTACTTCCCAATAGCGTCACCAGCTGGGCAACAAGCCGTCAATGCATGGCCCCTGGGGAACTTTTTGGATCCAAACCATACCACACTCCTCTCCTGGTTCTTCTCTATTACCTTTCTTTCCTTATCTCCCTCATTTTGACTCTCATATTGTAGGAAGGCTCAGAAATCTATAGCTTTCCTCTTTCTCTGAGAGCTAGAGACCCCTGTCTTTATCTGGTGAAGGCATCACATGATGACTCTACCTAGTTTCTCAGTGGTTCTATGCAAGGCAGCTCAGCTCTACCCAGAACATGTATCACTTAGGGCTTTGTTGCATAATACTTTGACACTTTGACTTTCAACACTTTGCTGCTACTCCTTTGTCGTGCTCCACCAACTCCAGCAAGGCAGGGCAGATAGCACAGTTATACCCTTTGAAATAGTGAGGAATTCAAGGGCTGTCATACATTATAGGGTCAAAATTAGATCCTAGTGCTCTTTTTATCAAGTCTTTTCTGTGATTGTTGAAAAAAACAAAGGGAATATTTGGTAAGACACGCTGGAAAGGTCTATCAATAAAATACTTCTCAAATATTCTTTAACTTTCTAGCCCTTTCCTCAACTCCATCACTCTTGTACCCATACCCACTGTAGACCTCGGTGTAGGTCTGCTGATTGAGTCTTGGTACAGGGTTTGAATGAAATGTGTACCCTTTCATTTCGGAGTGGTGGTCCTCAGTGAATTAAGTTTTTGGTAAAGGATTCTCCCTTGTTTCATATTTAGTACCCATGTTGACCAGTGCCCTGGCAAAATGAATGTTAATATTAATAATCATGGCAGGCCACAAACAAAATCTGTCAGTATCACTAAACAGTCATGCTTTCTGTGCCCCTTATGCTCTGTTTACAGTTCTAGTAATTAAGTATCTCAGAGCTCAGTTAGAGAATTAACATCTGAGTTTATTAATGATAACAATTACGGATATGAAATTTTATAAGGTACCATTTACATAATACAAATAAGGAAATTAATTACAAACCTGGAGAAGGAGAGGGTTCTGGCCTGTCAGTTAAGTCTGAGGCAACAGCATTAGCACTGGGGAAACTTTTCTTTTCTTTGAGCAAAGGCTTTGACCTACCAGGTATCGGAGGTAGGAGGACTATACCTTGGGGATCTATTAGATGTGTGCCTAAACATAGCTATTTTTCATTTGAGTCATAGGCTAAGTAGAAAGCTAGTACATGATACATATAAAACCCTTTGCCTTTTACACATCTGTATATTAGCTCACCTAAGATTCATAACCACACGACGGGAGGTCAGATTTTACTGTTGAGAGATAAAGTGCACAAATAAGTGGATACCTCTGAAAAATGATGTTTTACTTCATAGGGGCCCAGTAGTGGCAGGTCTTCTAGATCTATCAGGTCACAGAAGTGCTCTCAAGTGTGATACCTATAACTTGAGTATGAATATATACTCTACTTTTTCAGTGAGGTTAGATTTTACCATGAATAAAGTAGGACCAGCCACTGGACACTCTGAGAATTTATCTCAATTCACAAACAATTCTCTGCAAGGCAAACTGATCCCTATCTATCGAGTCATGGAAGTAGGCCCTAGGCATGATATCTAAAATTCAGATCTACTCTGTTTGTCCTCTCTGGGTAGGGGACAGACACCTGACACCAGCTAGGGCTTTCAGACCTTCAGCTTGGAATTACTTAAGAAATTAGAATGAGGCTCAGTCTTTTCTTGCAGTTGGACCTATACCAGGAAAATTTGAATTATCGTGTCTTTCACTAGGTAGACTGACAAGGAAAAAATGTGATTGGGAGAGAAAAAAGCAGTAATGAAAGGAGAATGAGCCCCTTCAGTGGCTTTTTAATCCCTTACCTAGTCTTGTTGTACTGCTGTATCTGGTTTCTATGAAATGCCTATGGATCTTTGAAATAAGGTTTTAAACAGCCGTTTTTGCTCAATGTAGATTTAGGTCATGTCTGTTAGTAATAAACAGTCTCAAAACAAAGATTTTCCCTAAGTCACAAAACCAGTGAGTAGCACAGAGTGAGAGGACCCTCAGGGCTCCTAACTGCTTATCTGTAGCTCCTTCCACAGCTCTCGTGCTGCCTCTCCTGTTCCTGGAGCCCTCCCAGATGCAGGACCCACGCACCTTACCACGGGGTAGACCCCAATTCCAGGTCATCAGATCTCAGAATTTGAGATGACAGCATTCTGCTTGGCTTCCAGCACATACAGATGTACTCTATCAGGATGCTCCTGATTCATTAAAATTCGACAAGAAGGGCACGCAGTCAGCTGCCATTCTCCTTGCTCATCACCTTTCCTGGTGTCAGCCACACCTCACTGCATTTGGCCGGGTTCTTGATGTGAGTGACATTAGCCAGGGCACAAATCTGGTAGCAACTGCTGAGGAGTGGGGAAAAAATCACACCCAAATTTATAAAAGGGAAAACAGAATCAGGGTGACACCCAGCTTGTCTTTCAGGTAGTCTGTGTTTTGGGGTTTGTATTTAGTATAGATAGAGGGCTCTATTTTTTAGGGTTTCTGATTTACCTTTACTGCACAGGGAACTCTTGACCCTGGATGGAGAGAACAGGACCAAAATCACAACTAGGGCACACAGATCAATGCTGCCCAAGATGACCACACTTACAGTTGTTGTCCTGGCATAGATTTTAGTAAAAGTTTTCTCTTTCAGATCTGTCCTGATTTTTGAGTTAAAGAATTCTATCATGCTGGCAATAGTCTCCATTTGATGGATCTTCTATTAGTGGTATTTACTGAGTACCTATTGTCCATGATCAGAGGTGAATGGTGGGGGTGTGTGTGTGTGTGTGTGTGTAGACAAAATTTTCATGGTGTCTGCCCTTCATGAGCTTCCGGTTTTGGGTTATGACAAGAGCCAACTAGAACTGTGAGTACAGAAGTAGTCTTCTGAATAGTGGGACCAGAGACATGCAGTCCAACTGGGTACTGTTTATATTCTTTTGAAAGCAGTGTATGCACTGATCAAGGAGAGAATTTCTGGAAACAGTACCATTTACTAGCACAGTGACTATGAGAAAATTCCCTCATCTTCCGAAGCCACTGGTTTCTTGCTATACAGGTAGATGATAACAGTCATCTTTCTTCTTGTTAGGGTTTGGTGAGGATTCACTGTTATGAATCCTCACACTGTATAGAAGGTGGTTAACATAGTCCCTAGTGGAAACTAAAAGGTGTGATCAAAATATATATGAATGTTTAAGTTTTAAAACAATATTACAATAGAACACACATTGCCATTAGTCCTCCTCACTTGGAACACAGTCATTGCATCTGGAAGTGTCCTTTGTGTCTTTGAGGTATGGTAAAAATTATGGTAAATACTGCTGCTGAGTGCATGCAATAAAAAGGAAGGCTCATAAAAACATTACGGTCTGTACTTGTCCACTGGATCTGGCACCGTGAGACTTCTGGCTCTTCACCCAAGTCAAAATGACCTCAAAAGTAAACATTTTGAATCGATTTAGGTCATCGAGGCAGCTCCAACAGTGCAACTAAGGACGTGCAAGAAAGAACTACAGAAATACTTCAGAAAGTGTCAAGAACAATAGATTAAATGTGTTTGAGGCAAAGGCATTTTCCGTATGATTAAAGCCAATGTCTTTTATTGTAATAATTTAAAAAAACATTTAAACATTCACTACATTTTTTATCACCCTTCATAAGAACTCATTAAATGGAAGCTGTGAAGCAATCAGTTGCAACAGATCCTTACTGGATTAGAACTCTTTGGAATAAGCCCTTCTCTCTGTCATCCAAACTTTTGTGACATGTTAGATGGGGCTCATCAAAGAATCCCTCTATTGGAAGAGCTGGTATTACTACCAAGCCCAAATTCCCTACCACTCACTGCTAGATGGTTAGGAGGTAAACAACATTCCTCAGAATCATTCATCTCATTTCTTCTCGACAGTTTCAGATAGAGTTGTGACAGCAAGGCAGACTGTGTGCTTTGGGCCCAGGAGAACAGATGGTGTCAGGAAAATCTAGCATGTGATAGAAAAACATGGTATGGTCCTATCTAGCTTAGGGAGGGGCAGGAACACAGTGTGCTCAATATCTTCTCCTCCAAGTACAAGGGTGGAAAGAGAAAAGATAGAGTGGTGTAGCAACAGCAGACTCCTTGGTGGACAGGTCTAGACTGATGCTTTTCTGGAATTTTTTTCCCTTGACCTCAAAAATGCTACATTTTGCTCAGTGCTGTCTGAGCACGTGTTTCTCGGAGGTATACTAGGAATTCTTTTCATGAGTTGACTGAAAAATTTTGGGGTTTGGTCAAAGAATGTGGACACCTCAAACGAAAGAAAAAAAGCCAAATAACTATTCAAACTACCATTCTGTATCAATAACATTGAATTTCTTGAACCTCATATTGCAGATCACAGCTCAAAGCTGTAGGAGCAGGATCGCGGGAAGGGTTTACAGTTGCACTGTGTCATAGTTGTTCCGATCATCTCCATTTTGCTTATAAGGAAACTAGTTTAAAGGGGACTGGTAGTCCCCTACCACAAGAAAAATAGGCCTTTAACTTGGGAAGGTGTGGTTCTAGATTGTATGCTCTCCATCACTACTTTGTATGCACTGATTAACTTGCTCCAAAAACAATAAATCATAGAATTAAATAAGCAAAGACTATTTGATGATCATTGTCTTTAATGATGGAATGACATTTATTGGCATGGGAATTTAAAAAGGGAATTGAAATGTGTCCTGTACATGTACCAATTCCCTGCAGTGAAAGTATTCGTTATGTACTTCAAACACGTACTGATACAGATAAAACCACAAAAAAAAGAACAAACAACAACAAAATATTGTAAAAGAGGAGCACATTTTTGGTTCAACTGAAATTTCCTCCCAATTTTTTTTTGGTACCAGGGATCGAACTCAGGTCCTTGTGCTTGCGAGGCAGGTGGCGGAACCACTGAGCTAAATCCCCGACCCTCAATTTGAATGATGGAGACCTTGCAGTCGGATAGCTAGTCTGCTTTCATAAGGAATATCTTTTATTTTTCTTCCAGAAAGTATTAGAAGAATTTCATAATGTCAAAATGCTACAAAGGTTTTCCTGATTTTGAACGTACAATGGTATCATGTTAGTCTAACTGGGAGAAAGGAAGCGGGTTGTACTGGGTAACCCTGGATCCTTGTTTTCTCTTCTGTTTGGATGATTTCTATATGCTACGCTCTGGACACAGATCTATGACAACACAAAGGTGAGGAAAATAGGCACAATATCTAGCCTCATAGAGATTATCAGTTTGCTTTTCCCTAAGGGAATAAAAGGATCACAGAACCTTGCCCTAGTCAGTAGAATGTGTTAACTGCATTCACACTCATCCTTATTGAAAATTTAGTGCTTTGTATGAACTTCTAAATACATTCATATACCGTCTTGCCGTAAAGCCACAGAAACATCAGTAATGCAGTGTTTAATAGCTGACTGTCTTGACTCAGAAAGATAAGAGGGTTGCAGCTTTACTAAGTGGCCTAGAGTAAGTTGTTACATTTCTTCTACCTTATTCAATAATTTAGAAAATGACCCTCTGCCCTTTCATCTCTGCAGGCAAGCTGCAGATACAAAGTCATGTTCCCCGTGAAGATGCATCTATCCCAGAGTTGAAAAGCATCTGGAATCAGAATCCTCCGAAGAGCTGGTTTTGAAGAATAATACTGTCTCCTTTTCCTGACTATTTGGGTGAGCCTCCTAATTTTCTGTCAAGTGGGAATGCCATTCTAAGTTCTGCCTATCTTGCTAGGATCCAGTGAGGAGGATGTGACAATTCTCTGTGGATTTAAGGGTTTCTAGTCAGACACGGCTTAAATCTGAGTCACTTAGCTGATGATATACAGGGAATTTTCTGTCTCAGGTTGTGTGCTTCTACGTCTTGCAATATTAGGTGAGTTTTTATGGGTTGTATGGAGCAACAAGATGGTGATGTGAGTTACTCTCTGAATTCACATTCTTATACAGTTTTTGACGACTAACCAAGTAGAAATGTATACATAGTCATTGTTAGTGAAGGAGAAGTCTGTGCAATGAAATGAGGCAACCCTCAAGCTTCTGTCCCTCCTCACTGTTCCAGGAGAGGTGTCCATGGCCCTTAGCACCAAGTCCCCAAGCCAACCTTCAGATTACAGCATATGCTCAGCAGGGCGTTGTTCCCTTGTCAACAGCGAGCATTAATACAGCAGTTGGATTGGAAGGAACAGCCTTTGTCTATTAGGGAGCCTGCAGAGCTTGGTTGCTAGGCAACCCAGTCTGGAGGCAGCAAGCAGTGCACGTACCAGGAGGGAATGGGGCGGGGGGAGTGTCTGAGAAAGGAGGAGACTGTTTCAGCATCAGCTGAGGCAGGAGAGAAAAAAGCAATTGTACTGTAAAGAAGCAGTGCCTACGTGGAATGAAGTTGCACATTTTAGCATCAAGGTGCTGGATGCCAGAACTCACAGATAACTGAACTATCATCTGGAAAATTGTATGACCTTGAGTGGGGGATTTTCTCTAGCCTCAGTTCTGTGACAGTCACAAAAATCAAAGAACCAGTACAAGCAACTGAAGAGCCAGTACATGTGGTGCAGCCAACACAAATACACACGTCCCCTTAAATCAGAGAGGCACCGAGTCTGATCTTTTCATATACTGTATTGTCATGAAAAAACAGAAAAGAATGTCTTATGAACTCTGGAGTAAATGGTTTTGAGGCTTCCTTAAACTTAATTTTTTACTCATAAATACACTTAAATATTTATACCACTAAGAACATACAAAATACAGGTATGGAGGAAGTTATCCTTTGTATAGCAAAGCTTTTTATAACTTTTCCATCCCCAGATATATTCCCCATTAGCCTCTCAGCACATCTGAAAGACGTACTTTTGGGAGATTAAGGTGTACTATTCTGGCAACTGGAAGCATGGATATACCAAGTCAGTATTCACTAATTTTCAGCTTACGTCTGACCGTTAATTTGAACTCTAAGGAATGAGATACTTCTCAGTGATATTTGCTGTAGACAGACATGGAGGGTTGAATATTGGGGTGAGATTGGCACTTGCAGGCCTGTGAGAATTGAGACATTACAGAGAAAAGGTAAGAAATTATAAGATCTGCACATCGGTAGGTAGAAATTTGACGCAGGACTTTATCACTTGTTTTAGCTGTGAACCTTGCCAATATTACCTGAATTTTTTGATACACAGTGTTCTCATAAGTACATGGGAACCATGATAGCATTTACATAGAAGAGCTGCCATGAGGTCTATATGAAATAATATAGAAGATCTACCTAGCATCGGGCCTCACATATTTGTAGCATTGATGATTGCTGATGAGCTGATCAGTGTAGGTATGTGGGCTAGTGTCACTGAATAAAACTGAGTGATATGGTAAGCATGCACATGCACATGTACACCTGCATACACACACACACACACAAACGCGCGCGCACACAGGAAGATAAAAGCAGCAGAGAAACCCAGCTCTGGGGAAGATGCTGGCATGGAAGAGTGCTGTAGCTGATGTGGGGAGCCCAAGTTTGTGCGAAGATCCAGGTCGTCACCAGAGACTGGATATTCTCTGAATCACGGTCACAGCTGAGAGATGACCCCAAAGAGTGCCAAAGACTGCCTCCCAGGCAGCAAGAGTTGTGCACACTGCAGGCAGTCCGTGAGACAGCTCCAAATCCAGAATGCTTCCACCAACAGACAGCACCTCACCTCTCTGAGTGTCCTTAGGACTTTTTATTCTTGGGTCTATGTCTCTTTGCTGAGTACCTCCCTCTCTTCAAGACCACATTTGCAGATTTGTTGCTATGGCACAGGCCTTGCTGTAAACAGAGCATGACCTTTCTCTCTCTGAGCTCCCATTTCCTCACCAGTAACAAGAAAGGGGTGTCCTGGACGATCTCTAAATCTACCCAGCTCTGGTCTTTCATGCATTTTCTGATGTATTTCTTAAGTGTTGTAACTTTCCATCATTCACCAGATTTTATTGAGTGCCAACAGGCTGGCAGGCCCTGACACAGGCACTGAAGATACATGCACTGGTAAGTAAGGTGGCAAAACCTTCTCAGGAGGCTCGCAATGGTAGGAGATGGACAGTAGTCGGGAAAGAAGAATGGGTATTTCACATGATGACTGTAGAGTCTGCTCTGTGGTGATGAAACACAATACTTCAGGTCTTCAGTCTGGGGCACCCAAGTCTGAAGGGCTGGCACTTGGTCAGGGGCTTCTTCTAGGCCATGCTGCGGTGAATGGATGATCAAAGCTGGCCGAGCAGGAGGGCAAGGCCGCAGGAAAGTACAAGAGAACGAAGGAGCCCCTGCTCATCTTGTCATCAGGAGCCCTCACCCGTAATAATGAGCCACTCTCATGGTAACAGTGTTAATATATTCATCAGGGCAGAGCCCTCCCAGCCCAGGCAGTGATGGGGCCCGCCTCCTGCCACGGCTGGACTGGGGGCACATTCAACCCACAACAGTCGTGAATGCTATGCAGTACATGAAAACAAAGAGGGACTGTTTCCTTAGAGCATAACGGCCGCCCAAAGTATACCCCCTTACAACGACGATTTGCTAATTTTCATATTCTCTGGGTTGACTGGACTCAGCTGAGCAGTCCTCTTCCTCTGTGTGCTACAGTCAAAGGTATTCAAGCTACTGCATTTGGAGCAGCACTGGTTAGAAGATGGGCTGAGGATATCAGATCATGTACATGGTCTCGTAGGCTATACAGCAAGTTTCTAGAGTCTTTTTTTCTACAGGCACTGTGACACAATTACCATGTTTAAGAAACAGAGGGAAGTCATATGGTTTATATGAGAAAAACAAAAGGCAGACTTCTTAAAAAGGAAGGATGTTAAGAAAACTGGCCCAGTCTTTAGTCAGAAAAATTAAAAAGGGTTCATGTTCCACCGAGAAGGCTAAATGACAGCAACCAGATGCAATGTGTTATCCTAGAGTGGAAGAAAATAGCTGCAAAGACATTTGAGAATAATTAAAGAATTTAAAACGTACAGAAATGGAGAAGTAATATTACCCACTGGGAAAAAAGTTACAAAATAGCAAGGATAATTTGCTTTCACGTTTGTTTAAAAAAATCATAAATGTATACAGTATGTGCATGCAAAAGATATCCTGTTAAAGTCTTACTCTTACTGGTGATCTCTGAGTGTTAGATTGTGATGTTTTCATTTGGTTAGAAATAATGCGTGTTGGGCCAGGGATTTAGCTCAATGGTTCTGCTGCCTGCCTCGCAAGTGCAAGGTCCCGAGTTCAATTCCCTGGTACCAAAAAAAAAAAAAAAAGAATGAGTGTGGAAAGGAGACAGTAATGAAAATTAGGAGAACAAGTAGGAAGCTCTTACAGATGAGAAAAATAGTCACCTTCAAAAGTTAATTGCACTGGGCTTGTCCCAATGAGTAGATATAGAGGGAATATTTTAGAAGTACAGAGATACAGAGGTGGGGACATACTGATGAATTAGCTGTTGTAGAAGAGGTAAGAGTAATTAAAATGACTTATTTTAGGCTAGAGAAATAGATGGAAATTGACATTCTGAGATGAGGAAGAGCAGGTAGGTGTGGCTTGAGTGCCTTTCTGAGAGAAGGGATGAGAAGTAAAAACATACTCTAAGAACAGGTGACTCAGAGGGGGATGTACCACTTGAAGTTTCTCATCATGACTGTTCCTATTGGCCCTTAGAGTTCTATTCAGGTCAAACGTTCTGAAGCGCATTAAAAGGAAAGTGTGGCTAAGCAGAGGCTAGACAAATAAAGACATTTCCTGAGCAGTTCTCCTGGGAGGCTAGGTAGAACATAAATAATAAGGCATAGGACACTCTTCGGCCTAATGGTTGCCTTCTTAATAGGAAGGCAGTACCAACACTTTTTTCTTTTTCCAACACTTTTGATGGTACAGAGAAGTAATCCAACTGCTTACCAGCCTGTGGGAGGACAAAATGAAGTGTAGAAGTTACTATGCCAGACAGTGAATTCTGATACTTTGGAGAAGGATTATCAATGTAAATAATCACTGACACATGACAAGATAGTTTTACTAGCCTCTCTCAATTACAGCATCTGAAATCTTCAGTTCACACAAACTCATATTACCTACCTAAAGATGGATTTATTGTGATAAAATACAACTTTGTAGATGACATGGAAGAGCCGCCTGCCTGAAATTAAAGTGATGTGACTTTTATGTTAAAAACAATAAGAAAAGTTTCCGTTAGATGTAAACAAGAATTTCCAGAGTAGTAAGTCAAGACTATAGCAGGTAACTCTTTAAGAAGCTTCCACTGTTTGAGACTATTTCCTAATTTGTGATACCATGGCCAAGTTTGTAAAGCAGAAATAAGTAGATTCTTGAAAGGCAGCTCCATCCAGTGTATTTTGTTTTAGCCTGGTCCATAACCAGTCTATCCAGATGCTTCCCAGCTGAGTCATTCCAGATGGTTCTGTGAAACAGCCAAACTAAGCATTTGAGATGTGCTACAAATTTGGATACTGGAGATCTCAGACTCCTCACAAAATAAGAAATCTGAGATGTCAATTCTAGAAGTTTAGGGACTGCAGAATTAGAGCAAAATGTCAGATTGTAAGCAGGTGTGGATCTTAAAGGAAAAACAATTCCCAACCTTCAACTAAAGTGAGGTATTTAACATAGTTTCTTCATTAATGTCCGTCCAATTTTTATAAGTTTTATTTGGAAAGTTTACAGTGTATGAACAAAATCTCTTGCTAAACATGCTTTCGGTGTTCTTCAGAAGCAATTTCCCAGTGGAAAGAAGAAAATGTATAAAACACTTGGTTGTCTTAACAGCCTGTAAGAAAATTTGAGTGTGTAGTGTAAAGGTTGGCCTTCTATTTTTGCATATCTAGATTATTAAAGCTAAATTAAAACTGTTTTAAATATTTGCACTGAAAAGTACTCATGTAAGATAAAACTTTGCCAGACTACATACTTTAGAAAATACTTATCCAAGCCAGAAAGTCCACATTTCATTCCATAGTTATGGAACACAGGCTTGGAGACAACTCTGCAGCTAGAGAACATGGTGGTGATGATTCAGGTCAACTTCTATCATCTATTGAGGAGGAGATAGTACTTGGTGGCTTTGAAAAATCTATAAAGTGAGTTTAAACATAAGAGGGCAAATAAAATAGCCAAGAGCCTGAAGAAGTGAGCAGAAGTTATTCTACACATTGGGATCAAGATGTTTCTGTTCTGGTTTCCATGGTGAAAGAAGGACCCATAAATAATCCAGAATACAGTGGTTACTGAGTAATCCAGATGCCAAGCAAAGAAGCTGAGAGAAGATGGTAGAGTTGTGTTCTAAGAGGGAAGAACATGGGTAAAGACAGAATAACTCAGGTCATAAAATCATTCTTTAGAAAGTCATGCAGAACTGGGATAGCATCCTGACTCAATGACTAACTCTCGGACTTTGAACATGCTGCTTTACCTCTCTTTTACCATTTTCTCATTTGAGAAACTGAGTATGAAGTTTAAATAAGATACTGTTACATAAACTATTTGTACAATGTCTATATATATATATATATCTGGTTAATAGCAGCTATTCTTTAGTATATTCAACGAAGAATTTCTGGACCAAAAAGGGAAAAGATCAAAGAAAAAATATTTCTACGTTTTAATTGTATCTCAACAGTGTTTCTGAGAATGCTCTATTTCCTTTAGGTAGGTAGAGAATTGAGCTGTGTTCAAAGCTGATTAGTACTAGCATGTGTGCAGCTCTCTGAACATGCAGTGCAGTTTTCAATTAGGTTGAGTAGCCCTTATGTTTCTGTTTTACCACTGGGGCAAATTTGGTGACAGTCATTTTCAGTTGTCTTGTGGGTTTCAGAGATAAGATCACTAAATCTCACAGTGGATTTACCTGCAGCTCACTGACTTTGTGGAGTGGACAACTTCTGGTTGTGGACCACAAACCTCCAGTTGGTCATGCAGAGACTGCATCAGCTGTATACCGCTTCTGCCCTGGGGCCGACTTCAGTCCTGTCAGCCAGAGCTGTTCTTATTTAATCTGTAACTAGTCTCATTGTAAAATGTGCATTTTCTTTGTGTGCCTGAAATCTGTCTTCTTACATGGGCTTGACCACATATAACATGCTTGATGCTCCTTTATTGTAACCCAATTCCTTGCAATCACCCTGTGTAGTTAGGGTACATTTTAACAAATTATATACATGGAAAACAATAGGAGGACTCATAGAAGGCAATCCTAATAATGTGTTATAGCTCCTACAACCTAATTTATATGCGATATGATCAAAAATATAATTATGTTTAAATTTTAAGAAGCTGTTGTAAAAGACATATTTTCACTAATTCCCTTCACAATACTCACTTAGAACACACCCCATCTTTCTTGACAATGTGCCTTTTAGTGCAATAAGTTTTAAAAATGTAAACATTCACCATATCTGCCAAGCATCCCTAGGGTAGTTCCCCTTTTATTGATGGGGGAATCTGAGGTGGCAGGAGACAAGGTCACCTAGAGGGTGACAAGGAGAATTATTCTTTGGCTCTTGGCTCTTGTGTTCTGATTCTACATTCAGTTTGATTTCTATTCTACCATTCTAACTAAATGTTTTGACCTGAGGGGTTGGGACACGATCTGAGTGTGATAAGGAGAGTCAGGGTAAACTTCCGGGCAGAAGACAGAAGAAAGATGAACCAGGAGTCTCAGTGAGAGCATTTTTAACTAGGCTGAACCTCTTGTATCCTAGTTTGAGGATGAAAACTCAGACTTTGCATTTGAGGAGGAAATCCTAAGTCTGTCAGCTGAAATTCTTTTCATCTTTAGAATGGTAATGTTATTTTCTCCCACATAATGCTTTCCTATACGGTGGGTGGGCTGGCCAGGGTGCCTAATTTAATCTTTCACTGAATCTATTTCTTCAAATACAGTATCTTTTTGACAGTTATTAAATGCCTTGTTGACACTAGACATCAAAGAATTGGAGAACATACATTAAGTGCCGTGGATTCATTTAGCGATCAAAGACAACTGCTGGATAAATAACGACCAGAGTAAATTTATTTTCAGGATGAATGGCCAGTTGCTATGTGAATTGTGATTGCTGTGTTTGTCCTCTTCATGAGCCTGCCAGAACACTCCAGAGGCACCTGAGGCCTTGCCGAGATCGGTTTTAAATTCTTATTGCTGTTTAATGATCAGTCCTTTTAGATGCCAAGTTGCATTTTCTTCTCTCACATCTTTCTTCCTCCACTGTGCATCTGGTTTTTGTTATCCTAACTGGTATGGCATCTGTTACTTGAGAAGTTCCTGGGTGCTGGAATACTTGAAAAGGGGGATTTGTCAATAGTAGGAGCCTGGACCCCAGTCTTTGCAATCTTGAGAGCATCACTTGACAAGCTAGGAGTGTGGCTGAAGCTCTGGATGCCTAGGTGGATTCTCATGAAGCCAGGCTCTTCGCTGTGCTGCTGTTTGTCTTCTGAGTCAAAAGTGAGGCTGGGAGGTCTGACTTCTCCAATCCACACCTCCTCGCCCCTTAGTGCAGTTCTCTATGCCAGTGTCGTATGGAAGGTTGAGTCACACTGCAAAACTTATACTGTTTTGATCATAAAGGATGATTTGAGTTTAGTAGAAGTACAAATACAAATGCCTGAAAAGGGAGTGATAGGTACCAGAACTGGTACAGATGGAGCCGGTGCTAACCAGGGGCGTGCATGGTGATGCTTAGCTCAAGTAATGGCCGAGATACGAAGTAGCCCCAAGGACTCCTTCTGGGGTGCTTGATGCCCACTGCAGCAGTGTTCAGAGAGGGGGCTGAGAGGGGTGACTTGATCAGGAAGCAGTAACTTCATCAGTGTATTTCTCTGAATTCATAGCTCAGTGGGGTTATTAAAAACGGGTCCTATGTGGTTGCACCAAGCACTGGGACCATGACTTTGAAGGGTATATTTTGTCCCTAATCCACCTCCTTGCTGACTTCTCACTTTCTCTGCTCCCTGGCGGCCATGACATGAGCAGCTTTCCTCCACCACACCGTGCTACCTATTTTGCCCTCCCTTACCAGGTCCACAGCAATGGAGCCAGCCAACCTAGCCTGAAATCTCTGAAACGGTAAGCCAGAATCAACCTTTCCTCTTCTAAGTTTATCCCCGGGAATTTTGTCACAGCACAGGAAAGCTGACAGTTTTCTTATTTGAAGGAGCGAACTTAACTCAGAGGCTTATTAACTGAGGCTTGGGAAGAGTTACTGCTTAAACCCAGGCCTTCACGTGCAACTCTATTCCTTTCTTCATTACACTGCACCTCTCTCTACCTCAAATCTGTCCCTCTTCTCTTCCAGTTAAATTTCTAAGTAACTAGCATCCCATCCTCCCCAGTCATCCAGGGATACCAAGGGATTCTGGGTCCAGGGAGAGCTTGTTTGGAGTTCCAATGGGTTTCTCTTCCCCTTCAAGATTTTCTATTCCTCCTGTGACCTTTCAGAAAGACTGCTACTGCATTAGCTTACCAGTGACTGTAAACTGGCAGTCAGACATACTAATAGTTTCGGGCATCACAATGTTGAAGAACTTGAACAACTGTCTTTTTCCTTTTGGGGATTGTTTTGTTTGATACAGTGTCTCCTATGTAGCCCAGACTGGCTTCAAGCTCGCTGCTGTCCTCCTGCTTTAGCCTCCCGAGTGCTGGGATTACAGGTGTGCACCACCACACCTGGCTTCAACTGTCTTTTATTTGTGTGGGGTTTTTTTTTTTTGGAGAGGAATAATAGGAAGTAGTGTATTCAGTGTGAAATATTAATTGTCTGGCAATAATCTAAAAAAGTAAATTTAATTTCTCTCCACTTTCCTTACTTAGAAATGAGGTGTAATAAGTCCGGCAGACACACTTGGTGCACCAGTAGATTCCGGAGCAAATAGTAGGAGCAGCCAGGTAGGGTGGTGCATGACTGTAATCCGATTAGGTGCTCAAGAAGCTAAGGCAGGGAGATTACCCTGAGTTCAAGGCCAGCCTGGGCTTATAGTGAGACCCTGTCTCAGAAAACCCAAACAATATGTATATATATAATCTATATCTACCCATCTATCTCACCACAACTTTCCAGAGATGCGACTTTGAAGCAAGTCCTTTCAAAGACTCACTCTGTAGCTTCTTCATATACAAAACAGTGGCCATAGCTAACTTGTCCTAAGAACAAAGTGAGGTAACACACGAAGGCACCTGATACAAGCAAGTCTTCAGATGTTCGTAACATGACCAAGGGAGGATCAGGCAGAGTGTGTCTTCTAAAAACTGCTGTCTTTCCTTTCATTGGTTCCCCGGAGCAAAGCCAGGAGGCAATTAGGAAAAGAAGCATTCTCCTGTGCACATCTCATCCCCTTAAGACTCACAGTTTGTTCTCTGACCCTGATGATGTGCATTGGACCCCAGATGAGAAGAATGCACAGTTGTATAATAGTATGAGAAAGAGGCAGCTACACTTTTCACATGATATTTCTCTCTAAACTCTAGGGTGTCAAAGCTAAATGTAAAGTTCATTGATTAATTGTTATTCTCCTTTTTTCAAAGCAAATCATAGTTTCCTTTTACTTGACCCTTCAGCTTGCTGAAATTTGTCCTGAAAAGCCAAGTATTTCCTCCAGTTTGGAGTGAGAAAGCAGTCTCTACCCACAGGTCTAAAATTTCAAAGGGAAGAAAGGCTGTGATTGAACTATAAATTTATGAAGAACCTAAGCGAAAGTATAAGCCAGTGCTGTAAAAAGAACAGCTGAGAAGAGAAGGGGTGAGAGGAGTATTGATCAAAGTGAAGTCAGTTTTGAGCAGAATAATAAGGAAAGAATTAAGATGGTGTAATGAGAGTAAGCAATCATCCAGATAATGGTATGTGACCTCCTCTGATAGTAAAGGAATATATTAAATCAGTCAGTTAACGAATAAAAAATGCAAGGACATGACACTAGGAGTGGGTAATGGTTTACTGAATAGCTGCAGACAAGATCCTCATTCCCACTGTGCATGAAGTCAATAGAATTACCGCCAAATGGCTCCCTGACAGAAATGGAGCAGGCTTACCCAGCCAGGGCAGATCCCAGAGGGTGCTTCTGTTTTACATCACCTCATTGAAACTCCAAACCCCCATCGTGAAAACCCTTCCTGAATTTCATAGAGCAGGATGCCAGTGTAAGGATGGATAGCTGTGGGCTCACAGCTCTCCATCAAGGGAGTATCCATCCCACCCTGCTTTCCTTCAAGCAAGACTCTAAGGCAATGAGACCATCTGGGCATTCCTTCAGAGAGGCTTAGGATTCAAGGCACCAGGCAGTGTTGCTTTGTTTCCTGGTTCCTAATTTTTTGAAAAGTTACCGCAAATGGAGTTAAATATCTCCTAACAGCGGGGTGGTAGTTGACACCTCACTAGCCAGGTGGGTTACCAGGGTGATTTACTCATTCCTCTTACCCCTCCTTAGGAAGGCCAAGTCACTTAGACCTGAGACTGACATATAATTGTGTCACTTTACTAGCTGTGAGAGATTTAGCAAGATGCTTAATTTTTTATGCCTCAGTTTCATGACCTATAGAATAGAAATAATATTGTGTAAGTCCAGAGGTTAAAAGGTTCACAGTCATGAAATACTTAGCCCTGGAAAGCATACCCTGAATACTGAACTTGTAGTCCATTTACTTCAAACCTATTCATGAAAAATCTGATGGAATCTGGTTGTGACCCCTGAAGGCATATTATTTGAGAAGGGAAAGCTTATTAAATTCTTTCTGAAAAATAACTCAGAACTTGATGCAATGTTAGTGACATTCCACGAGGAATAGTAAACAAGAAAAATAATGAAGTTGTTGACCTTACGATGAGGGTAACATACACACCCCAAGGGCCGTTACTTTTTTTTAACTTTTGCAGTTAGCAAACTAGAAGTCTAGATAATTCTTTTTAAATCAGTACATGTTTGAAGTACCTGTAGTTTGCAATCATCTTGGAGAGTGGTACATGTACATATTACAGCTTGTTTATTTTTTTAAATCTCTTTCCCCTTTCATCCAGTATCCCTCCCTCCTCCTCTAAATCTCCTTTGCCCATTTTCATTCTTGTTGGTATTAAGCTTCTCATGTTTATGACATGTGATGTTTACATTCATTGAGGTCATTAGATTCCTGTACGCGGCATATCTTCCTTCTGTTTATTTCCTCTTCCCTGATCACTCTTCCCTCATACTGACTCTCCTGGACTCCCTTTCTCTGCCCTTTACTGAGCTTTTTGTTTGTACTCTGAAGGCAAGATAATTCTTAAAACTGTGTCATCACAAATTTATCTCAAAATCTCAGAGTCAGAAGAAACTATATCAAAGATCCTGAACATGCTGTTAGAAAAGCTTTAAAAGTTTATTCTCATCTAAACTCCTTGTGTGAATTTTCCCTATACCCACCTTCTTTCTGTTTCTATTTATAGTCCTCAGAGGGTAAGGTAGCTCTTGCTACTTTTTTTAAGGCTGTTTATTTTCACCTGGATTTGGATGGATTGAACTGTTCTACTTAAATTCAATACAAGAAAGATTTCTGATGCCCTGCAACTTCCAGAAATTCGATACTTAGGCAGAAGGTACAGAACAGATCTTTTTGTAAAGCAGGTTATTCCATCATTTGATTCAAAGAAGGGTATCAAAGACCTTAGAACTTTTCTTTCTAGTTAAATAACCTGAGATTGTTCACCTGTGCACCATGGAATATAGTTTTAAGTCTGTTTTGTTTTTCTCTTAAAATACTGGCTTGGTGGTATAGGATCCTTGAGAAGGAATTGCACCAGGAAAGTGACATACAGATTACAAATTGTAATCAGAATTCTACACTTTATACTCTCACAATCTCTACTGCAAGGCAGATTGTTACAACCTTCATTTGTCACAGCTCCTCCTGGCCGGTCACATCGCTGAAATCACCCACTTCCCCGGAGTACACTATTCACATTTTAATATTTTACATCATACATATATTTTCCATTATTTATCTGCATTTTCCCCAGAGATACCATGCATGTGTGTGTGTGTGCATGTGTTTCCAGCAAGAAAAATACTTTGTCCTCTTGATAAAGAAAATTTTCATACCGTGAAAAAAGTTGAGAATCTGTTCTGTTGGACAAGGTACACCAACTTCCTTAGCTATTATATAAAATAAACATAATGCTAAGACCTAGCAAGCAGCTAGATAATGATCAAGGAGGAAACTTAAAGAACTGTACAATAATGATAGTACGTGGTAACTCTCAGAGAATTAAAATCTACACCTCTTCAAGTAAACCATTTTTCTTTTCTCTGAAACTACATGTCCTGGCAGTGCTTTTTATCTAATCATTCAGCCTCATTTCCTCCTGTTTCATTCCTAGGAAAACACATGTGTGTATCCATCTCTGGAAATAAACTTAGTTTAACAATACTTCACCCTTCTTCATCCCGTTGAGGTTCAAGCGACTCTAGTAGTTGCCTTGATATTCATTCTTTGACCTCACCGATTTGAAGGCATATAAACTTCCAGCAGAAAGAGATGGGGAACATACTGTAGGGCCCTGTATAGTCAACACAATTCGAGTGAGGAGGTTGCCTGCTGGAACCAAATACTCTCGATGTTGCCTGAGATGTAAGAGCTTGTGTGTCAGCTTTGTGAGGATTCCTTGCTCCTAACCATTCTTTTGATCCTTCACCATTAATAATACACATTATGGAGCAATTATATAAGAAAAGTGAGAAAAGATATTTTTACATGTGATCATGACCAAACCCATCTGTCTTAGCTGAAGTCTTGGGTTCTCGCCTTCTTTTCCCAAGGCTAGGATCTCTCCTTTATAATTGACACCTGATGGTTGTACATATTTATGACACATACTGTGATAATGCAAGATATATGTGCAATGTGTGCTCTCCACTTCTATGACATCAACACGTATGAGTAAGCATATGTGGTATTTGTCTTTCTGCACTGCCCTATTTCACTTAACATAATGTTTTCTAGTTCCTTCCCTGTTGCCATAAATGACAGGACTTAATTTTATGGGTGAATATTATTCTACTGTACTACCCTTTTTTAATCCACTTGCCAGTGAAGTCTTGGCTATTGTGGACAGTGCCACAATAAACATGGGAGTGCAGATTTCATGGATATACTGATTTTAGTTCCTTTGGATGCATAGAGAGATAGCTAGGAGCGTATGGCAGTTCTATTCGTTTTTTTTTTTTTTTGATACCAGGGATCGAATTTGGGACCCTGCATTTGCAAGGCAGGCGGTAGAACCACTGAGGTAAATACCCAGCCCACGATTCATTGTTTGAGTAACCCCTGTACCGTTTTCTGTAATGGCTGTGCTACTTTTCATTCTCATCAACTGTGTAGAAGAGTTCCCTTTTCTAGGCCGGGGACTCTGATCTCTTAATTCATGAATGGTCTTCAGTGAACACCCAGGACCCCCGAAAAATGCCGTATGAGCTTTCCTAATAAAATGGTGAGCTGCGCAGGAGCTCCACTGGGGCAGTCCACACGGGGTGCTCAGGAAAAACTGGAAGAGTTTGGGGACACAAAGAAATAGCAGGACACATTCTAAGAGTTGGAAAGGAGGTTGGGCAAGAGGCAGACATTTATTAGCACGTAGGTGAGGTGACATGTATGCACTAAAATAGATGAAATCTGCAGGAGAATGGGTACAGAGCACCGAAGAATGAGGACCACGAATGGGGGCTTGGCTCACACCCACATTTTGAGGGTGGGAGAAGAGGGAGAAGCAGCACAGGGGATTCCACTGGGAAGAGTAGAAGCAAAACCACGGGGTCCCTGTATGTATCAAAGGCTACTGATGATACAAGATGAGAGAGGGGTATGAAACGCTGGTTAGCAGTCTGTACAGAACCATAGTAGTTTTGTTACAAGGTCTGGAGGGGCCTGACTGGAACGAGATGGCAGTTCTGGTGAAGCCACCGTGACTGGCTTTGGGAGCGGCACTGGGGATTGGTGGAGCACACTTCCAGGGGTGATGGAGGGCAGAGGTATGGCTGGGGTCCTCGCTCACTGGCCTCATCTGCCGTGCCACTTTTCCCCTGCACTGCTTCCCAGCTGCCAGGAACTAGGCAGCTTTGTTCCACTGTGCCCTTCTTCCATGTTATCTTGGCCTCGAAACTAGACAACTAGGGGCTGAAACTGCGAGCCAAATTAAACCTCTCCTCCTTAACGTGGGGGTGCGGAGTATTTTGTCCCAGCTACAGGAAAGCTGACTGATACAGTGGGCTGAGGAGAGAAGCGGAGGAGAGGTTTGAGAGGAGGAACCATTGTAGAAAATCCTTCCAGAAGTGGTAGCTGGTAGAGGAAAGTGGGTTAAAGTGAGTTGTTTTATTGTTGTCCTTTAGTTTTTGTTTTTTTAAATATGGAAATAATAATGTCATGTTTATGACCTGCTGGTAGAGACCCAGGAAGAAGAGGAAAATAACATTTTTAGAAAATTGCTGAAGTACAGGGGTTAACTGGATGGATGGGAACATAGAGAACTCAGGGAGAGGGCCTCATTGACTCGCTCCGGGGACACATTGCCATGGCCTGGGTTTGCCTGCTGCCCTGCCAGTCTTAGGAGTGATTCCATTGGGACTTAGGGGGATGAAATGAGTTTACAGAGAGGATATAGACCAGTGCGTTAGTTAAAGCTTAATCATGAGCAGTTCCTACTATTCTGCCTCCATTTGATGAAACTCACTTTCCAGGATTAACAAAGGGTGACCTACCAGAGATTGTTTACGCCAGGCTAGGAAGATCTCTGCTTTTTCAGAACTCTCTTTAGGAGGAAAATGTAGATATTCCTAGGCACTTTACTGGGAGAAGCCAAGTGTGGGAAGAGGGTGTTGTCTGTAATCTTCTTTATTGGGCTCATTTTAGAAATAGTTATTTAAGATAGGGGGAATGTCTGTAATTTCATTTAAAGACAGATACTGTTACTGTTCTGCATTTATAGATGAGGGATATGAGAGTTAGGGCGGTTAAGTCCTTGCCCCAGGTGACCCTGCTGTAAGAGCTGCACTGTGATCCATGCAGCCTGACTTTTGTCTCCCACATTTCTCTTAATTTGCAGTATACATTATCTGTCGAAAGCACTGTTACTTGAATATTCTTACAGATAGCTAAGGAGACCGAGGGGGTATTGCATCAACTAAGTTCTGTCTTTAGCACAAGAACATGAGCACTCGTTAGAACCTAGTTGACCGGAAGCTGAAGGAGGCTGCTAGAACAGAAGTAAAAAGTAGTCAGGAAACTTTCTCCAAGAGGGTTTTATGCCAAAAAGAATCATGAAGTTCACGGGCTGTAGCTTAGTATGCTGAAGTGGGATCTCTTCTAGAAAGGTCTGAGGAATAATCGGTTAATGATTTGCTGACATTTAATCAAGATTCACTAATCTAGTCAATGGCTGGCCCGCCATAACATGGGAGTACAGGTGAGGCTTCTTTGCTGGACTCGCCAGTCTTAATGAGCAATTATCTCAGCTGGGTGACCCTTGGCTGCTGGAAAATGTGGGCAAGGAAGAGCTGTTTCTAAGTGGAAATTTCACTTTTGCCTCTATCATTTGTTATTAAGGGCTATGCAGATGTGGTTTCCGATGGCTCAGTGGGCCCGTTTGATGGAGAGATGTGGCATTAGACCAACAATTAATTTAATGATAAGAAATAATGAAACTGTCCTGACAGTAGGTGCAAGATATAAAATTTTCTTCACTTTCATCTCTTATCATTCTCTCTTCTCTCACTTTGTAATATAGCCTTATTTAATTATATGAATTTTAGTTCTTTCTGGACTCAAAAAAGAAAGAAACCTTAGTCAGAAAGCTTGAACTGAAAACTGAGATTTTTCCATTTCAGTTGTTAGGATAAAGATAAAGCCATACCGCGATCCTTCAATGACACTTTCTTTCAACCCCCATTTCGGAAAGCTTTATTTTCAAAGTATTGTCATGTTTGGAAGTGTCTTGGGCAAGTGATTTCATAGTTGTGAATACATTTCAGAGAAGTCAGTCAGGAAATGCTTCTTTCTGAAGAAATTAGAAGCAAAAGGAGTCCATTCTATGATAATTAAAAGTGAGAGTGTCCCTGTAAAAAAACAGAAAAGGCAGCCTGGCTGGAGTGAGGTAAGATAGGGGAAGTGTGGTCCATGCCAAGCTCAAGACAGACATAGGCAGACATGTACGGGCCTGCAGACAAACAGAAGAGCAGGACAGCTTTACTCTGAAATGCAACAAAGACTCATGAGATGCATAAACATTGGAATGATCTGATCTTGTTTAAATAACATCATATCTTTGCAGTTTCACTGTGGAAGATCAATTACAAGAAAACATGAGTGCAAGTTTAGTACAATGCATGGCTCCTAGTATTTGAGAAATGTCAGCTGCCACCATCATTATTGTTATTCTCAGTGAAGGAGCACACTCCCTAAGAAGGCATGCCGGAAATTTCCAGGAGAAGGGGCTGGGCTTCCAACCACTAATTCCTCACCTCTCAAATCATCTACTGAAGCACAGTAGGGAAATGCTTTTGCCATGCTTCCTTTATTGCCCCCTCACCCTGTGGAGTATCATCCATGGCAGGATATGGATTATCCATCTCAGGTATGTTGAGGCTGGAACTTATGTTGAGAATACCTACTCTCCCTCTGCAGAATTATACTACCACTGGGGTCATATCAAATTCTAACTTGGTTTGCAGATTAGGAGAGAACCCATTTCTGTACCAAATGGAGAAATACAGCATTTGCAGATAAGACATTTTCCAAGAAACTCATTATAACCTCAATTTTAAAAGCCATACCACTGAGAGCTAGTTAATTTTTCTAACTTGGATATTTTGCTGCTGTTAATAAAACCAGGAAGTGGCCTTGGATGACACTGAATTGCTGGGAAATCATCCTGGAAAACTTCATCCCATGCGACCTTCACGACAATTTGGTTATGTAGGTAAAGTTGATGGGACAACTTTTGGTGTGTGGGAAATGGTAGCAGCATGGACATTGTGTGAGCTCGAAACTCAGGCTAGTTCTTGTGAACCTTAGTGTGGTGGTGCCCCACTGTCCCAGTGGCTGCTGCCATACCTTGCCCACTGTTCACTTCACAGTGTGAAGGCGAATGTAGAATACAGATTTCTAAAATAGCATTGGAGAACGAGCTGATCAGCTTTTTTTCTTTGTTTTCTATGTCTACATTTATTTGTCATCATCATCAGCTTCATTAATGGAGATCCTAAAATAATTAGAGTTAATAAATCATGGTAAGATTCCTGGTTCAAAAAAGGGTATTTTTTTTTTGTTTTAATGATGTGAAATATTAATTAAATTACAGCACCATTAGGGGGAAGTCTACACATTTTAAGTCCTTTGTTTTAATGTTTGTCATGCAACTGCACCCATACAGTCACCACTTAGATCAACAAATGGAGTGTTATCAGCATCCCAGAAACCTGTTCTGCTCCTAGTTAACACCTTTTCTATTCTGATTCTGTTTTCATAAATGAATTATTATTTTGAGTAGATGGATATGACTGGTTGTCTCATTTGATTTTTTTGTTTACAGATTTCTTTAGATATAATTGATCTAACATAAAACTTAGCCATTATAATTGTATACTGAATGGATTATATTAAACATACAAACTTGTGAAACTATCACCCTAATCCAGTTTCAGAATACTTCTTTAATCTTGCGAAGCCCTCCTCTGTTTTCTGTCTAGATAGGTTTACCTTATCCAGAAATTTTATAAAATGCAAGTGTCCAATATATGTTATTCTCTGGCTTCTTTCACTTAGCGTGATATTTCTGAGGTTCATCCATGTCTGGCATGAATCGGTAGTTTCTTTTAATGGATGAATATTGTTCCATTGTGTAGATTGTTATCCATCAGCGGACACACATTTGTTTTACTAAAACTTCAGGCCATTTTAATAGTGCAATGAATATTCCTTTACAAGTCTTTGTGGAAATATAAGCCTTTATCTTGGGTAAGAACCCTACTTCAAGAATTGATTCATATTGTAAGTATATAGTTAATATTTTAGAAAGTACTGGTTTGTATACAACAGCCATTGTGTCCTTTTACAATAATGTATGAATGTATTCTTGCTTCTCCATATATTTACCAATAATTGGTTTTGGGTATCATTCTCTTTGATGATAGCTATAGTAGTAAATGTATAGGGCTATCTTGTTTTGGCTTACTTTGTATTTTTCTAATGACTAATGCTACTGCAGCATTTTTCTGTACCCATTAGCAATTTTTATGCTTCCTTTAATGAAATATTTACTCTAAACTTCTGCTTATTTAGAAACATTTGACTTTTTATTATTTAAATATAAGTATTTTTGTATGGATTTTGGATAAAAGTGATGTATCATGTGTATGATTTGCAAAGAGTCTGCAGTATTCTACTCTGACTTTTCTTTCATTTATATAATGATGTATTTTGAAGTGGAAAATATTTTAATTTTTATAAAACAAATTCATTCTTTTTAGGGTCATATCTGAGAAATCCTTGCCTAGTCTCAGGTCGTAAAATTTTTCTGTTTTGTTCTAAAAGTTTTATGTCTACAGGCCTTACATACAGCCATGCAACCCACGAACTCAAGGTCTGTTTTTATTTGTATATGAGTATTCAATTGTCCCAGCACCATTTGCTAAAATGGCTTTTTTCCTATTTTGAATTCCAGGGACATCATCATAAATAGGAGGGTTTAAAATACTTGACTTTTCCCTACTGTCAATTTTATCTGTTTGCTTATTTTCTATCAATACTACATTGTCCTTATTTCTGTAGTTTTACAGTAAGCTTTAAAATCCAATAGAATAGCCCTTCAATTTGTTTTTCACAATTGTTTGGACTCTTCTAGGCCTTATGCCTTTTCATCTACTTGTTAGGGCATTTTTTATTTTAAAAAACCTGCTGGAATATTTGAGAAGAACTACCATGTTTCTCTACGTAAGTATTTAATTTTTCTTGGCAATGTTTCACTTTCTGTTATAGATCTTCTACTTTTATTGTATTCTTGAATATTTTATTGTTTTGGGATACATTGGGAATAAAATTGATTAATTTGTTGTTATTTATAATATAGTAATACAATTATTTTTATAAATTAATGTAGTGTCTTGTTACCCTTTTAAGCTGTTTCAGTTCTAGTACTTTTTGTAGATTCCTCTTTTTTTATGTAGACTCCTCTTTTTTATATACAGGATCATATGTCTTTAGAGAAAGACAGTTTCAATTTTTCCTTCTTTACATTTAGAAAAATTATTAACAGATACATAAAAATATACAGCATTAGTAGGGTACCATATGTTTCAATATATGTCTACACTGAGCAGACATATCTACTTCCTCAAGTACTGGTCACTCATTTATGGTAAAACCCTTCAGAATCTGTTATCACTAGCTACCCTACTGTGTGGTAGCACACTGCCATCCTTTGTTCATATTGAATTGTAACTCAGTACCCGTTAATACTGCCCCTCACTCAACCCTACTCTTCTCTGTTCCTAGCAGTCACTCTTTATTCTCAGTCCTACAGTGATCATGCTTTTGAGATTTCACATGTGAGAACATATGCTGGGTTATTTCACTTAGGATAATGACCTCCAGTTCTACACACGTTAACAGCAATGACAGAACTGTATTCTCCTTATGGCTGAATAGTGTTCCACCATATGTGCCGTATTTGCTTTATCAGTTGATGAACTCTGTGGTGGTTTTCATTTTTGTGCTAATATGAATACTACTGTAATGAACATGGAAGTATAGATGTTTCTTTGATACATTGCTTTTGTTTCCTTCTGAAGTGGGATTGTATGATCATATAGTAGTTCTCTCTTTAGTTTTCTAAGTCTCTGTACTAACTTCTATAATGGCTAAACTAATTTACATGTCTACTAACAATGTGCAAGGATTCTGTTTTCTCCACATCCCCACTAGACCTTGTCCTCAGTGTTTTTTTTTAAAATCATTTTAATAGATATTACTACTGGGGTGAATAGATATTACTTTGATTAGCACTTTAGTGATGTTGAGCACTTCATGGACCTGTTGACCATTCGTATGTCTTCTTTTAAGTGTCTACTTACATATATTGCTGGTATTTTAATTGGGCTGCTTGCTTTCTACTGTTGAGTCTTGGAGTTCCTTATATATTCTGGATATCAATAGCTTGTCAGAAGTATAGCTTGAAATTATTTTCTGATTTTATACATTTCATTTGATTATTTCCTTTGCTGTGAAGAAACTTTTCCATTTGATATAATCCCAATTTTCAACTTTGCTTTTTTCCCCAGTGCTTTTGGACTCTTTTCAAAATAACATTTGCCCATTCCAATTTCCTGAAACTGATATGAAGCTATAAATACTCCAAATGACCAAGTGAGTCTTGAGCAATGAGAACAAAGCTGGAGTCATTGAACTATTTGACCTTAAAAAATATTGCAAAGCAATCTTAGGCGCTAAGAACATATGGTGGAGAAAAGACGATAATTTCAATATGTGGTTCTGGGAAAATTAGATACATACAGAAAAGTGAAACTAGACTTCTCTCTCTCCCACTTGTTTTAATCAACTAAAAATGAATTAGAAATTTAAATGTGAGGGCAGAAAGTATGAAACCATTGGTAGAAAATATAAGAGATATATATGGTTAAGTTGATGTTAGCATTATTCAAGGTATACATGTATGAAAACATAGGGTATTCCACTAATTACACAACTTTTACATACCAGTTAAAAATAAAAGACATACAAATAGTGAAACGTAAGTCATAACTACTAGGTTAAAAACTTGGACATAATACATGTATCATTTTGAACACAAAAAGAATGTCCCAGGATCTGACCCCAAAGAAATGAAGACTTATAAAGTTCTTAAAAAAGAATTTGAAGTGATTTTCAAAGGAAGTATTCCAAGTAATAAAGGAAAAACATACTGCCAACAAGGAAGACTTTACCCCGGAAGACTGTTCTTCAGTAATTCAGAGACTCTTTCTCAGAGACTAAAGTTACGAGTTCATCTCCTCCAGACCTGTCTTAAGGGGAATGTTAAAGGGAAGTTTCATGGTGCAAGTGGGATTATATCAAGCTAAAAAGCTTCTGCACATCCAAGGAACTAATCAACAAGATAAAGACAGTCTATAGGATGGGAAAGAAAATTTACATACTATTCATCTGAGAAAGGATTGATATCTAGAAATTAAATGGCACTGGAAAGTCGTAGCATAAAAATAATAGTCCAATTTAAAATGAGCTAAGGAAATAGACATTTTTCAAAAGAATACATACAAATGGCCATCATTGTGTGAAAAAATGCTGAATCTCATTAATCATCAAGGAAATTCAAATCAAACTAGATGGAGTTATCAAATTCATTTAGAAAGGCTGTTATTAAAAAGAAAAATAACAAAATTTGGGAAAGATTTAGAGAAAGGGATTCTTATACACTGTTGATAGAAAAGTGAATTAATATGGCCATTATAGAAAGCAGCATACCGATTCCTCAAAAAACTGAAAAGTACTATATGATCCAGCAATTCTGTAACTGGTTCTATTCCAAAAAAAGATGAAATCATTATATCAATAAGATACTTGCATTTTTATGTTTATTGCTGCACTATTCCCAAAGGCTAAAACATAGAATCAACCTACATATGACCCATCAGTAGATGAATGAATAAAGAAAATGCTACATATATACCCATACAAACAATGGACTATTATTCAGCCATGAAAAAGACTGAAATTCTGTCAGCTGCAATATAGATGGAATTGAAAGATGCTATGTTAGGCAAAATAAGCCACACACACATAGATATATATTACCTGTTCATACTCATTGGTGGACTAGGAATGAGACTAGGGAGGCGGGTAGGGAGGGGACACATTTAGACATTAAAGTTCACCAAGGCACAGCTAGAAAGGAGGGATCTCTTCTGGTTTTTTATAGCATGGCAGGATAACTATAGGTGCAAACAATCTATGAATATTTCAAAGTGACTAGAAGACTATCAAATTCCCAACACATAAAAATTACTATTGTTTGAAGACATAGAAATGCTTATTAAACTGATTTGATTATTATACACCATAAAGAAGTCCAAATACTATTACTCAATAAAAAGGGAGAGGAAAGGGAAAATGTGACATAGATACATAAAAAGAAAGAACTCTTGATATTTTTGACCCCAGGGATGAACTGGCACGCATTATGTTAAGTGAAATAAGGCAGGCATGGAAAGAGAAGTAACGGACCACATGGTTTATACATGTAATCCAAAAAGTTAATCTCATGAAAACACAGGATAAAATGGTAGTTACGTGGGGCTGGTGAGAGATTTTTCAGAGCAGATAAAATTTTAATTAGCAGGAATAAGTTTGAGGGTTGTAGTAAAACATCCAAACTGCAGTTAGTAACAGTGTATTGTAATTTTGTACTTCCTTAAGAGAAAAGATTTTAGGTATCATAACAAGAAATAATGTTTTAAATAATTTTATATGTTAATTAGCTTGATTTGGGCATTGTGCAATGGAAATGTATTTCAAACATTATAAATGGGACTTTATTCATGAGCAGCTATTGTCTATTATAAAGGAAAAAATGGAATTTGAAACCAACCCTTGGAAAAATGGCAGTGAGTTTTTAGTATAACACACACACACCCTGATTGCCCAGAAAAACGTCTATTTCATAATCATACTGGCCCTTCATTAAATATGGCTTGGGAATATTTTGTACACGAAGCCATCCAGCTGTTTCACTTCCAGGGATATATCCAAAGGAAATGAAATCAGCACACAAAAGAAGTATCTGCAAGCCCACATTTATGGTGACATTCTTGACCCTAAATCTAGGATATGGAATTAGCCTAAGTGCTCATCCTAGATGACTGGATAAAGAGAACATGGGACACATGCACAATGGAATACTATTCAGCTGTTAAGAATAATCAATACCTATCATGGGCACAGCAAAATGAATGGGACTGGAGAACATTATGTTAAGCAAAATAAGGTGGTTGCAGAAAGACAGTTCTTTCTCATATGTGGATTTAAAAATACTCAACCTGGATTTAAATTAGAGATTAGTAGAGTTTGGAAAGGGTGGGTAAAGGGAGTTTCGCTTTGATCAGGCCACACTGTGTGCATGTGTGTACCCACATTACTAACCAAAGTTACTAAAGAGTAAAAGTATTAAAAGAAAACTGAATTACAATTTGCTCCAATTCATCAACCATCTCAGACATTTCCAGGTAACCAACTAGCTTGAGTTGCAGTAGCAGTGAGGAACTCAAAGCTAGTAAGTGAGTAAGGGCTTAGGAGTTGTACAATGAGTGTATAGGAATCAGTTTAGGCCTGGAATATAAGGTAGGATGCAAGCCACAAACCAAGACTTAGGGCGATGAATTAATTCAAAAAGGTAAGGGACTGGGAAGAGAGGTAGCAGGAGGAAGCCGAAGGGAGGGGCAGGAAATCTCATTTCCTCAAGTGCAGGGGTAAATACAAATCACCACAAGACCTATAATCTCAGGCAGCATCTGTGGCATGAAGGGGCACGAATTGCTGGAGAAAGGCAGTGTTCCACCTTGTGAAGGGAAAAAAATGGTGACGGAGGAGGGGGATATGGTAGTCAGTGGTAGCTGAGATTAGAAGAGCAAATGGAAATTCTGAATTAGCAAGGCTTTGGATATCCCTTTCAACTTCATTCTGTAGGTATGATTTTTGAGCAGAGGGTTTAATATATGTAAACCACACAGTCCGATAACTCTATAAACAAAAACAGCAAACTAAGTAGATGCCACCAGATCACTACTGAGACCTTACTTGACTCTAATTGGCTAAAAATAATGAATGCTTATGATGAAAAATCAAGAAGGATATTAACAAGCAAAGAAAAGTAAAGGATATTCACCATCACATCTAGCTGTGTACTTGGATTATCTACATTAACAGGCTAGGGTGTTTCCTTTAATCTACACTCAAAACATATCAAAATACACACATAGAATTTATTCTGTGAATAAATGGATCATACAATGGGCAGTGTCCAATATCATGCTTTGTAAGTTAAAATAACCCTAAATACTGATAATATCTGATGTTTTTCCTTTTTTTCCCCATTAAGTTTATTGGTACATTTTAGGTATACAATACAGTTACATTCATCATTGGGATCTTGTACCTTGACATGATGTATCTTGGTTCTTATTTTTTCCCCATTCCCCTGCCCTCCCTTCCCTATTTACAAAGACTTTATTTCCATTTTTTTCCTTTTCTTTCCCCTACCCCTCCCACTTCCCCTACTCCTTTAGACCTTTTCTTATTTCACAATATCAATTCTACATTTTGACCCTTATTTACTCTCTTAGTTTTCACACTAGAGAAACTATTCAATATTTACACGTGTCCTATTTATTTCGCTTACGAGTATGCCCTCAATGGGCATTTACTTAGCTATAAATGTCTCTAGTTTCTTATTCTTTATGGCTGAGTAGTACTCCATATTATATAAAAATCATACTTCTTTATCCAGTTTCCAGGTGATGGGCATTTGGGCTGTTTCCAAGTTTTAGCTATTACAAACTGTGCCGCTGTAACCATGGGTGAGGCTATATCACTGTGGTATGATTCTTTTCATTCTTTTGGGAAGATACCCAGCAAATGGAACTTCTAATTCTAGTTGTTTGAGGCATCTCCATATTGATTTCCACAGTGGTTGCACCAGTCTGCACTCCCACCAGCAGTGGAGCAGTGTCCTCTTTTCCACAGCCCTGCCAGCATTTGTTATTGGTTGATTTCATGATAGCAGCCATTCTTTCTGGGGTGAGGTGGAATCTCAGTGTTGTTTTCATCTGCATCTCTTGAATGACCAGTGATGTTGAACATTTTTTCATATATTTATTTGCTGCTTTTACTTCTCTGTCTGAGAAGGGTCTGTTCATTTCCGCTAGAGACTGTATTGACTGTATTTGCATGATCTCATTTAATGTTCACTGGTGACTTATAAAAGTACTACTGTTATCTCCATTTTGCAAGGAGACTATGACTGGGATGGTATATGTTTCCTAAGATCAAGTCAGCCAACTAAATGACAGAGCCGGTCAGAATTCATGATTCCTGGCTCAGCTTTAAACTACTTTTCACAGTTGGTCAGATAGGAGGGGATAAGAACTGCAAGTGCTTTTGCAGCAAGGGAGGTCACAAAGAGTAAAAGGTCACAAAGAGTAAAAGGTCACAAAGACAATTTCAGAAGTAACAATCTCTAAGGTTCAGCAACTCACTGGATTGTGGAGCTGACTCTCAGCTCCCAGTCCCCACGTCTGCATGAAGGATGGCACCGGCCACGGGGAGAGAGGGTGACTTGGGTCCAGTTTGGAGCAGGTTCTAAATTCAATGAAACTATCTCCCAGGACAGTTTTCTGTATTTTCATGCAAGACTGCTAACTTTTAAAACAAGAACTTAAGTGATTTGTTTCTATCCTTTTTTCCTGCCAGTATTTTCTCACTTCAAAAAAAAATTTTATTTCTTGAGACAAGAAAAAGAAAATGGCAGTTAGATGGAATTTGGGATGTATGAGGCGGTTCGTAATCTCAATTTGGAATTGGTCCCAGGATTCATTCTTCTACTAAAACTTCACCAAAAATAATGCTAGTATTTTGGATCCTGTGTTCTTCCCCATTTCTGAATTCGAGGAAGAGACAGGGATAATTATAGCAGTCAAAACCACATCATGGTTTGATGCTGTAGTGGAATGCATAGAGGAATTGTCGAATTAACAGTTTCTGATGTAAGTGTCAGGTGTTGGCCCACGAGGCATTGGAAATATCCATCTGCATACCAGAGGAGCTACATGACAGAGAGGAGGTGAGAACAGACAGTGGAGGGTCTAGAATTCCTGATGAAATTGCTTTGAGTATATTCCCTGGACTGCAGGATAAAAGGTGAACTTCTAAGTCAAATGTGAATTTTAAATGCATATGCATTTATTGAATTATTATCTTGGACTGACATTTATTAAACCTGGTAGGTAATAGAATAATGGTTGATTTCTTATCCTTCTTTCTCCTGTGTTCTGGGACTTTCTCAGGCCTCATGTAAACATATGTCACCACAGCATTTCAGAGAGTAGAAAGGGAAAGCATCGATACAAATATCTGAAAATAAATTGCTCTAAGACAGCAGCTGTATTAAACTATCATATGCAGTATTCCCACTGGGCCTATGGATACAATGCTGGCTTTAAATGGGGTCTCATGACTAGGGCCAGGACCCTAAATTATGTCTAGGTTTAGCCACTTTTTACATCAGTAAGATGGATATCTGGACATTAACCATGCCAACTGAAGACCTCTGGAAGGTTGACAGAGATAAAACAGGTTGATGGAGTGCTACTTGCTGTGGTCTATTAAAATGGATGAGCAAGAGAAATGGCAACTTGACTCCTTTGTTGCCACTGGAAACAAGGGCAAATCCTTAAGCTTTCCCAATGGGACAGAGTTAAAATGGACACTAAAAATGTCACTTTCAGTCCCCTCTCTCTAGAGTAAAACATTCCAGCAAGAATTAGAGTCCTGGGCTTGGGATTTAGCTCAGTGGTTCCACCGCCTGCTTTGCAAACTGAAGGAACCGATTTTGATCCCCGGTACCCAGGTACCAAAAAAAAAAACAAAAACATTAGAGTCCTAAAATTACCTGATTTGGGTGGAAACTCAGAGTCCCAGTAAGCTAGGGTTAAATCAAACTATTGCTTATTAAACACAGGGTTTTAAATAAATCTTTGTTATATTTGCAGCTGTCTTTTCTGTAAGAATAGCTTTTTTGGAGAAAATGTATTCACATATAACTATTTTAAAATTTGAAACACTATCTCACTTTTTAAGAATTTTGTAAGCTGTCATAATAATGTTATGACTACTTAGGGGAATAGCTTTTTACTTAAGAAAGATGTGATGTGGAACTTAGATGTGGAGAGATAGGATGACTGTAACTTTCAATGTTCCAGGTTTTAAATATTTTCTGTTTTTAACAAAAAATATATCTGTGATTGCTTTACTGATTTTTAAGTAAAACTATCACTTTCACAGAGAGTTTCTTATTGACCCTTGGCTTTCATAACGCATTGAAGATTAAATCTAAAAATTTTAAAATGCTACAAGGCCCTCTGTGATGTGGCCTTATCTTACTTCTTCACTTCCCTCTAGGGTTATTCTTTCTTCTTGGTCTGGTCACATCAGCCTTTGAGGTCTCCAACCTACCATACTATTTGCCTCTTCAGCATCTTCGCAAATGTCATTCGTTTTCAGCCTACAGCAGTCTTTCCAATCCATTTGCAGAGTCCTCCTGTAACTCCTACGTGTAATACCACTCAGCTTTGCCTTGGTTATGTCACAGTAGCACCCCACTTCCAACTTCAGTGGCTGCTGGTAGTAAAGGTTACTTTCTTCATCTTTCATCAACTCTCACAAGAGCCTTCTGAAAAGACCCGGAGAAATGGATTATCTTCAGCTAGCTCGCTCATTCATTGGTAACATGGGGTAATGATATTCATCCTTTCTATCTCGTAGAACACAGGTGTCTAATCTTTTGGTTTGCTGGGCAGCACTGAGTGAATAGGAATTGTCTCGTGCCACACATAAAACATGTACTACAGGTACTGTACAGAAGTATATAGGTAGGTTGAAATACTACATGCAGTAGTCACTGTGTTTTCCTCACCAGTTCACACAGGCCTCTGTGATGTCTGACACACGCGGGTTTCATTTCAACTGACTGCATATGGTGGCATGCCTGGGAGGCAGAGTCAGCGCTGCAGTGCATTCTCTATAGCTCCACCCTCTCAGCCTCTGCAAGGGAGTCCTGAAAAATGTCCTGGAAATCACATCATAGTGTTAAAACATTACATTGAGAGGGGGTCACATCACCAGCTGTCCAGGGCCCCATGAAGCCTGCAGGACACAATTGCGACACATCTGTCATAGACCTTCTCACTGCACTTTGGTTATCACCCTCCTCCACCTGACCCCGGCCCAGAGCTCTGTCCTGATTGTGCATCGCATTCCTTTCCTTTCAGTTTCCTCTCACTACAGCTACCTGCTCTGGCTTTTGGTGAGACCACCACTCACTCAGTGTCCCAAGATGTTTCCTTTTCTGGTAGTTGTATAGTGGATGTAGAGGCCTCTCTAGTTCCTACTCTGCAAGTCCTATCCAAAATACCTCCTCACAGAGAGGCCTTTTGATCTTTCCAATTTAAAAGTAAGAGCTTTGGTACTCTTAGGAACTAATTATTTTCTTTCAGAGGAGGAGGCAATATGTTTCATGATTAATAGTGCAGACCCTGGAGCCAGAGTGCCTCGGTTTGAATCCCAGCTTCAAGAGGGACTTGACAGATGCCTTGAGGGAGCTACCTGAACTCATTTTCCTTATCTTTAAAATGAGTATAAGGACAGTACCTCCCTCATAAAGTTGTTATAAAAATGATGTTAGTTAATGTTCAGGACTTCCTATTATGCCTCATGTGTTTTCAGAAATTAATAAATAATAGCTCTGATTATAATTCTCCTGGTAATTTACTATCCTACAGATTTATTTGCATGTGTTTTGAAGACTTGATCTTTTCACATTGCAGTATCTGAAAGATCTTAACTCATCACTTCCTTGACTCAAATACCCTTTCACTGATATTACTACCAACTACTCAGACCTTCTGTAAATATTTTCTTGGAAGAATTCACTAAGTTATAAAGTCTCCCTCAGTTTCTGTAGACTTTTTACATTAAAGACTCTTCAACTTTTCCTTGTAGAAATAAAAAACCCCTCCACTTCTCTTTTCCAGATGGCAGCTGTGCCTGCCTTGGAGTTGGCTTGCCTGCAGCTCAGCCCAAGGTCTCTTGTCCTCACTGGTCAGTCAGCTTTCAGATTGGCACTGATCTCAGGTGTTCTCTTCTCTGTGCCACATGGGGGTAAATATCCCTTTCACGGAGCCCAGTGAGGATCACAGGCAAGTGTCCAACCAGTGGTTCTCAGAAAACACGACTGCCATCATGAGGAGACATGGTGGAAAGCAAAGCCTTACGATGGGTAACACACGTGTGGAACGCAAGCATGTTGAACCAGGCTGAGGACATGCTCTTCCCTAAGAAGACTTCTCTGAATTCCTCCCTCTCATTCATACATCCTTCTCCCGCTACAACATTTATAGAACTCAGACAGTCGTCATTCAGTGCCTGACACGTGCAAGGTTCTTTTTGGAATGCAGGGGACAGAGACATTCTACACTGATGGAGCCCAGAGTCATGGAATCTTCCGGTCTACAAAGCTTATTAACTGCTGATCGATCACTATAGCAACTGAAATGAAATAGGAAGCAAGAAGGCAGGGCAATATAACCAACTCAAATAAGAGTTAAAAATAAGCAATTCTGAGCACTAGCCTTCAGGTGTTCCAAACCGTCGCACTGGGCTGGGGACAGAGATGGACAAGGCCGGGCTGGGCTTCATGCAGTTGTCAAAGCTGGAGACTGTAGAATCCTAGAACTGAAAGGTAGTTTGTGTCCCATCTCATGTCCACTTTTAGCCTTTAAGAAAGTGAAAGAGTACACGCTTTAGAAATGAGGAATGCATGGTGTCTTACTAATGATGTCTGGGGACACAGTATCTGCTGTGCCTCTCTTGGTCAGGTCCATGCGTCTCTCTTTCTGTGAAGTCTCTTGCCTCACTTAAGTCCATATTCTCCTACTGTGTCCACCCATCAGACAGACCACTTGCCTGACGCACTGTTTCCCAAGCTGACTGTGACACTGCCAGGAGGAGCCAGAGCCTGCTGCAATGGTACAAATGGCCGTGACTTACTCATGCCCCGACTCAGCTCTTCCGTTAGCACTGGTCTCTGAAGGCTGCCAGTAGAAAGCCCCTGTAGTAACACAGCCAAGCCAACTGCTCCCGTGCATCTGAGCCCTTGATGAAGGCCCCTCCTCTTCCCTAGAGGGAGGGAAGAATTGTTGGTTTTCTCTTTCAATTATTTTTCCAGTCTATTAAATTGTCACAATCCCTGTGTCTCAGTGAGAGGCGATGTCATTTTTGCTCATCTCCTGGAGACCAGGAACAGTGATGCCAGAGGACATAATTTTTGTGTCTCTGTCACCACCGTTGGAGAAAAGAAGATGACAACAGAAAAGCGCAAAGGCAGTAGATATCTTGGAGAGGGTTATGAGACACGCAACGAGCATAACTATGATGTTTATGCCATTGGGTTATATGAAATATACATTTGTAATCCACTAAGCAGTTTATCTTTTCATGCATCTTAGTTTTCCAGGATAATTACCTTCATGACTGTCCCATCCCATGTTCCAGGCAAAGTGTGTGCAAAATACACAGATCTGTGTGCCCTGTTTGAAAACACGGCAGAGGATGGGGGATTAACTCAAATTTTAGAAAAACATGCTGTAGACAATGAATTCAGGATATGGGCTGAAAGTTTCTTTTATGTTGTTAGCAAAACTGTTAAACTGTTTTGTCTTTGAACAACAGCAGCAGCTAATTGAGCCTTCATCCTGTGTTAGGTACTATAGCAAGTTCTTTTCAAGGACCCCGGAAGTTTAGAGAGGTTGAATAACTCACCCACAGATGTGCAGCAGGCTGAGAGTCAACCTTGAGTCTTAGCTCAGATCTCCTTTCTTGATAGGAAACTTCTGCAGTTTTATCCAAGACCTGCCCCTTCTCCAGTACCTGAGACCCTTCCCTCTTGCCTAAGAAGCATGCAAGTCCAGTAGTTCTTCCCATCTGTCCTGAAACATTCATTTCCTTTTGTCTGTTAGGTATTTTCCCTTAGCAGGGACAATGCTGCTGTTTCACTCATCTTGAAGAACCTCTCACTGTCTCCAGTCCTTCTCCCTGCTGCCCTCTGATTCTCTGCAGGACCCACCCTGATTAGGTTCTCACCCACCATCTTGAATGTTATTCTTCTCACAATCACTTTCTGCAGTGCAGCATAGCAGATGATATAGATACTCCCTTTCTCTTGAAATATTGCCTACCCTTGGCTGATATAAATAACCCTTCTTCATTGTCCACTTTGTCACATTATCCCTGTATGGTTTATTGTCTTCTTGACATCTTCTTTCTGATGAAGCAATACACAGTTTACTTCTCTATTTCTCTTTTCTATCTGCACTCATTTTTTATGACATTAACGTATTTCTTTGGACTGCCAATAGTTTTATCAGACACATACATCAAACGGATCTAGTATACCCTTCCCTTCTCGGCCATATCTGACCCGTCTATAATTGTCCACATCTCAGTTGATGGCAACTCTGTCCTTTCACTTGGTTAAGACAAATCCATAAAGTCATTTTTGGTTCTCCTGTTTCTCCCATATTTGACATCTAATCTTCCAAAAAATCATATCGGCTCCATTTTCAGCATATAGCTAGACACTTGCTACTATGCACCACCTCTCCTGATCCCGGCCTAATCCCTGTCAGCATCATATCTTGCCCGGGTTGTTACAGTTGCCTCCTACAGGCCAGTCTGCTTCTATGCTCGTTTTTTACATCCTAGGTTCAAAATATCAGTGATACTTTAAATTTGCCAATCAAATGATGTCAACAGCTCTGTTTAAAACACTGTAGCGACTGTCCATCTAACTCAGAAACACAAACTCCTTATGAAGATGGATAAAGCCCTCCATGATGTGTACCATTTTCCTCCACAACTCTGAACTTACCTCTCACCCACTCTGTTTGGGACACAGCAGCCCTCTCGCTAGGCCTTTTGGCTGTTCTCTCTGCTTGGAATCCTCATTGTCCACATACACATATTGTTTACTCCCATTTCCTCCAGATTTCTCCACATATGTCTCTTTGCCTAACTACTTCATTTACAATTCAACCATCCCTCACATATTCATGCGCTACTCAGTCTCCTTCTGTACACTGTTTGCTCCACATCGTATATTGTCCTTTAACATACTCTAAAATTTTATTGTGTATTTTGTTTAAAATCTGCTCCCTCCACTAGGATACATATTCCTTGGAAAGAGGACTGTTTTCTTTACTGATGCATCATGGGACTTATGTAGTGCTGAGTACTTTGGCTAAAGAGACTGGTTCTCAAATGAATGAATAAACCAATGAATGAGTGAATCTTAATAGTCATTGCCCAAAGAGTTGTGGAGATGACATCATAATCACAAGTTCAATATTCAAGTAGGTTGATGTTCTGCCCTGGATTGGTATTAGGGACTGCAGTTGTAACTCCATCAGTTAGGATGTTTACATTTACTTGTGAGATGCAGTAGTGTGCATAGATTATGTGCACATTCCTGAAGGCAGAAGACTTGGATATGGCTTCCATCTCTGGAATTTACTAGCACTTTGAATAATAATCTAAACCTTTTTGTACCTCATTTTTTTCCCCTCACCTGCAAAATGGTAGTAATAGTATTACTTAACTAAGAGTGTTGTGTTAAGGATTTAGTAAATTAACACATATAAAGTACAGGACTTAGTGCCTGTCATGGGGTTTAGGATAGCATTGTATAAATGGCATTAATAAAAATGATAATGATGAAGAAGGTAATGATAGCATTTATATTTAACAGGAGAGCTTAGACATTGTAGAAGACTGTGAATCCATTCCATTTTTAAATAAAGCAGACTAAATGTCTAGTATGCTGTAGAAATACATCTTGGTGACATTACATGAAAGGAGATAGCATCTATATCACAAAACATAGTATTTTATATCAGGAACAAATATTTGTTAAGCACTTGTCAAGTGTTAGGCACTGTTTTAAGAGCTTTACATATATTTAAAGATCTGGCAATTGAGGACAGAGAAATTAATTAATTTGACCAACATCATAAAGCTATTAAATGAAGCCATAATACAAACTGGATGAACTTACATAGCTACTGTAATAGAAGAAAAGGGTTTTTCTTAGTGACTCCTACAGTAAAAAGGAATATATTTAATTCATTGCCTAAAGGATTTACCTTTCTAAAAACACTCAGATCTGGTCTTAACCGGACCTCCTTACCTGTAGGCAGTTGGATGTGCGCTCCCAGTTTTCCAGTTGTCAGAGTGAGGCTACCTCAATGATGCTGTCAGTGTTAAGATGGTCTTAACAACCTCGCTCTTGGTAAAGTACTGTCATTTGAAACTTATTTAAGTATTAGAGCGGATACAAGATTAACACTGAAATTATGCCACACATCCCATAGTAATATGCTTTTTAAGCAGGGATACAAAAAAGTTGAAGTGACATCTAGGAATTTAAGAATCACATCTAATAAACTGCATTTCAAATACAAAGATCCTTAACAGAATAATTACTGGTGTATGACTAAGCACTGGAACACTTACAGGACATGATCATAGTTGCAGCAGTTTTTGAGGTTTCCTCACAGTCTGGTGTACAGAGGGGGATCTATTCCTCCTTGGAACAGCATGTGCTGTGTATATTATAACAAGAGAAGGGATTGGGACCTCTTGGAGCAAATGGTGAGGCGTAAATGAGTAAGAAATTGCTTAGAAAGCTACCCTCTGATCTGCAGAAGTTTGATATTTAATTGAAGAGATTAGGTCTTATATGCAGATAATGAACATAAAAATATTTACTCTCCGGCCATTTCAGAGAAAAAGTTGCCAGGTGGTGGTTAATAAAGTTTATAAGCTTTGTACTAAACCAGTGACCAGAATAGAACCTGACAGGCAAAGGGAGGCTGGGTGCCTCTATCATCTTAGGTCAGAGCTGCTCATTTGTAACAGAGCTACCTCCCCTGGATCGCAGCCTTCAGTAAGAGTCAAGCCCAAGCTCTAGAGCCCTTCATGGTTCTGGGAAAGCACCATCACTCCCAGCCCTAGGAAATACATACAGGACTGGCAGGAACCCCACTGGGATTCCTTGGGAAGCTGTCATCTTCCAGACACTAACACCTAGCAAAACTCAGTGTTTCACTGTTGCCGACTCCACCTGCTCTGCAGCATCCTGCATCTATCTCACTGTGCACAAATGTTCTACACCTTCAGCGTCTTCAGGAAGTGCTCATCACCTTCCTCTGGTAACAGAATCTGGGATGTCCCCTGAGGATATTGCTCTTCCTCCTCCCCCACACGCACCTATCTGGCTTGAGGTGGTAAGTGTCCTTTTTATTCATTGTGCCTTCCAGACTTCTGTCTTTATGTTCTGAAACTCCAGTTGAATCACATATTAATGAGCTCACAGACATACTACTTCCTCCTCAGTACAGCTGTCAGATGACCCCTGTATCACTACGCATTCCTTAAAGATTTTGGTTCACTCTGTTTCCCTTTTAAACTCTTCCTTCTGGAATAATTTTTAGTGAAGTCAAAATTTAGGCAAAGAGATTTTCCACCATGCTGACCTTTTAATTCTAAATAAACCTTTTAATAATTCTAAAACTTATCCTTCTCCAATCTTTTTTCTCCTACTCATTCCCTAGATCTTATCATATGCAATAACCACAACTCCTGCATGCTCATTGTCATGCATTTCATTTCCAAACCATGATCCCCTATCTCTCCAGCTTCTTCTATTTATGGAGCTGACTCCCACATTCTGTAGATCCAGGTGATGAGACATTCTTCCTGTTAGTAATAAAGATTGTACCTTGCTTCACTGGTACCACAGGACACGCTGAAGTCATCAACGAAAAGGACAGCAAAAAGACGGCTGAAAGTCCTCTCCTCCATGAAAAGAACAAGAATATTGGGATAAATGGTCAGAATCAACATTTTCAGAACTGTGGAAATTAGCTGAAGGCTTACAGAAATCCTAGGAATGATTATTTACAAAGGCAGCTGAATCTCGATATGAATACTAAGCAGTATGGCATTTCACCTTGTTGATTCACACACCCTCCTCTCTCTAGCAACACAATAACTGGAAAACAACCATCTGCAATCATGGCAAAAAACACTAGGCTGGGGAGCAGAATGGGACTGGAGTCCTTCACAGTTTCATTGTTGGGAGTTATTATTGACCGGTGTGGTGGTTCCTGTCTATATTTTCTGTCTGAGGCAGTGCATATTGAGACAAATAAAAAATAGAAATTCTGGAATTAAAAATTATAATATCTGAAATTTTAAAAAAGAAATCTTGGAAATGAGATTTTATAAGGGGGATAAGGGGGGTTCGAAAAGCACTGACATATTATTGGCCTCCAGAAGGTAACCCAGCTGCACATAGGGCCACTTGCAGGCTCAGGTACAGGAAACCCCTCCCTGTTTCCGGCTCTCTGGGAGCAGAGGTGGTGTCAGTTGGGAGCTGCCAATTACAGTGTGTCCAATACACACGTGAAGCTCCTTGGCAATGCCCAGAAGGCTTGGTGGCTCTAGGTATTTAAGGATATCTTCATTCCTCTGTTAGAGATTTCAGTGGTTCCACAACAGAGAAATAGCTCATAAAAGTCACTTAAACCCAGAGAAAGGAGAAAGAATCTCATTTCCAGAGGTGACATATGATTTTAAATATCCAGTTCTGAACAAAAAATGTTTGAGCCATGGAAAAGGCATTCAACAAAATCATCCCTGAGGAACCCCAAATATTGATCGATCACTAGACAAAGACTTTAAAGCTGCTACTTACATTTAAAAATTAATGAACATAAAGGAAAATAGTAGAACAGTATCTTAGTACCTACATACATACACACACACACACAAATAGAAATTCTGGAAGTAAAAACTAACTGAAATTTTAAAAATCACTACAGGGACTTTAGATATGAGCAGGCAAAGACAGACTAAGTGAATATGAAGATAAATCGATCAAGTCATCCCTTCCGACAGCTGCATGTACCTGGTAGTCCTAGCTACCTGGGTATGTGGGGCAGGGGGCTCACTGGAGCCCAGAATTCTGGAAGCAGCCTGAGCAACATCATAAGGCCCGATCTCAAAACAAAAGGTTAACTTATCTAAGAAACAGAGAGGGAATGGAGAGAAAAATGATGTTAGAGATCTGCCAAGCATACTAAAATACATGTAATGGAAATCCCACCCGTGTACACACATCAGAGAGACTGAGACAGGCAGAGGGAAGGGGTACAGGGGAGTGGAAAAGAGAAGGGAAAGGATAGGAAAGAGAATATTTCAAGAATAATGGCTGACACATTCAACGAGCACCAAGTAGCACCGACTCATAGGTAGATGCTCTGACATACAATGAATGAGTGGTTGAAAGTCAAAGGGATCCAAAGAGAAAAAACTGACCCTGTACAAGTGGTGGGGGTTCAAGAAGAGTAACAGGTGATTTGTCATCAGCAAACACAGAGGAAGACAGAGGATGACATTCCAAGTGCTGCAAGAAAAGGACTGTCAAATAGTAACTCTGTATTTAGCTAAATTACCCTTCAAAAATGAGCGTAAATATTCCCAGTGAACAAAAACCAAGAGAAGTTATCACTAAGCAGATCTATATTTTAAGAAATACCAAAGATTTCCTTTAAGCTGAAGGAAAAGGACTCTAGAAAATAACTCTAAACCGCATATAGATAAAGAGAACTGTTAAGAGTAACTACGTAGGTAAATATAAAAGACAGTCTCTATATTATGTCTTTTACCTATCGGATTGAGAAGAAAAATGCATAAAACAGCAGGTATAAGTCTGTGTTGATTCCCACATGATAGGTAGTCACTGTATGACAATCAAAAACCCAGAGGAGGAGGAGTGAAATGGACTACATAGGACCCAATATTTATATACTATTGAAACTAAATTTAATAAATTTAAACTACAAGATGATAGCTGTAATCAGGCAAACAATGAGATAATAGCTATTAAAATATAGTAAAGTAAAAAAGGGGAATTGAAATGTCCACTAGAAAATACCCATTGAACTTTTAAAAAAATGGTGATGGGGAAAAACAGAATAAAAAAGACAACTTGAAAATGAATGGCGAAATGAAAGATGTAAATGCTGCCTTTCAGTAAGTCTATAATTCTCAAATTAAGAGGTAGAGATAAAGAAAATGGATGAGAAGTAACCATGACGCCACTACATGTTATCTACAAGACACACTTCACATCAAACACAAATATGTTAAAAGTATAGTGGTTCCTCTGTTCGCAGATGTTTTTGGTTGTGAACAGTTTGGTTTGCAAACAGAAGCACTGGGCAAAATGTTGCTTTTCTTTGTGAACTCTGCATCGGGTAACAAACACAACCACAGCCAACTTTCCCGCTCGGACAGGAATGTGGCCATCTTTTCCAGAGTCATGGAATGAATTAAGTTTGTGAAGTAAGGTACAGTACCGGTGTAAAAGGATTTACACCTTGAACCTGAGCAGAGGAAGTGTGAAGATGGCCCTTGAAGGGAATGCCCAGTGACCTAAGAAACTCTCTCCCACTAAGCTCTCCCTCCAAGGCATCCACAGCACCACTACCCTTAGGATCAAGCTTTTCCTATGGGCCCTCAGGCCACACTCAAACAATGGCACCCAATTTCCCCACAAAAAATGAGAGGATCAAGAGGGAAGAGAGAGCAGCAACAACTGTGAATCCTGTAATCTCCCTTCACATACAGTGGCTTGACCTTCTTGTACTGGATGAATGGGCTTCCATGTAGTATGGCATTTAAAACGTTTACTACTAACAAAAAAAGAGCTTTAAAATCCTTTGCTATTGTGCAGCATCTCAGATTCTGAGTACCAGGAGGGACAACCAGCAGTTTATAACTGTTCAGAGTCTCAGAGTTTGAGGGTGTGTACTAGGAATGACATATAACCCCAAGTCAGTCTAGTCTATGCTGCAGTCCCACATCTGGGAAGAGGGGCACTAGAGAGCATTGTGGGAACCAGGCTGGAGAGGGGCAAGGGATTCGCTCCCAGCCACATGAAAGCTGGGAGCAGAGATAGGAACAAAGCTCCAGTCTCCCACCTCCTTGCTCTTTTGCTCTGCCAAGACCCTCCTGTACTTGATCTATACACAGAGGAAAGAGGAAGTACAATGGATGCTCCTGGAAAACTGTCAGACATCATTAGCATCCACAAAAAACATCTTGTCCAGCTTGGAGTGGAATCCTTTTTACAGAAATCTTTGCTTGGAGCCATAACTTAGCAATGGAATGAAAGTTGAGCTGAGCAGACATATCTCAGACAAAGAAGTAGAAATAGCAAATAAACATATGAAAAATGTTCAGCATCACTGGTCATTTGAGAGATGCTAATGAAAACATCACTGAGATTCCACCTCACCCCAGAAAGAATGGCTGGTATCATGAAATCAACCAATAACAAATGCTGGCGGGGCTGTGGGGAAAGAGGAACCCTGCTCCACTGCTGGTGGGAGTGCGGACTGGTGCAACCACTGTGGAAATCAGTATGGAGATACCTCAAAGAACTAGGACTGGAAGTCCCATTTGACCCCGCTATTCCCCTGCTGGGGATCTTCGCCAAAGAATTAAAAGAATCATACACAGTGATATGTGTGCGCCCATGTTTATAGCAGCACAGTTTGTGATAGCTAAAACTTGGAAGCAGCCCATTTGCCCATCAGCTGGAGACTGGATAAAGAAAATGTGGTTTTTCTATAAAATGGAGTACTACTCAGCCATAAAGGATGAGAAATTAGAGATATTTACAAGTAAATGGATGCACATTGAGGTGATACTCTTAAGTAAAATAAATAGGACACACATCTGTAAATATCAAATAGTTTCTCTGGTGTGAGAAACTGAAAGTGTAAATAAGGACTAAAAGGTATAATAGATAATGTGAAATAGGAATAAAGGGGGCAAAGGGGAAGGAAGTGGGAGGGCTAGGGGAAAGGATAGAAGGGAATGGGATTAATATGAGAAAATGGAAAAATATGAACCAAATTTTTGTAAATAGGGATGGTGGGGTTGAAGGGAGGGCAGAGGAAGGGGGAAAAGAACCAAGAGAGACTATGTAAAGGTGCAAATTCCCAATGATGAATTTCATTATATTGTACACCTAAAATGTGCCAATAAAGTTCATAATATAAAAACCAGTTGATCTGTCCTGGACCCAGTTTGAGAGTGAATGTTAGGGTTAGAGGCTTTCCGCACTCTGTGGCCTTCCTTTCTCCACTCTCACTTGGTGGACATCCTTGTACACGTCAGTAGAACTCTTGGCCTCTGACTGACATGATTTAAGAAAGAGGAATTTGTTCATCAAGAGAACCACATGGCCATTTTCCACATTGTCAGTGGGCTGGTTAGCTATACCGAGAGCAGACTGCTTATTCCAGCTGCTGAACAGAACACTGTCGTCTTTGAAAGGCCACTCCCGTCCTTGAAACCTAGAGAGTCAGAAGTCGAAAGCTTTGATCTCCTGGGATGTTCTTTCTGTGCTGTAAGGGAAAACATCACAGCAGCCACTGATTTGAAAGTATCCATGAGGCTTAGGCCAAACTTGAGACATTTGCTTCCACTGCTAATCTTATACAGAAGGAAATGTCCTTTTACTCTGGGGGAACAGCTGCGTGTCAGTCACAAGACAAAGCTGTCTCCACTTCCCGATCCTTTTCCTTTCTCTCAGAGCAGGTTATCAGCTCTCCACTCACTAAAGGGGCTGGAACCCTGTACTGTGTGATACATTAAATTATTTGATGAACTTTATAGTGTATTTTTGAGAATTTAAATTTCTTTCTTTGCTTTATGGTGATTACTCCAGAATGTGTCTCATTTCACAGGCTGGAATCACACACCTTTGGAAACTATAAACACAGTCAGCAGGTCACAGTGAGGCCCCCTTCCTGTGCTGGCCATAGCTTACTCCATGGCTGACCCACGTGACCATGCCCACTGGCTCTGGACATTAGGCTGGCCCTGTCTACACCCATCCGCTGCGCTAGAGTCTTAGGCAAATCATAGCGGGAGACCCTTTCAGGAATCAGAAAACATGATTTCATTTTCATGCCTTCCAAATGCAATGCTGCATGCAATCTGCTGAGCAAGTCACTGGGCACTTTTAATCAGTCATTTCATGGAGAAATTCCTGGGGCCGTGGGCAGTGGCAGCCTTCCAGGAAGGAAGCAACAGAACTGCTCCTGGAGAAGCAGCCAAGGCAGTGTGGGCCAGATGTGTGGTGGAGGGCAAAGCAAGCACAATTTCTAAGATTTCACAGTTTACAGAGCACATTTAAGCTCATTGTTTCATTTGAGGGTTTAAAAACTTCTGGGAAGACTGAAAGGAGATATTCTATTATCTATTTTCCCGTTTCTCCAAAAAAGCATTCACATCGACAGTTGTTAGTCAGTTCCGAGCAGTGATTGGCAAAGCTGCGAATCAAAGCAGAGTTGTGTAACTCCAAATCTCATGTTGGTGGCATTTTCTGGCACAAGGCTCCACACCCACCGCCATCCCTAACAGCTGCGGCTGACATTTGCTCAAAGTATCTTGGGCCAGATTTTCTGTGCAGCGCTGCTCCCTGTCACCCTCACAGGCGCCCTGCCCCTGAAATGGTCCTGACATCTCCCCCTGGGGCACCTCGGAGCTCTGGAAGATTGTCCCTCAGAAGGTTATCTGCTTCTGGGAGGTGGCACTTTCACACGCAGGCCTTCAGCTCTGCAACTAAAGCTCCTTAATCGCTGAGAAATTGGATTAATCCACACGTCTAATTTCTCACTTCTCTCCCTATGAACATTACAGAACTTCGGGATGTTCTCATATCCCACATCATCAGCAGCTCCTAGGAGATCCTCCTTAGAAGGCTGAGAACATGATGAAGTAAGGTGGAAACATAGTTACAGTTCCTCTTGAGTAGCATAGTCAACAAAAGTTAGCAACACAGCAGGAATCTTTCTACACTAAAGCGAATACTATTCTTACTCTTCTTATCCGCCTAGCCCATCCTCTACCATTGTCTCCTTAATCTCCCAAGGTGGCAATGTTACAGACTTTGAGGGGCAGTGACAATCTTAGCAAGAAAGGGGGAACACACAGATGATTGTATTTTGTGTGTCTCACTGACTTGGTGGTCCGGAGTTGAACCCTTCTATTACTTGAAAGGCCCCTTGGGTTCTAAACCGTTAACTCCTTCTCCAAGAGGCAGGAGAAGGGAGATAGGAAGGGGAAAAGGACTGGGTCACGGCCCTGCTGCCGTCTCTCCTGGCACTGTGCGTGAGGTGGGGCTGAGAGGAACCTGGAGCGGGAGGCGCTGTACCATCCTGGCGGCCTGAACGGAGGCCATGAAGTCCGCAGGGCTGGGCAGCACCACTGAGCCCTGCTTCTTTTTATTCTAGAAGGCAGAGCCAGAAGCAAACTGGGAGACTGATTGTCATTATTCATAACTCTTTGGCATGTAATGAGACAATTCTTTAAAGAGATTCAAATATACATTTGAGGGTGAGATTCCCTGGTGCTTCTTTTTTTTTTCTTCTTGTATTTGTTTTCTTTCCTTGTTATCCAAGCAGAACTCATTCATTCATTACTCAAGGGCTCCCAGTACCAGAAAATTCAACTCTTTCACTCATTCGTAAGACCCCACTAGCATTTATGGTCAGAACTCAACCGATTGGTTGTTGGTACTTTCATTAATTTTCTAATTATTTAGTAGGATAGTCTTGACTTCAGTGCACTGCCATCCTCGTCATAATGTATCTTATGGCATTTGTTTCTTTTGGAGGCCTGTGTATACAAAGAGTGCTAAGTAGGCTTGAACAATTACCTATTAATTGTGGTATATATGTAAAGCCTTATTCTACAGTTATACATCTCTTTCAGGTTCAAATGTGGGCTAATAACTAATAGTGAGGCCAAATAATTTGCAAGTTCATTATCAATAAAGTAATAGTGTTTAACCTTCTATTCGCAAAGCTAACATTTGCAGAAACAGTTTCTTTGTCAACACTAAGATTTCTGAATACTTACACCTTTCAGTGCTACTTGTGGATCACATCTTGTTCTTTACACTTACCAGAGAGCCTGACCAAATATTATGCCCTAGTCCAAATGGTTCCAATCAAATCAGAAGCACTTAGTTAAACAAACTGGAAAGCACATATCCTTGGATGACAAATCAACCAAAAGCAATATATTGTTGATTAATTTGTGTCTCCCGCTGGCGAAGGGTTATTGCTAGATTTAACAAGTGTTTTAAATTTCTCAGTTGTAGGAACCATTAAAGGGAATAGGATAATATGCAAAATGCTGGTTTTAAAAATAGCATAAGAGAGGATATGAAAAGGCTACACCTCAATTTGTGGTTGTCATTCAGCCTCATGTCTTGGTGCATAGCATCGAAGAGCATGAAAGTTCCTAGGCAGAAAAGTGAGGCTGGGAAGCTTTGAATGATATTGTCAGAGACACAGCATTGGCTGGTCAGGAAACTTGTTTCTAGCCACAATTCTGCTTCTGCTGGAACCTAAGCACTTCAGGAATATAAAGATGACAGATACCAATGTAAGGTGGAATAGTCTAGGAAAATGTACATAATTATTTATTTATATTTATTGTGATTCTTCAAGGTAGAAACAAGGATTTGGCTTTTTAATTTTGGAAATTTGCTCCAGAATATTCAAATACTATAATAAATTGCCTGAGTGCTAAAATCCCAAAGAAGGCTTCATCCCTATTCATCAGATGTAAATGTAATGATTTGACTATAGCTGTCATTAACTGGCTAATAACTATTTATGACCCCAGGAAACAGTTTCTACCCAGTTAATGGGCTCTGCACCAAAGCTTTGATTGTATCTCAGCTGTTACAGCTATTGGTCTCAGTTGCTTGCATTAAGAGATGAGCAGGTTTTGCTGATTATCCACATAATAAGAGATCATGTTCTGAGGGCCTTCAGAGAAGCTCTCATCAGACAAAATTCGAGTTGTGCCTGAGAAGGAAGCCTTGCAGAATAACATGCTGATTGCCCCAAATAACCCTCACAAATCACACTTAGGAGAAATTGATCATACGTTTTCCCAGCCACATTTTTAAGCAATTTTGAGTCACTAAGTGCTGGGAGATTGTATCTGCTGACACTTCTCAAACCAGATTTTTCCAAGCTGCTTCCACTTAGCCTTAGAATTGGTACCCACCCCTGCAGGCATAGCTTTGTAGATCATGCAGGGTCCATGCTGATTGAGCTGGCCTCAGAGTACAGGATTCTTTCTGAATGCCTGGCCAGATGGGCTCATAGCAAGTGTGAGGTCTAGGAAGGGCTGTATCTGCTATCCTGACCATCCTTCAGTCCAAGTTCCACTTCCTCTTCCTCCTCCCCAATTTTCTCCATGATAAAATGCTTTCATTTCCTTTATTCTGCCTATATTTAGTGAACATACTTCATGTGCCAGGACTTGGGAAGATGACAAGGAACTTTAAAGATATGTTCCTTCCTCTTGCTGACCTTGAAATTATTCTTTTTTAAATTGTACCAATGAGTGAACCCAGAGTCTTCATACTGCCACAAGCCTTTCTGAAATGTTTTTTTCTTTGAGATAGGGTCTTGCTCAATCACCACATTGCCCATGCGGGGCACAAAATTGCTGTCCTTCTGTCTCAGCCTGCCAGACTGCTGGGATTAAGGTGTGCACTGCCATGCCCGATTTAACAACATCTTAGTAAAATCTACTATACTTCTCTTGTGGAAATTACAATTTTTTTTTTTTCTGGTACCAGGGATCGCACTCAGGACCTTGCATTTGTGAAACAGGCTTGGTGCCACTGAGCTAGATTCCCGGCCCTTACAATTATTCTTTGAATGTCCCACTGCTATATTTCCCTCTATCCATTTTTGTTAAAATACCACTCAGGTCATATCAATTTGTTTCCATAAATTTCCTAATGGTTCTGATTCTCATCCAGAGTAAAAACCAAAATCCTCACCCTTACTTGTAAGGCTTTCCCTAACCGGGCCTCAATTTTTTTGTCCTTACTTCCTGCTGTTTGTCCTCTTACTTGGCTTTAACCTTGCACCCCCTTGGCTGATTTTCGAACACAGTCATCACTCATGCATCTTCAGGCTTTTGCTCTTGCTCTTTCCTCTGCCTGGAATGATTTTCCCTTGGGCATGGTGTTCGCGAGGCAGTATGGGGTTGTCCTTATTTTCCGTAGGTTTCTTGTCAAATGTTGGACTTGTGGCCAGCCCTTCAGAATTGCACTCAGCACCATTTGAAAGCACTCATTTGATTTATCCTTTACCCCAAACCACATAAACTTAATGGAAACAAGGTCCCTGTGTCATAGCTCAATGATACAACTAAGAACCCTGGCACTTAGACGGGCCCAGAGTACACTGCCGACAAGTCTGCTGACCAGAAAAGCTAAATGCTACAATGACAAAACACAAATGACTGAATAAATGAATGAACACAATGCCAAGATGAGCGCCTTATTGTCAGGTAAATGAAATCCTGTCTCTTTATTTTGATCTTCAAGTTATTCCATGAGAAATACTTTCAGATTTTACTACTAAAATACTTAATAATCGAAGCAATAAAACCACTCAATTAGGTCATCATGAGAGTTAAACTGACTGGCTTGGGAGCCACCTGGGGGATTAGTGAAGTACACTTCTGTGTGGGTCACGGAGGCATGATCTGGGGGTCTGTATTTGGTCCCAGGGCCCCTTCTCTCTGGTGCTGTTCTCCTGCTCTTCTTGTTGATGCCAAAAACTAGGCAGCCTTGCTCTACCATGCCTTTCCAAACTGATGGCTCTGCCTTGGAGCCAGCCAACCATGGACTGAATCCCCTGACACCATGAGTCAAAATAAACCTTTCTTCCTTTCATTTGTGTGTGTCAGGTATTGTGTCCTGGTGATAAGAAAGCTGACTGACTATGACAGTCATACAATAAGAGAAGTAGAGGGAGGCAGTCCTGATCTAGGACATAGGAAGAAGTTCTGTCTTTGATACATCTTTTACTATCTTTACACTCACTGTCCTTATTATGTTGACTTACACCCCCATGGTCATAGAATATAGCTATACAATCAGGTGGCATGTACATACATACTGAAGGAATGAAAAGTAGAAAAAGTAGTAAGAACAACATTTAACTCATTCAGAAAACAGCTTTTCTGGATGAATTTTCCCAGAATGTGTTTCACTTTAACTCTGTAATGCATACCACTGTTGAGGCAAAGGGTATTTTTTTTTCATTTTTACAGCATCTGTGGTGAAGATGGCAAAGAAGCGCTTTTGAATAGATTTGGTCTCTACCGAATGTTTTCCATGATATGACCCCAGTGTAATTTCTCACCACTCCTGCTCCAGCTTAACTCAACTATTCACTATTTCCCCCGACACTTCTACCTCTTTTTTACAGTTATTGTAATATTTCGTTTTTTAAAGAACTTTTCCTGTTGCATTCTTGTGGAAGAAAGTCACTATGTGCAGCCCATATATGAAAAGAGACTTCAATTTCCCTGCCAGGAGGGTGAACGATCCACAGTAATTCTTCTACCAGCAATATTTATCTCTTCTCCACTCAGTCTATCATTTATTTTTATAAGTGTGGAGTCATCAGTATTTACACATACTTTGCATCATTAACCTTTGGTGGTTTTGCAGTTAGATTCTGAGACCTCCTGACCTACCCCCACCAACATGAGTTTCCATTCTCGGAGCTCTCTCACTGTTGAGCGCTACAAAATGCCGAAAGTTTATCTTCCTATTTCCTGCTCCAATCCTCCAGTGAGTCACTTCTTCAAGGACCCTTACTTACTGAAAGACAGTATTAGAAACCAAGATCTTGCAAATAGATAGGCTCATTGCTACTGGGGTGTCATTACTGCTAGAAACTCTTAGGAGACAGAGCAAGGAAATGGATGTGTGTATGGAGTAACCCGTGAATATACACAAATATACAAATATTGTTACATGTAACCATGTGTATCTATATTAAAGTACATATTAGTTCAAACTGATGTCTTTAACTCTGATCACCACGTGAATCATTATAGTTTACCTATAGATTCTCACTCTAACAGTGAAAAAGACCTGGTCCTGTCAGTGGCCACAATATGCGTAATTGTTCAACTGGATTTACATATACAACAGAAACAGAATCGTTAGCCTATATGCCTGTGAGGCCCAGCTTCATCAAGTGCAGTGATTATGTGTGGTGCCTTGGTCTTTAGACCTATAGATTCTGTCCATTTCCCAAGTTACTAAGGTTGGCATTTTTTTCTGGACCACTCCCTTCATCCAGTTATGTTCTTCACATGTTGGAAATACAGACACATTCTCTTATCACACAGTTTGTCTTTCTTCCCGGGCTCCATACCTACTAAAGGATGTTTTAAAAATGTGCATACACGAAGGCTTACTTTTTCATGCAGTCGTATTACACGAGTTTGGGCAAACATTTTCTGCTGCCTGTATCTCACTTCTTCAGCCCTCCTTCCCTCCCTACCAATCCCTGGGAACCACTGCTCTGTTCACCGCCTCTATAGATTTGCTGTTTCCAGAATGTTGTGTAAGCGCAAGCGTACACAATACAGGTATTTCATATGCTTTCTTTCACTGTAGCAGTTCTTCCGGATCCTCCTGGTCTTTTGTGACTCATGGGCTGCATCTCTTTTTTTAACATTAAATTATATTGTACTGTATGGATATCCTGTGTGCCTATCCACTCAGCTACTGAAGGACGGTTTGTTCATTTCTATGGATTGGCTTTTATGAAAAAAATGTTTTAAAGATCTGTGTTTATGTATCATGCACATACATTTTTTAATCAGTTAGAAAAATCCTAACATATTGAATAGTGTATTTAATCCCAGGAAAAATGGTTAAACTGTTTTCCACAGTCACAGAACCATTTTTTTTTTATTCTCACCAACAGTGAGGAAGAGTTCCACATCCTTGCTGGCATTTAATATCGTCTATTTGTTTATTTTTCAATTTTAGACATTCTAGTAATGTTTATTTGTAGTTCATCATTGTTTCAGTCGCGTATAAGTTTCTATGCCCTTCCTCACAATAGGTATAGTTGTATGTCCACACATTGCCATGTCTAAATCCTTCAAGGCCAATTTAACCCACTCCTATCAGAATGTTTCTCTCCAAACATCCCCCTTCATAACCAAATGAACTTTTTCCTTCTTGGTATTTCTAAATTCCTTTATCACTAAAATCCCCAATATTTGGAAGCGACCATGATAGCATTGCCACACGAGGTCAGTATTCTAAGATTAAAATATTTGTCAATATTTATATGCATATTGTCAGTCGTGTGTTGATGCCAGAGAATAGGAAGCAAAGTAATCTTTAGGTAGAACTACTAGATGGCAGCTTGGTTCATTTAGCAGTGAGGCATTCATTCCCACAGACTAGTGTTACCTCACAGTAGTCCCGATTCTGTCCTGCCAGGGACCACTTTTTGATTATTGAAATTATGAATATCAAATCTGCTAATGTAAAGTGTCTACAAAAGAGTTCCCAGAAAGCATTTTAATTGTGGTAATCTCTGCTCTGTCCACTTTCTTTCTGAACCGAAAGGACATGACGACATACTATGTCTCTATAAAATTAGTTACACTTACAAAGAAATATAAGTAGTTCTGTAGAGTGTAAAATGGAAAAGACTGCTTTTTCTAACAACACAGTGATCCGCAGTGTAATCAATTCCTTGAGATTTCAGTGAAACCTAAAAGACTAATAGAGCTAAAATAGACCAGAAATGTAGGCACCTTGTAGAGAAGGCAGTCCTTGCATTAATATCAAAGGACCTAGGGGGGATACGTTGTCCCTTTGTCCCCATAAAGGTTGGGCTGTGGAGTGGGTGACAATTAAAATGTGATCTTGATCATTGCCATGGAAATGCAGCCACCCCTGATGCGGTCAGCTGGGCCCCAGCTCAGCCTGTAGACTAGAGCCACCCACCTATTCTTTCTCTGTTTTCTACCTGGGCCTCTCGCACACACAGAAACCAAAGCAGGGCTGGAAACTGTCACTGCTCTGGGCTCTCAAATGCCAGAGAATAGGGAAGCATGAGAGAATGGTCTGGAGCAGAGCCTGTTACCTCAGAGAATCAGGGGAGACTGTCACTGCTACTCAGCTACAGATCTCATTGTGTCTTTCCTACGTGGACATTTCCAATGAGCCACTGTCCAAGGAAACCCTTCTCAGCATCAAATATGTGGTTCTTTGTCCCAAATGTTTCCATAGAGAAGTCTAGAGGCGACTGCACACTTCAGGCACAGGGCTTCAGCAGGAGGGGAGAGATTAGGAAAGAGGGGCTCTGAGTTAGCAGTGTTAGCACCCAGAGGCCCTAATGCTCTGGTATAGTTATGCCTGATACTGGTGGAGGGAGATGAACAGAATAAACTTCACGAGTCATGTAGGGGCTGGAAATCATCTCCTATCAAGTGGCTAGCATTTTTCTTTTCCATCCAACATTAGTTTTGAGCATCATAACTATGTCTGGCACCAGGGATACAACAAAAATAAGACATACCTGTTTCACCCCTCGTAAAGGACGTAGATCTTTAACTATTCCTTTGGGTTATGTTAGAATGCATCTACTACAATTTATACATTTCTGAAAAATACTTCTTAACTGTATTATCAACAATTCTAGTGACAAAATCTCTACATATTTGTCACATCCTGTAGTTGTCACAAAATTGACGATTTCCTAAAAAACAAAAACACCCTGGGAAGTAAGTCATACTGGAGTTATCAGCTCCGTTTTGCAACTGAAGAAAGTAAGGCTCAGACAGTATCTGACTTGCCCAAGTCCACAGCCCAGTCTTTCCAGGTGTGGTCTGTGGACCACTTGCATTACAATTACTTGGAGATGTGCTTTTTAAAAATACAAATTGGGGCTAAGTCAAGATATTTTGAATTACCGTCTATAGGGATTGACCCAGGGATTATACTTGGTGGTTCTCTGGGCCAACTAATGAGCCATACACCTTGCTTCATTCCAGATTTTAATTCAGGTCTCCTGAGCCTTTTATACATTCTACCACACTTATGTTAAGTGCGTGGTCTACTGCTGTCTCTTGATAACTTCCAGAAGGTTGGAGACTTGAGTATCTTTCCCAGCACTTTCCTAGCTAAATGCTTTTGTGGCAAGGAGGCTTTCAGAATGCAGATTCCATTCCTGGCCCAACTATCTTTGCCTCCAAAAGCTGACTCTTGAGAGCACAGAGATACTGTGAAGCAATTGGATTACCAGGAGCCTCTTGTATTTTCCTTGGTGGCAACGTTTTGTTCCTGGTGTTTTTTAGTTTGACAGCTCATCAGCAGAGCTGCTGGAAGGTGGCAGGAACCTCACCATTCAACTAAGGATTAAGCATCACCACAGTATGTGGAGGAGAAGGAACAGACCTGGATGGAGGCAGCTAAAATCCATGAGCTGTACCGAGCAGATTAGCCAGTCTTCCTGAGTCAGGAGTTTCCCAGTATTTCACTCACGGTGCCCAAATACAGTGGGATATATTATCTGGTCTCAAGATCCTGGTTTTCCTGGTTCTTGCTGTTGCTACTCATAAACTGTTTTGCAAAAGCAGGGAATCATCAATTTAACAAGAAGTTTTTGAACATGCACTGTAATAGCTGCATGAGGAGTATGGCTGCCGACAACACAGACAAGGTACTTGCCTTAGTAATATAGCACACAAATTATCAAGGACTGCAGTCCCCAAACAAGTGATTTCCAAAGCACTGTGGGTTTCCATGGAGATGATAAGAAAGGTACTCATATCATAAAATGGGAGAAATTAACCTCATTGAAGCCTTCTATAAGTGTGGTCTGAGAGACACCTGGTCAGAAACTCCTGGTGATATTAATAAAAATGAAACGTGCCTCAATACAACCCCAGACACTGTGGGGTGGAACTGAGGAAGCTCTATTTTACACTCCTCATACTTCTGCAGATCAGAGTTGAGAATCGTGTGTGTGTGTGTGTGTGTGTATGCTGGGGGGAAGTTATCAAGGGACGCCTTTGGGAAGAAATAGTATTGTGTAAGATGTACCTTGAAGAGAAAGGCTTAATATAATGCAGTATGAGCAGGACCTCCCCAGGAAGAAGCAATGGCTTGTGTCAAGGTTAAAAATGAGTGGGAAGAAGGCAAAAATTTCTCCAGGGCTGGCACTAAGGATGAAGATGGAGATGGAAAGAGATAAGGCCAGGACTCCAGATAGAGGCCATGTCAGAACTATTAGAGATTTGGGATTTTACTTTAAACAAGGTAAGGGGTTTAGGCAGAGAAGAACATAGATAAATTTTTCATTTGGAAACAAAAACATAATACAAAAGATTGTCAGGATCTCTAGAGAGGCTATCAGGGTGCAGGGAGAAGGTTGTAGTAATCTAGTGAGAGATGATGCTATCTTGTACAAGACCTGAGGCAATGAAGAGGAAGAGAAACGAATGGATTCAAGACATATTTAGAAATTAAAATCAATAGGATTTAGTGATTGTGTAGACATAAAGTTCCACCATAACCCATACTAAGTTATCTTCTAACTCCAGGGCTAGCAACTGACTCGAGCTAAATCTGGAATAACAAAACATGATCTTTCGAGAGACCACCTGCAACGATTCCCTTTGTGGACAATCCATGCTTTTCTTATATCATTCAAGAGATTAGACATCTTTTGGTTTCTGCCAGGATCTGCCACTAAATCCTCTGGCCCAGGCGGGGCCTTGGGCTTCCTATATGAAAACCATACTCCTTTTGATATTTTCTTACTGCTTTGTGTACTTTTTTTTTTCCCCCCAGTACCGAGACTCAAACTCAGGTCTTGTACTTGCCAGGCAGGCGCGGCGCCACTGAGCTACATCCCCAGCTCCTGCCTTCTATACATTTCCTCTACAGTACTTACTGCAACATAGTCTTACCGGAGAAGTCCCTTTAGCTACTTGTTAGATATCTGTTTCTCCCACTACACTTTAACAGCTGATGACCACTAGTGTGGGTCACTGTTGTTTCCAGCTCTGACAGCTTCTGAGTGTACAAGAAAGAGTGGTAACTCCCACCCTCGCAGACTTGCTTTCTGCACTTTGAGTAGATGACTGTGATGTACATCCAGGAAGCAGGAAGTGGCAGAACTCAATGGAAGAACCCAATGGCTGTTTAGGGTTAGAGTGAAGGGTGAAGGAAGACTCTAGAAGCATCTTTTGAAGTACCCTGAGTGCCAGGGTGGATGGAGTTCCTACTGAGGTAGAAGACCTATAGAGGAAAAACAGTTCTGAAATGTAAGAACAGTTCAATTTCAGGCATCTAAACTACAAGACAGAAGGAAATAGCATCCTCTGGTGGGCAGGAGGCTGAGCATTATATAGTTTCGGTTACAAGTCCAAGTCAGAGGTATTTTATATCAGTTTGAAAACTACATTAAAACGTTTCAAAAAAGGATGCTACCTGCCCAAAATTCAGATAACAATAGCTGGAACTTATAGCTAAGTGGCAGCCTTAGTTATAAGTGTTTTCATTTACTTAATCATCATCATGATTTTATGGAGCAGAAATTCTTAGGAGTCCTGTTTGAAAGATGAGCACTGAGGTGTAGAAAGTTCAAGCAGCTGCTCGAGGTTCCAACCCTGACAGGAAGTCCAGATTCACTGCCTCGCATGATGATGCCCCTCTGTTTGTCACACGGATGTTTCCCGAGCAACCCCCCATCAGACCAGGCCTGCTGCACACTCTCTGTCCACTCTTGGGTTGACTGGAGGTCTTGCTTCATTGCTGTGTATTCATCAATTTATCGGCAAAGACACGGAGCACAGAGTGGTAAATTTCCAGCACTCATAAGTTTAATTACTACTTTTACCCACTGCACAAAAGGATACGTATTTTTAGATTCAACTCATTATTAGAGGTGTAAAAATGTAGGGGGAATATTCATCTGGGAAGAAGGTAAAGACATCTTTAATTGAGGAATTGCCATGATATATGTGGTATCAGATAAATGTCACTCAGTTCTGATCTTTCAGTAGAAGCATTTTGGTTACATAGCCCATCAAGCTCAGGACTTTAAAGAAATTATTTTTGAAGGGGGAGGGCAAGATTTGTTTTCTCCAGAAAGGGCCCAAAGTAGCTTTAAAACGCCAAGTAATCATTGTTAAATAGAAACCACTTGAAATGTAATAGCCTACTTGATACTCCCAAAAAGTCTATAAGATGGCACTATCACTAATTATCTATCCTCATCTCTAATGCTTGGCAAAAGAGGAAACTTAACCCACAGGAAATTCAACAACTTCTCAAGGACACATAGAACTAGTGTAGGGCAGAGCACTTTCCAGTCTGGGTTTGTACCATGTCCAAATTTAAGCCCTTAAATACTATGTATGATTTCTTTTTTGACTTATTATATAAATGACTCTGTTAAAATAAAGGTACAGGTCACTTGGATGCCAGCAGCAGCCCCACGGGACCCAGAACCCATGCGGTATCTGATTCTGCACAGCAGAGGGGTGGGGAGGGCCATAAAGGCCATGGTTATGAGTCCCAGAACATAGAGCAGAAGTGAACAACAGAGAGGGCCTCTCTGAGGCTCCTTAATGAAAACTGAAGCCCACTAGGAAAATGAAGGAAATCTCTTCAATAAAGGCACACTGGACCATCATGGATGGGAAGTTGGTGGGATCAGCACGTCTCATAGAAACCCAGAGTAACTTAGGAGGGAGGACAGGTAGAACCTGCAGTAGAACCCTGCAGAGTTTAATGCTGCAGGAGGTCAGGGACCTCAACTTGGGCCTTGCAGCCAGAAATCACCCTGAATCTCAGTGGACTACAGCTGGCTGGCTGAGACTGATCAACTTAGACCTTCACACTGATACCCACGTTGTCTACCAGAACTGCGGAGACATATCCTGAGGGAGACCTTTTCCTTTTTATATATATAAAATTTTTTTCCTTTTTTCTCTCTCTCCCATCGGCTCTGCATTCCTCTCCCTCTTTGTTCCTGTTCCTGTCCCATTTTGAATTGTTTCTTTCTCTCTGTCCTCTCAACTGTCACTATTATAGGAAGGTGAATAAGTTTCTAGCTTCCCTATTGTTGTCAGTTTGTTCTGTCCTTGTCTCTGTTCTTTTGCTCAGTGTTTTCTCCCGTCTTCAATGGAGCCCCACAATTTGCGAGATCTTCCCGCGTCCTCTAGCCTCACCTCTAACCTCTGCCTCTCCTATCTCTCCATCCCTCCCTCCCCAACCCCTTCTAAATCCTGATCCCTGAGGGTAAATTTGCCATATGGAACAGTTTATTTACTGCAAATATATTTTGGCCTGACTCTAGACTTTAATCTAGTTCCTGCAGTTAAAGGTGACAGATCAACTACCACAAATTGTCATTTTCCAAGCTGTGTCAAGAGAGACAAAGATAGTCACTACATCCTTGTGAAGGGAACAATCCAAGAGGAAGAGATGACAATCCTAAATATATATGCGCCGAATACGAATCCCCCCAACTATACAAAACAAATGTTAAAGGACATGAAAAACCAAATAAGCACTAAAATGATTGTAGTGGGGGATCTCAGTACCCCACTGTCACAAATAGACAGATCATCTAGACAAAAAATCAACAATGAAATACAACTGAACCAAGCTTTTGAACAAATGGACTTAATAAATGTCTACAGAGTGTTCCACCCCACAAAATCAGAACATACATTCTTTTTGGCTGCAAATGGGTCATTCTCCAAAATAGAGCACATGCTATCTCACAGGACATGTTGAAGTAAATGCAGAGGAATTGAAGTTACCCCCTGTATATTGTCAGACCATAGTGCAATAAAATTGGAGGTCAGTAGCATAAGAACCTGCAAAACCCCCACAAACACACGGAAATTGAATAACACCCTCCTGAACAACCAATGGGTCACAGAGGAAATTAAAGAAGAAATTAGACAGTTTCTAAAGTAAATGATAATGCCAGTACAACATACAGGAATCTATGGGACACATTGAAAGCATTTCTATGAGGGAAATTCACAGCAGCGAATCCCCATATTAGGAAAACAAAGAGAGCTCAAATAATCAACCTAATGCTGAACCTCAAGCTCCTAGAAAAAGAAGAGCATGACAAACCCAAAGCTTGTACAAGAGAGAAAATTATAAAGTTGAGAGCAGAAATCAATGCAATGGAGACTAAGAAAATGGTATAAAAACTCAATGAATAGAAGAGTTGGTTTTTTGAAAGAATAAATAAAATGGATAAACCCTTAGCCAACCTTATCAAAAAAGGGAAAGAAAATGCTCAAATCCATGCAATGAAGAATGAAAAAGGTGAAGCCACAACAGATCCAGCAGAAATCCTAGTAGATCAATACTTGCTTGGAGAACCTGTACTCTAATAAAAAGGAAAACACAAAAGAAATGGACAGATTCCTAGATACATATAAATTACCAAAGTTGAACAAAGATATAAAAATTCTAAATACCCCAAGTACAAATCAGTGAAATTGAAAGCGTAATTAAAAATTTTGCAACAAAGAAAAGCCCAGGTCCTGATGGCTTCATTGCTGAATTCTACAAAACATTTAGAGAAGAGCTATCACCATTACTCTTTAAACTCTTCAATGGAATTAAACAGGAAGCAATACTTCCAAATTCATTCCTGGAAGCAAGTGTTACTTTCATTCCAAAAGCAGGGAAAGACCCAACCAAAAAAGAGAAGTGCAGGCCA